>CAXKVI010000003.1:105049401-105179401 GCA_964058755.1 Campiglossa producta
ATCTATGTCCAAAAGATGACGGTTTGGATGTGCTGGCTTGTGGCAGTTAAGAAGGAATTGCCTGCTCAGCATTTCCGCATGCTCTTTTACATTGAGCAGTTTTGCCTCCTGATGGAGGTGAGACTCGGAAGACATGAGGAGACATCCCGTAGCAGTTCTGTTGTTAGTATTTTGGCAGACTTGTAACTTCGTCCAGTTGGTGTTATGTACATTAGGCGACCATATGGGTGCAGCATAGTCAAAGACTGGTCGGCCAATGGCCTTATATGTAGTCAGCAACGTTTCTTTGTCTTTTCCCCAAGTACTGCCGGCAAGTGACTTGAGGATCTTGTTGCGACCACGTACCATAGGTTCCCTATGTACAGTCACTTCTCAGAGCAGAAAACCCGGGACATCGCCATGGATCTCTGCGCAGTGGAACCACCCGGGGTTTTGCCTCGGCCAAGGACTGTCACTTTCAATGTAACCCTGTTTAGTATGTCTTGTCCCATTCCGAAACTATCATCCTCCCCCCTTGCAGCAGGGCTGCAAGATATTCTATTGTTACGGGCGGGCGTTGAGCCGAACCCCGGACCAAAAGAATGGATATGCAAGGTCTGTTGCAAAAAGATATATATTAAACGGTCGCATTATGTGCAATGCTTCTCGTGTAAGAGATGGCTCCATAAATCTGGATGTTCAGGGTTTAACCTTAACATCCACAGACCCCGTACTTTCTTTAGTACTTTCGTGGCCCCTTTTTGTTTGCGCCCTCGGGCGTCCCGCGGTAAGCGCCGTTCAAGCGCACCCCTACCGCCACTTTCTAGTAGCAATACTAATAGTAATAATAATAATGTCTTAACGACTAGCAGCACTTCTGCTATACCCGCCACACAAACTCCAGACTGTTGCTCGGGCCTTATGGCGTCAACATCACGCGCAGCAGCTCAACACTCGCTCCCACCGGAGCAGTTTAGACATGAGCAACTCCGAGCACCAGTCTCTCTCTGTTTCTACATCACACCCCCCTCCCGTTTAAATTCTCACGTGAGTCAGGATCAACATCTTCTCGCACCTGTCTCTACGTGTACTGTTTGTCGGCAAAGATTATACACGCTCGCGTCATCGGTCAAATGTAATAACTGCTTAGGCCAAGGCCACGTACATCTATGCTCTGGGCTCGCTAACAGGAACCTCTGGACGGATGCGTTCATCGCACCATGCTGTAACACACCTCAACCTACGACACCAGCCAACCTGGTAACACCGGGTCCACAGCTAACTAGGCTGAGGCACAGCCTTGGTCTTAGCCTACCAACACCTGGGCGAACACATCCGTCTCTCACGCCTATGGTTAACTCGACATCGACCCCACCGGCGCACTTCCAAATCTTACAGCACAACTGTAACGGATTAACTGGTAAGATCGCAGAGATAACTAATTTAATGACGCAATATGACATAAAACTTGCCGCAGTCCAAGAAACCAAGCTCAGTCCTAGGTCGGACCTCATTACCTATGGCGGATATAACATCCACCGGAAAGACCGTCATAGAGTAACAGGAGGTCTGGGAGGTGGTCTAGCGTTCATAACGCACAACTCTGTACAGTATCATCTATTTGATACCGACATCGAAGGAACGGATGATATCTTAGAAAGCCAAGGTATTACCATCCGTACAGGAGATGTCGATCTGCAAATCATTAACATCTACATACCCAATGTCTCAAGTTGCCCCACCGGTTATCACCCCGACATTAGCTTGCTATTACGAGGAGATAACCGCGTGATCCTGGGCGACTTCAATGCGCACCACGACATGTGGCACTCAAACTTGCCAGCAGACAATAGGGGGCATGTACTTGCAGAACAAATATATGATACGGCTTTCTGTACATTGAACGGAGACGCCCCAACGAGAGTATCGGGTAACTGCTATAGTTCGCCAGATATTTCCATCGTAAGTGCAGGACTATTGAACAACACCAATTGGCGACCCATACTCACGTTGGCGTCTGACCATCTCCCAATAGTCATTACCATCGAACGACCGACGGACTTTATTACACCTGAGCACGGTACATATATTAACTTTACCAAGGCGGACTGGGACAGTTTTCAGACATATACGGACGAATCCTTGGCTGCTCTATCTAACGTGTCTTCCTAGAGCAATGCAACCTCTCTGATGGTGTTGGCAAATTATGGACTACGGTCAAAGCTCTATCTAATCCAACGCAACACAAGGATAAAGTAGATATTACTTTCGGTGACTGGGTGAAGAAGGACCCTAGGGGATGTGCGAACTCCTGCAGACAATTTGTACTACATTCCCCGCCCGATAGAGCTAAACGTTGAACCATGCGACAGGCGCGTAAATATAAAAACCAAAATACGCCCATTGTCATCACTGCCTCAGAGGTCAAGGAAGCCATCAGACAGGCTAAGCCCTCAAAATCCATCGGCCCCGACGGCATTGCCATGAAGATGCTGAAACATCTAGGCCAGGAGGGACACAAATACTTAGCGGCTCTATTCAGTCTTTCACTGAACACTTTCGTCATTCCTGAAATATGGAAAAAGGCGAGAGTGGTTCCATTACTAAAACCTAGAAAACCGGCAAACATAGGCGATTCATATCGCCCTATATCACTTTTGTCACCGGTAGTGAAGACGCTAAAGTCCATTTTGCTCCCGTATTATACTGCAAATCTGCACCTGGCTAGTTGTTGTTGTAGCGAGGTGTAGCCCTGCCTAAATGTCAGACAGGGTCACCCCGAGTGTGCACCTGGCTAGTCATCAACATGGCTTTCGTAAGCTGCACAGCACCACCACCGCACTCAATGCCATTACAACGCAAATAAATAGCGGCCCAAATCAAAACCAACCAAATCACAGGACTGTGTTAGTGGCACTTGACCTGTCGAAGGCTTTTGACACAGTCAACCATGCCACTCTCATACAAGATCTGTCTGAAACACAGATACCTGATGGGTTAAAGAGATGGACCGCTAATTACTTGAATGGACGGCAGGCGTCGTTTACCTTTAGAAACGCAACATCAAAACCTAGACGTATTAGACAGAGGGTGCCACAGGGTGGTGTCCTATCCCCGACACTGTTTAACTTCTATCTATCGAAGATGCCCCCACCACCAAAGGGCGTCTCCGTTGTTGTTCTTGTTGTAGCGAGGTGTAGCCCTGCCTGTCACCACGAGTGTATTGCTCTTGGCCGGGTCGATATAAGAAAACGGCCCGCGTCGTTTCGGCACGATGGGTATAGCACAAGTACTGGTACCGTTCTCGTAGAACCGGCAATACAAGAAACTAGCCGTGTAGGCTATGTAGGTCATTTAGCGTTATCCAGGGTGCACCAACTGGGAGGCGACCTACTTTTACACCCCTCCGTCGTTTCATATGCCGACGACTGTACAATAATGGCGACGGGGAAGGGCCCCTATACTGATGAACTCTGTGCGAAAATCAACGGTTACCTCTGCGACCTTTCCAGGTTTTTCACTGAGCGAGATCTGACGATATCTCCGACTAAATCAACGGCGACGCTTTTCATGAATGAAATGAATTAGACATTTTCGTTGATGGCACTAAGCTACCAACTGTCAGCCACCCAAAGTTATTAGGGATGACACTGGATAATACTTTCTCATCTGCTGGTCATGTGTCTGCAATGGTCTCAAAGGTACGTGGTCGCAACAAGATCTTGCCGGCAGTACTTGGGGAAAAGACAAAGAAACATTGCTGACTACATATAAGGCCATTGGCCGACCAGTCTTTGACTATGCGACTATGGTCGCCTAATGTACATAACACCAACTGGACGAAGTTACAAGTCTGCCAAAATACTGCCATTAGAACTGCTACGGGATGTCTCCTCATGTCTTCCGAGTCTCACCTCCATCAGGAGGCAAAACTGCTCAATGTAAAAGAGCATGCGGAACCTTGCCGTTTGATCTGCAGAATCATAAGCGGGCTCTAACCGACATCCACACCGAGTCGGTAGACACTTTTGTCGGATCTCTACCTGTGAATCCCGTTCTGAACAGTCCTCCACCGGATATTGCTGAAGAAGAACGCACCTTACCAAGGGAGACAAGAGTCACCTTGGCACAGCTTAGGTCTGGATATAGTGTAAGGTTAAACTCCTACTTATCCAGACTTAATGATACAATCTCAAACACATGCCCTGCATGTGTTAGGACCCCCCATGATACTCTACATCTTTTCAATTGTTGTTGTCGTTGTTGTAGCGAGGTGTAGCCCTGCCTAAATGTCAGACAGGGTCACCCCGAGTGTATTGCTCTTGGCCGGGTCGATATAAGAAAACGGCCCGGGTCGTTTCGGCACGATGGGTACAGCACAAGTACTGGTACCGTTCTCGTAGAACCGGCAATACAAGAAACTAGCCGTGCAGGCTATGTAGGTCATTTAGCGTTACCCAGGGTGCACCAACTGGGAGGCGACCTACTTTTACACCCCAATTGTTCATCTGAACCTACTCTTCTAACCCCTCTGTCTCTCTGGACAAACCCTGTTGAAACTGCACGTTTCCTTAGACTCCCCTTAGAAGAGCTTGATGAAGATCTTCGGAATGATCATACACTCTAGACAGGGCAATGCATTGTTAACAACAACAACAACAAAGGAAACAAATACCCATTACAACAACCACATGAAAACTTGCAACTTTGATTGCAAATATCACTTCACGCGTCTTTTGATACCAACATCGATAATTTTGGACCACCATTAACCATTGAACCGTCTTCTAAAATGGTACCATTTTTTTGATATTTGTTTCTTTAGGGGTCAACTGCTGATAAATTAGCTAAAATTATAGGAGAAATTGTACGAACTGCATTTTGAATGTGTTTAAGGTATTTGTTTCCTTTAGGGTTCTGCTAATAAAAAATTTCTGTGGAAAGCTATGGTCAAAAAACCGAAAAATTACCCGGGTTTGTTACCAAAATTAGGGCGGAATACATGGTATTTATGTGCGAAACACCTTGTGAGTTGGGGGCCTTCGGCCGCGCTTATCATAAATAACCCTGGGCTACGCCATGCCAACTCTTGGTGGTTGCCTGAACCGTGGCAACCTGCTGTATTGCATTTTGTGTATACGCGGTTTTGCATAGCCAGCAACGGTAATGAAAGGTAATTCAGTACAGTCACTTCTCAGAGCAGAAAACCCAGGACATCGCCATGGATCTCTGCGCAGTGGAACCACCCGGGGTTTTACCTCGGCCAAGGACTGTCACTTTCAATGTAACCCTGTTTAGTATGTTTTGTCCCATTCCGAAACTATCATCCTCCCCCCTTGCAGCAGGGCTGCAAGATATTCTTTTGTTACGGGCGGGCGTTGAGCCGAACCCCGGACCTAAAGAATGGATATGCAGTGTCTGTTGCAAAAAAATATATGTTAAACGGTCGCATTCTGTGCAATGCTTCTCGTGTAAGAGATGGCTCCATAAATCTGGATGTTCAGGGCTTAACCCTAACATCCACAGACCCCGTACTTTCTTTAGTACTTTCGTGGCCCCTTGCTGTTTGCGCCGTCGGGCGTCCCGCGGTAAGCGCCGTTCAAGCGCACCCCTACCGCCACCTTCTAGTAGCAATACTAATAATAATAATGTCTTAACGACTAGCAGCATTTCTGCTATACCCGCCACACAAATTCCAGACTGTTGCTCGTGCCTTATGGCGTCAACATCACGCGCAGCAGCTCAACACTCTTGCTCCCACCGGAGCAGTTTAGACATGAGCAACTCCGAGCATCAGTCTCTGTCTGTTTCGTTACACCCCCCCTCCCGTTTACACGTGAGTCAGGATCAACATCTTCTTGCACCTGTCTCGACGTGTACTGTTTGTCGGCAAAGATTATACACGCTCGCGTCATCGGTCAAATGCAATAACTGCTTAGGCCAATGCCACGTGCATCTATGCTCTGGGCTCGCGAACAGGAATCTTTGGACGGATGCGTTCATTGCACCATGCTGTAACACGCCTCAGCCTACGACGCCAGCCAACCCGGTTACACCAGGTCCACAGCTAACTAGGCTGAGGCACAGCCTTGGTCTTCGCCTACCAACACCTGGGCGAACACATCCGTCTCTCACGCCTTTGGTTAACTCGACATCGACCCCACCGGCGCACTTCCAAATCTTACAGCACAACTGTAACGGATTAACTGGTAAGATCGCAGAGATAACCAACTTGATGACGCAATATGACATAAAACTTGCCGCAATCCAAGAAACCAAGCTCAGTCCAAGGTCGGACCTCATTACCTATGGTGGATATAACATTCACCGGAAGGACCGTCATAGAGTAACAGGAGGTCTGGGAGGTGGTCTAGCGTTCATAACGCACAACTCTGTACAGTATCATCTATTTGATACCGACATCGAAGGAACGGATGATATCTTAGAAAGCCAAGGTATTACCATCCGTACAGGAGATGTCGATCTGCAAATCATAAACATCTACATACCCCCTGTCTCAAGTTGCCCCACCGGTTATCACCCCGACATTAGCTTGCTATTACGAGGAGATAACCGCGTGATCCTGGGCGACTTCAATGCGCACCACGATATGTGGCACTCAAACTTGCCAGCAGACAGTAGGGGGCATGTACTCGCAGAACAAATAGATGATACGGCTTTCTGTACATTGAACGGAGACGCCCCTACGAGAGTATCGGGTAACTGCTATAGTTCGCCAGATATTTCTATCGTAAGTGCAGGACTATTGAACAACACCAATTGGCGACCCATACTCACGTTGGCGTCTGACCATCTCCCAATAGTCATTACCATCGAACGACCGACGGACTTTATAACACCTGAGCATGGTACATACATCAACTTTACCAAGGCGGACTGGGACAGTTTTCAGACATATACGGACGAATCCTTGGCTGCTCTATCCATTCCTACGGACGTACGCAAAGGCGAACGAGACTTCCGCAACATCATTGACTTGGCCTCTAGACGCTTCATTCCTGCGGGTCGAATATCTCGAATAAGACCAAATTTCCCCGCGGAGGCAGCGGCCATGGCTAGAGAAAGAGATGAAGTGCGAAGTCTCAATCCCGCAGACCCCCGTATAAGGGATCTCAACGCGGAAATTCGTAGGTTGGTCGATAAACACAAACTGGCCAAATGGAAACAACACCTAGAGCAATGCAACCTCTCTGACGGTGTTGGCAAATTATGGACTACGGTCAAAGCTCTATCTAATCCAACACAACACAAGGATAAAGTAGATATTACTTACGGTGACAGGGTGAAGAAGGACCCTAGGGGATGTGCGAACTCCTTCTGTAGACAATTTGTACTACATTCCCCACCCGATAGAGCTAAACGTAGAACCATGCGACAGGCGCGTAAATACAAAAACCAAAACACGCCCATTGTCATCACTGCCTCAGAGGTCAAGGAAGCCATCAGACAGGCTAAGCCCTCAAAATCCATCGGCCCCGACGGCATTGCCATGAAGATGCTGAAACATCTAGGCCAGGAGGGACACAAATACTTAGCGGCTCTATTCAATCTTTCACTGAACACTTTCGTCATTCCTGAAATATGGAAAAAGGCGAGAGTGGTTCCATTATTAAAACCTAGAAAGCCGGCAAACATAGGCGATTCATATCGCCCTATATCACTTTTGTCGCCGGTAGTGAAGACGCTAGAGTCCATTTTGCTCCCGTATTACACCGCAAATCTGCACCTGGCTAATCATCAACATGGCTTCCGTAAGCTGCACAGCACCACCACCGCACTCAATGCCATTACAACGCAAATAAATAGCGGTCTAAATCAAAACCAACCAAATCACAGGACTGTGTTAGTGGCACTTGACTTGTCGAAAGCTTTTGACACAGTCAACCATGCCACTCTCATACAAGATCTATTAGAAACACAAATACCTGATGGGTTAAAGAGATGGACCGCTAATTACTTGAATGGGCGGCAGGCGTCGGTCAACTTTAGAAACGCAACATCAAAACCAAGACGAATTAGACAGGGGGTGCCACAGGGTGGTGTCCTATCCCCGACACTGTTTAATTTCTATCTATCGAAGATGCCCCCACCACCAGAGGGTGTCTCCGTCGTTTCTTATGCTGACGACTGTACAATAATGGCGACGGGGAAGGGCCCCTATACTGATGAACTCTGTAATAAAATCAACGGTTACCTCTGCGACCTTTCCAGGTTTTTCACAGAGCGAGATCTGACGATATCTCCGACTAAATCAACGGCGACGCTTTTTACGACGTGGACGCAACAGGTGAGAAATGAATTAGACATTTTCGTTGACGGCACTAAGCTACCAACTGTCAGCCACCCAAAGTTATTAGGGATGACATTGGATAATACTTTCTCATTTGCTGGTCATGTGTCTGCAATGGTCTCAAAGGTACGTGGTCGCAACAAGATCCTCAAGTCACTTGCCGGCAGTACTTGGGGAAAAGACAAAGAAACGTTGTTGACTACATATAAGGCCATTGGCCGACCAGTCTTTGACTATGCTGCACCCATATGGTCGCCTAATGTACATAACACCAACTGGACGAAGTTACAAGTCTGCCAAAATACTGCCATCAGAACTGCTACGGGATGTCTCCTCATGTCTTCCGAGTCTCACCTCCATCAGGAGGCAAAACTGCTCAATGTAAAAGAGCATGCGGAAATGCTGAGCAAGCAATTCCTTCTGAACTGCCACAAGCCAGCACATCCAAACCGTCATCTTTTGGACATAGATCCGCCCCCGTGAGACATAAGGAAACATCTCCGTAAACATTATGATGAGATCCGGCATCATATTACCTTGCCGTTTGATCTGCAGAATCATAAGCGGGCTCTAACCGACATCCACACCGAGTCGGTAGATACTTTTGTCGGATCTCTACCTGTGAACCCCGTTCTGAACAGTCCTCCACCGGATATTGCTGAAGAAGAACGCACCTTACCAAGGGAGACAAGAGTTACCCTGGCACAGCTTAGGTCTGGATATAGTGTAAGGTTAAACTCCTACTTGTCCAGACTTAATGACACAATCTCAAACACATGCCCTGCATGTGGTAGGACCCCCCATGATACTCTACATCTCTTCAATTGTTCATTTGAACCTACTCTTCTAACCCCTCTGTCCCTCTGGACAAACCCTGTTGAAACTGCACGTTTCCTTGGACTCCCCTTAGAAGAGCTTGATGAAGATCTTCGGAATGATCATACACTCTAGACAGGGCAATGCATTGTTAACAACAACAACAACAAAGGTAATTCAACTACCTACCCAATGCAAAGAAAAAATTTAAAATCGATTTTTGTTTATAAAAAATGCTGATTTAAAAAATTACTTTAAATTTTGCACTTACACGGTTTTGCACCCAAAAAAATAATACATCAATTGAAAGGTAATTCAATTACCTACCCAATGGAGAAAAAAAATTTTAAAATCGGTTCATTAGTTTTTGAGAAGTTTTGATTTCAAAAAACGCTTTAAATGAATTTTGACCCTTAATAACTCTTGTTGTTGTTGTTTGCCCCAAACAATATTTATATATTTATACTCACCTCAATGATATCTATCAATTCTGACCATTTTTTTTTAATTTGGGAGTTGGAGCTATTCTGCATTTATACCGAAGTAAAATATTAAAAATGCGCTTCCGTATTCGTGATCCTGAGGCCAAACCCAGTCTTTTAAGCTATTCCCCATAATTTTAGCTAATTTATTAGCAGTTGACCCCTAAAGAAAACAAATACCATTTTTTGCATACATTTCTTTATAGATGCAACTATATATGTTGGAGGTCTTGACGACAAAGTTTCTGAGACTTTACTTTGGGAGCTGTTCGTACAAGCTGGCCCAGTAGGTAAGAGCACTTTGCGGTTTGGTATATTTAATACTTATGGCTGGTTTTCATTAGGGTACCATTTTACTAGACGGTTCAAAGGTTAATGTTGGTACAAAATTGTCGATGTTGGTATCAAAAGACGCGTCTTGACTACAGTGTCAATAATCCGATAGCGGCCTTCGCCACGGTACCCATTTTTTTGCATATTTTTAGGGGCAACCTAATGTAATTACAACAACCAACATTAAAATTTGTAACTTCGATTGCAAATATCTCTTCACAGAAATACAATTTTTAATTTCCGCTTTCGGATTATTGATACTGCGTTCAAGACCTGTCTTTTGATACCAACATCGATAAATTTTGATTGATATTAGTCATTGAACCGTCTTGTACAATAGTACCTTCATTAGTGGTCTTCATGTAATCGTAGAAGTTTACGAAATATGTATTTTTTACGTTTACGCACCCTGTTATATGAACGCACCTGTAAATAGCCTCGTAAACTTGTTAGCAGTGTTTAGTTGTGTTCGCTTAAGGCTTGGTTTCATTGGTCAACTTTAGAAACGCTACATCAAAACCTAGACGTATTAGACAGGGGGTGTCACAGGGTGGTGTTCTATCCCCGACACTGTTTAAATTCTATCTATCGAAGATGTCCCCACCACCAGAGGGCGTCACCATCGCTTCATATGCCGACGACAGTACAATAATGGCGACGGGGAAGGGCCCCTATGCAAAAATCAAGAGTTACCTCTGCGACCTTTCCAGGTTTTTCACTGAGCGAGATCTGACAATATCATCGACTAAATCCACGGCAACACTCTTCACGACATGGACGCACCAGGTGAAAAAACGAATTAAACATTTACGTTGATGTCACAAAGATACCAACTGTCAACCACCCAAAGTTACTGGGGGTGACACTGGATAATACTTTCTCATTTTTTTGGTCATGTGTCTGCAATGCCTCAAAGGTACGAGGTCGCAACAAGATCATTAAGTCACTTGCTGGCAGTATTTGGGGAAAAGACAAAGAAACGTTTCTGACTACATATAAGGCTATTGGCCGACCAGTCTTTGACTATGCAGCACCCATATGGTCGCCTAACGTGCATAACACCAACTGGACGAAGTTACAAGTCTGCCAAAATACCGCTATCAGAACTGCTACGGGATGTCCCCTCATGTCTCCTGAGTCTCACCTCTGTAGCGGCAGCCTGTGGGTTTATGCCAAATTGTAAAAGTCCGAACACCGCTGTATTACATACAAGGGAAAGTAAGTTTTAAAGCTTGGTTCTTGAAATTTGATTTGAAAAATGTTTAGTTGGAAAGATTAATGTTGGAAGATTTGAATTTGAAAACATGCATTTAAAATAAAAAGAAATTTTTAAGAAAAAGTTAGTTAAATTGGACGGCAGCCGCACGTCCGAATAACTTCCAGCACAAGTCTGTTACCTCTCCCACCTCTTAGTGGGTATTGAAATAATTTCCAACATATGTAGGGGAATTTTCATATAGCTATACATGTATATGTGTTTTGGGCCTTATTGATTGCAGCAACCCTCTCTCCGCGAAGCAGGCGCCTCTGTCACAGGAAAGATCGGTAAGTGCTAGTCCATGAGGTAAATTTACTTAAACACATTTTTGTTGCTTATACATACTTTTACACACATTCGTATATGAAACGTCTGAAAGGTGTACAGATTGGAAGTGAGAGGGGACACTAAGCTATCGGCGCATGGGGGTCGTCCGAGAAGCCACACTGTTAACATTTTTGATTAAATTTTTGTTCAATCTAGTTTGTAGCACTAATTATCCTGTTTTGAATAAACGAATTTTTTTACTCAATTTTTGATTAGATCCTTCTTGCTATCTTTTCATGTTTTTTTTTTGCTATCTATCCGTATTAAGCCATTTTACTACTTTCACTTTTTATTCTTCTTATTTAACTAATTTTCTCTTAAGGAGGTTTAATCTCATTGTTTTTCTTTATCACCTTTTTCTTATTTATAAAACAAACAAAAATTCGAACTTATTACTTTCTATTTTTTATCAGTTGTTTTAATATCTTATTTCCATTTTGTTCTTTGTTTACCGGTTTTTTTATAGCTTAAGTCAACCTTTTCATGAGTTTGTATTTATAGATACGTTTAAGCCGTAAGATATAAGTTTTTTTTTTTCTTTTTTGTGGAACTCTAAGTTTTTGAAATACCTTTATTTAAGTTTAGGTGTTAAACCCATGATTTGAAGTTTGATTTTTTTGTAATAAAATAAGTTGTGAATTTTATAACGAAACTCCATTCGCTTATTTATTTATCTTTTTATGGGCTGAAATAACAGACACAATGTCCGGCTAGGTTGGCTGTTAATTGGTGTGGGGGTTGCACTGGTGCTTTAGAGGGGACATGAATGTGGGGCCACTAGGACAGACTAGACAGGTTAGGGCCATGGGACGATAACTGACGGACCGACATGTGTCAGGACAAGAGGATTCCACTCGGTGAGCGGAATCAAAGTGGAGTCCAAGGTCGTTCACGGTCGGTGACCGAGAGGGGCGGGATGACTCCACCTGACATGGACAGGCCTCTATCTTCTTCTTTCACTTTCTCTTAGTTAGACTTCACCCAGGCATGAACCTTTTTTGTTTGTGTAGCTGTAGGTAAGGCTGGTGAGCAAAAACCTACCCCATCCGACGAGCTAGCGGGATTGCCACCATGCCACCTTAGCCTTACCCTAACAGCCAGCTACATTACACTTCCATCAAGAGGCAAAACTGCTCAATGTAATAGAGCACGGAAATGCTCTGAACTGTGTTTTGGGTCTTATTGATTGCAGCAACCCTCTCTCCGCGACGCAGGCGCCTCTGTCACAGGAAAGATCGGTAAGTGCTAGTCCATAAGGTATATTTATTTAAACACATTTTTGTTGCTTATACATACTTTTACACACATACGTATATGAAACTTCTGAAAGGTGTACAGATTGGAAGTGAGAGGGGACACTAAGCTATCGGCGCACGGGGGTCGTCCGAGAAGCCACACTGTTAACATTTTTGATTAAATTTTTGTTCAATCTAGTTTGTAGCACTAATTATCCTGTTTTGAATAAACGAATTTTTTTACTCAATTTTTGATTAGATCCTTCTTGCTATCTTTTCATGTTTTTTTTTGCTATCTATCCGTATTAAGCCATTTTACTACTTTCACTTTTTATTCTTCTTATTTAACTAATTTTCTCTTAAGCAGGTTTAATCTCATTGTTTTTCTTTATCACCTTTTTCTTATTTATAAAACAAAAAAAAATTCGAACTTATTACTTTCTATTTTTTATCAGTTGTTTTAATATCTTATTTCCATTTTGTTCTTTGTTTACCGGTTTTTTTATATTTTTATCAAGGACTGAAACCGAAACCGAAACCGTAACCGATTAAAACCGATTCATTTTTCAAAACCGAAACCGAAACCGTAACCGTTATTTTGATCTGGAAAAGACCGAAACCGAAACCGTTTCAAATGCCGGAACCGGTTCCAAACGATTTTGAATTTTTTCAATACCTTACTGTGAGTGGGCACATAGGTACTTCCTTTTACAAGCAGGTACCCTGAAAGTTTTAATGGAAGATTGTCGAGCCACGTTTTGACATCAGTATCAAAATTCTGAAAGAGGAAGTTTGACTATAGTTGAATGAAGCGATCGAAACAAATTTACGAGATCCGAAAAAGAAATGTTCAGGCTTGTCTCGGAAAGCGCCACTAATTTTAATGTTTTTAACGATTTATACATTTCATTTGGCTTCCATTTTAATAAAAAAGTAGAGTTAACTTTAGGAATTTGTTTTGCAGAAATTTCATCCATGCATAGCGTTAATAAATGTATTATTATATTGGAGAAATCCCATCATGGCCGCAGGAAAAAAGTTATGAAAATTCAGACCTATTTCGTAGCTACATAGGTACATGAGTATTTTAGTAGTAAAATTTTTGTTTTCCTGTTTTTATTTGGAACCGAAACCGGAACGAAACCGTAACCGAAACCGAAATAAATTTTGAAGAACGAAACCGGAACCGAAACCGAAACACGTTGCAAAAACCGAAACCGAAACCGGAACGTTATTTTAATCGGTTTCAGACCTTGATTTTTATAGCTTAAGACAACCTTTTCATGAGTTTGTATTTATAGATACGTTTAAGCCGTAAGATATAAGCTTTTTTTTTTTCTTTTTTGTGGATAGTTTAGAGTTTTTGAAATACCTTTATTTAAGTTTAGGTGTTAAACCCATGATTTGAAGTTTGATTTTTTTGTAATAAAATAAGTTGTGAATTTTATAACGAAACTCCATTCGCTTACTTATTTATCTTTTTATGGGCTGAAATAACAGACACAATGACCGGCTAGGTTGGCTCTTAATTGGTGTGGGGGTTGCACTGGTGCTTTAGGGGGGACGTGAATGTGGGGCCACTAGGACAGACTAGACAGGTTAGGGACATGGGACGATAACTGACGGACCGACATGTGTCCGGACAAGGGGATACCACTCGGTGAGCGGAGTCAAAGTGGAGTCCAAGGTCGTTCACGGTCGGTGAACGAGAGGGGCGGAATGACTCCACCTGACATGGACAGGCCTATATCTTCTTCTTTCACTTTCTCTTAGTTAGACTTCGCCCAGGCATGAACCTTTTTTTTGTTTGTGTAGCTGTAGGTAAGGCTGGTGAGCAAAAACCTACCCCATCCGACGAGCTAGCGGGATTGCCACCTTCCACCTTAGCCTTACCCTAACAGCCAGCTACATTACACCTCCCTCAAGAGGCAAACTGCTCAATGTAAGAGAGCACGGAAATGCTCTGAACTGCCACAAGCCAGGACATCCAACCCGTCATCTTTTCGACACAGATCCGGAATCATAAGCGGGCATGAGTGTCAAGTTAGCTAAGCACCCTAATGCAATCGAGTCGGGACCAGGTGTATAATTTGCCGCTATTTTGCCGTGGTTTTGCCGGGAAAGAATTAATTTTGCCGTGTAATTTTTTCCCGGAATTTTGGGGTGCTTTGCTAACTTGATATCAACTTAGCAAAGCACCCTAATGAAAATGGTGTTAGAGACAAGATATCGAAACCGGACTTGTAGTAGCATAATTTGCCGCTAATTTGCCGTAATTTAACCGGGAAAGAATTAATTTTGCCGGGCAATTATTTTTGGAATTTTTCATATACGAAGTTTCGTGTCAACTTAGCTAAGCAAACTAATGAAATCGGTGTTAGAGACAAGATATCGAAACTGGACTTGTTTCATATTTTGCCGTGATTTTGCCAGGAAAGAATTAATTTTGCCGGGTAATTTTTTCCTGGAATTTTGGGGTGCTTTGCTAACTTGATATCAACTTAGCTAAGCACCCTAACGAAAACGGTATTAGAGACAAGATATCGAAACCGGACTTGCGGCATAATTTGCCGTAATTTAACCGGGAAAGAATTAATTTTGCCGGGCAATTATTTTTGGACTTTTTCATATACGAAGTTTCGTGTCAACTTAGCTAAGCACCCTAATGAAAACGGTGTTAGAGACAAGATATCGAAACCGGACTTGTTTCATATTTTGCCGTGATTTTGCCGGGAAAGAATTAATTTTGCCGTGTAATTTTTTCCCGGAATTTCGGGGTGCTTTGCTAACTTGATATCAACTTAGCTAAGCGCCCTAATGAAAACGGTGTTAGATGCAAGATATCGAAACCGGACTTGTGGCATAATTTGCCGCTAATTTGCGGTAATTAAAACTTGAAAGAATTAATTTTGCCGGGCAATTATTTTTGGAATTTTTCATATACGAAGTTTCGTGTCAACTTAGCTAAGCACCCTAATGAAAACGGTGTTAGAGACAAGATATCGAAACTGGACTTGTTTCATATTTTGCCGTGATTTTGCCGGGAAAGAATTAATTTTGCCGGGCAATTGTTTTTGGACTTTTTCATATACGAAGTCCAAAAATAATTGCCCGGCTAAATTACGGCAAATTATGCCACAAGTCCGGTTTCGATATCTTGTCTCTAACACCGTTTTCATTAGGGTGCTTAGCTAAGTTGATATCAACTTAGCAAAGCACCCCAAAATTCCGGGAAAAAATTACCCGGCAAAATTAATTCTTTTCCGGCAAAGTAGCGGCAAAATATGAAACAAGTCCGGTTTCGATATCTTGTCTCTAACACCGTTTTCATTAGGGCGCTTAGCTAAGTTGACACAAAATTCGTCCAAAAATAATTGCCCGGCAAAATTAATTCTTTCCCGGATAAATTACGGCAAATTAGCGACAAATTATGCCACAAGTCCCCCTCGTGAAGGGTGGATACCTTGCCACGGTACGAGGGCTTAATTCGATAGCCACAGGGCTACGCTGCCCTTGTGATCATAGCTCCGTACGGCACTTCATCACGAGAGCAGCCTAGCCTCTCTGGCGCGACGACAAAGATCTTCCCCCTCCCAATCCAGGGTGTTATGCGAAACCGTGCCCATTGGACGTTTGCAGCCGGGAGGCAAATCGTGGCTGTATTTGAACGGAGCCTCTCTGATACCGGGTCGCCTCAGGGAGTAAGCATGGCCTTACCGCGGTACGGGGCTCTGCCGCGGCGGACGACACATTTTCCACTACTCTTCCCTTGACCCTAAGCTGGCCTTGTCCGGCGATGGGTCGTACGAACAAGATGAACCCAAATAAAAACGATAAACCTAAAAAACAAACAACGCCAAATTTCACACCTCAGCAAAGGAGAGCTATATCGGAACAGGCGAGGAAGCAACAACAACGCCGGAGGACAACCTCCGTTCCACAATCAAGGGGGGGATCGACAGCGATGGCAACTACGAGTCGGTCAACCAACCCTCTATCGACTAAGATTGACTTGATGGGAGCTAGCACCAGTGCGGCTGCCAACGCAACTAAGCGGACAACGGCGGATGCTACACTCCCATCAACCGCTGATATGAAAACCAGTATCTTTACGTCTGTGGCAGCGGTCTCACGACCTGGCCTCGGAGTTTCGAAGGAGAAGGAAGCTGCAACTGAGATTTCGGCAAGGAGAGCGACCGCGATGGCAACTACGGGTCCGCACTCCCAGGAGACATCTCCCCGCCGCTTCACATACCACGAGAAAAGATTGGCTGCAAAGATCCTGAAGAGGTATGAAGGGGTACCGCAGGAATCGCTGTCGCCGAATTCCAGTAAATCGGTAGAGCTAGCGAAAGCTGTGATACCGGATTTCCAAAATTCTTACATGCCAAAGAGGTTAAAAGTTAACCCTTTCAAGCGCCAGAGATCGGACCTGGAGTTAAATCCCCCTCCCAAGCGGCATCAGAATACCCCTGGAGCGGGCAAACTAAGCTTTGCTGAGGTAACCAAGGACAGGATCCTTATAGGCGTCCTTGACCGAGGCAATGACTGTCTGGCCATCCCTAAGGACCGGTGGCGTTACGTGCGAAATGAACTCGGCAACATTCTTCTCAATGTTGCTCCAGAGTTTCCGGGTAGTTCGGCGCGAGTAACGGATGCGGGTTGGCACCAGGGTCAGATTAAATTACTCGCATGCGAGGATGCAAAAACCGTAGCACTGTACAAGGCAGCAGCTGCTAAGCTGGGTGAAGTCTACAAGGGCGCAAAGATAGAGGTCGTCGACTGGAAGGACATTCCAGCTCGTCCAAGGGCAAGGGCGTGGATTCCGGCCATCCCTGCGGAACCCGAGAGAATTCGCGGGATGCTACGGCTAATGAATCCGTCCCTGCCAACGCATGACTGGAGTGTCAATCTGGCCGGGGATGCGGTAGGGCCCGACAGACAGGTGGTGTTCACCATGAATAAAGAGTCAATCGAGCCCCTCAAAAGGTGCAATGGCCTAGTACACTACAGCGTAGGCCAGATCGTTATCCACGTATATCGTGGTGATGCTCAGCGCGCTGCCTTCTCGGCTGCTCCGGGGGAACCGGAAAACGAATTACCAGAAGAGGAAGCGGAGGATTCCGATGCGGAAAGCATGTTATCCGCCACATCCCTTGGCGATAGTGCTGTGAACAACTCGGAGATGGAGGACAGCCTACAGGACGAGGAAGCCCTCGACGTCACGGTGGTAGCAGCCAACGCTGAGCGATTAACATCTAACGCTACAGACAGCAAGACTCCTGCAACGCCATATCGGGCAGTTAATCGGAACAACTCGTCGTTGATAGGCAACCTCCGGGATGGGGCAAACCTCGACGATATGGGGACGGCAGGGAAGTCTGTGCGCTCTCATGTTGGTGGTGCTTCAGATTAATCTGCACAAATCTAAAGTAGCTTCGGCTGCTTTAAGTAGTCGTCTTTCTAAAGGCGACGTGGATGTGGTCCTCATCCAAGAACCCTGGGTCAATAGCTCGAGAATCTGCGGATTGGGGACTAAGGGCTTCAAGCTCATTCGGGCCAGCGAGGAGAGCAAAGTCAGAACGTGTATTTTGGTCAAGTCTGCGTTGAACTCCTTTCTCCTACCTAACTACACCAATGGTGATATTACCGCTATCAGTCTAACGGTCGACAGCACCCGCCTGACGGTGGCGTCGGTCTATATGCCCTACGACACCGAAGAACCCCCACCACAAACGGAGGTGAAAGACCTGGTGTCAAATTTCTGCACGGGTAATCTTATTATTGGAGCGGACGCTAATGCTCACCATATCCAATGGGGGAGCTCCGACATCAATGCCAGGGGCGAGTCTCTGTTTGATTACCTCTTAACAACCAACCTGGTGATTTGCAACGTGGGTAATGAGCCTACTTTTATCACTAAGACCCGCAGGGAGGTCATAGACCTCACTATCTGTAGTGAAGGCGCTTATGAGTGGGTCAGAAAATGGCGGGTTCTGGAAGAACATTCCACCGTTACATAGAAATGGTTTTAGACTTTATTATAGAACAACCAATCATGAAGCGCAATCCACGTAACACTGATTGGCAGTTACACAATGAAATATTAGACAGAGACCTACCAGTACTGCCCTCACAAGCCCCCTCAACAGTAGAGGAGCTGGAGGATCTTGTTACTACATTTACATCGGCGCTCTCAAATGCTCTAGGACAGGCTTGTCCAGTGCCAAAACCACGCGGTAAACACAGGCCACATTGGTGGTCCTACGATTTGGACTCGCTCCGAATATCATGCCGGAAACAATTTAACAAGGCCAAGAGCTTCGGCTCTGAGCCTCATTGGCACGAATATAAAGCTAAACTAAGGGCCTACAAAAAAGCTCTGAGACAGGCGAAGAGAACCTCGTGGAGAAATTTCTGCACTGGCGTCGAAAAGGTCGACGACACAGCGAGACTTAGACGAGTCCTCTCGAAAAGTCAAACAACCATCAGCTATTTGCGAAAACCTGACGGATCCTGGACCAGCACGGAAGAGGAAACCCTTGAGCTGCTCTTGAATACACATTTTCCGGGGAATCTGCATGATGCACCACTAGCACCTGCAACAAAGCTGGCAGTAAATATACCCATCACTGAGGAAAGAGTAAGGTGGGCAGTTAAGAGCTTTGAACCGTATAAGGCTGCCGGGCCGGACGGGATTATCCCCGCGCAACTTATAAACACGTTGGAGACATCAGCTAAATGGATGGTATTTCTCTTCACAGCCTGCCTGGCTCTCAACCACATTCCGGGCTCCTGGAGAAGCGCCACGGTAGTGTTTATCCCTAAGGCTGGGAAGGCATCCCACTACGAGCCAAAAGACTACAGACCGATCAGTCTCTCGTCCTTTGTACTAAAAACCTTTGAGAGGATACTAAGCGACTACCTCTTAACGACTATTGATAGCAACCTTATCTCTAGCTATCAGCATGCATACACCAAGGGTAAATCAACAGAAACCGCTCTGCACAGCCTAGTGTCTGTCATTGAGAAATCGCTGTGTGAAAAGGACTACTGTCTCGTGGCCCTCCTAGACATTGAGGGGGCTTTCAACAATATAAGCCCGGAGGCTATCAACTCCGCTCTAACTAATCTGGGCGTAGATAGACCTCTAACTGATTTAATTGACCAACTTTTAAGGGGAAGGAAAATAGCTTCTTCACTTGGTACGGTTGAGTTATCACGTTATGTCACAAGGGGAACACCCCAGGGTGGTGTTCTTTCCCCGCTTTTATGGAACCTCACAGTCAACTCGTTGCTACGTGACACAAGCTGGGGGGGCGGGAAGATAGTGGCATACGCAGACGATTTAGCTATGGCATTCAGAGGCAAGTTCCCACAAACTCTGTGTGACCTGATGCAAGTAGCACTGCGAGAAGTTTCGACGTGGTCCTCTCGCTGCGGACTTAGTATCAACCCAGGGAAGGTGGAACTTGTCCTCTTCACCAACCGGTACAAAATACCGCCACTAAGCCTACCAGAACTAGATGGCACGCGCCTGGGCTTGTCGGATAAGGCCAAGTTTCTAGGCATAGTTCTGGACAGGAAATTGAATTGGAAGGAGAATGTTCTTCAGCGCCAGAAGAAAGCTTGCATCGCTCTTTACACATGCAAAAGAGCCATTGGCAAAAAATGGGGGCTCAGCCCTAGAGTATGCAGTTGGATCTACACGGCCATCATTCGCCCAATCATGCTTTATGGAGTCGTCGTATGGTGGCCTGCACTGAGCAAGACAACATACCTGAATCTGTTGCGGAAAGTCCATAGATCCAATATGATCTGTATAAGCGGTGCGCTAAGGACAACGCCCAACGAAGCCCTCCAGGCCATTCTGGGCATTTTGCCACTTGATCTGGAAGGGTTTCGGTCAGCGGCGGCATCAGCTCTGCGCCTAAGAGAAACCTCCAGTTGGGGTGCGGGTACTATTGGACACTCCAGTATTCTGGAATCTTACAGCTTTCTCCCTCTAAGCACAGATCGTTGTGCGACCACTACAGTCGGGGATAGCTGCTTCAAAATAAACATTCCCAGCAGAGAAGACTGGGAGAGGACGGATTGGTGTCCCGAAACAAATGGTGGCACTTCCATATACACCGACGGCTCGAAGTTGGACGGCAGAGTTGGAGGAGGGGTTTATTCAAGGGATTTGGACCTTGAACTCTCCTTCAGACTACCTGATCATTGTAGCGTCTTCCAGGCGGAAGTCTCGGCAATCCGGGACGCCGCGGCCTGGTTAAGCAAACGTGTTATCGGAGGAGATATCACTATTTTCAGCGATAGCCAGGCGGCAATCAAATCCCTTGGCTCATACACGTTCAACTCTGAACTGACGCTCAGCTGTCGTCGATCTCTTCAGGAGATGGCCCAACAGAACCGCGTAAACCTCATATGGGTCCCGGGACATAGGGACATTGAGGGAAACTGTAAGGCAGACGAGCTTGCCAGGCAGGGCACGACCAAGCAGGTTCTTCGGGATAAAGAGCGCTTAGGTATGCCGTTTGCCACATGCAAACTAATGCTGAAGGAGCACACACTCCGTCAAGCCAACGAAAGATGGCTGCAATCCCCAGGGTGTCGGATATCGAAACAAACCTGGCCAAAATGGGATCTTAAAAGGTCTAGACGCATTTATGCCCTAACTAGGAGGGAAATCTGCATATTGATAGGGGTATTAACCGGTCACTGCCTCATTGGTAGGCATGCAGAAAGGCTAAGTGTGCCCTACCGACGATGCTGCAGGAGTTGCAAAGATGATGAGGAGGAGGAAACGGTGGAGCACCTCATCTGCAACTGTCCGGCTTTAAGCGGCGTGAGAACGCGCTTTTTGGGAGTTCCGTTCCTAGATAGTCTAAGCCAGATCGCGGAACTGGACATAAAGGACTTGATGGGCTTCATAAAGTCATCTAAGTGGTTCGAGGAGGAGTAACGGTGTCGGTTTAGGAGTGTCAGTCCCGGGATTCTGCTATGTGGAAAATCCCAACAACTCAGGGATTTTCCATATGGCTGGGTCCCGGGGCTGACTTTCCTTGCGTTGGTGGTATCACAACGGGCCTTCAAAACTGGCCTAAGTGTGCCTCTGCGGCAGCCACTTGAACCTACCTACCTACCTTTCTCAACGATAATTCTGGTCTGATAAGGTCCAATCAGTCAATTTACGCCATGCGATACTCAAAAGGCTGATTCCGCAGTAGTTGGCGCAGTTTGCCAAGTTTGAAGGATCGCCCTCCTTATGGATTGGACAGAGGATCCTTCCACCTTCAGGCATGCATTCATTCGTCCATGTACCTTACTAGCTACTCGCCGCGGTATTTGAATAGCTCAGCTGGCACACTATTAGCGCCTATCACTTTATTGGTTTTCAGTCGGCCACCAGGGTTCCAAGAGTTAACTTAAATTTTTTTCATGACCAGTCTAATATAAATACATATCAACACATATTGCACGTGTGAATATTTTAAACAAACAACTTTGTTTTGTGGGTTGCCTTTTTCTACCGATTTGGTGCCGCTTATAACGATAGAGAAATTAAAGTTATTGGTATGCCAAATAGTAAGTCAGTCAGTCCCTAAGTCTGGTGAGTAAGAGTACAATTGCATACAGTAACGAAAAGTTGGACAAGCAAATACATATTTATACATTGTTCACATAGGGAGACTCGTTCCTCGGCTATGGAGCTTCTATTCAAAGAAAAGCAAAGTAAAGCGGGCTACCCACCTGCCAAGAAATGCCTCAAGAAAAAAACGAGCATATATTTCTTATGCCCGCTCAAGAAATTTTGACGTTTACAAAATTTTCCGTTTTATTGCAAATTACCGTTATAAAAATGTATAAAACATGTGTAGCGAAATATGTACTCACCTTTGCCGTGAATCTGCACGTTTACCTCAAGAAATATATACGAGCATATTTATTTCTTGAGGTAAACTGGCGTTGCCAACCATCGAAAATTGTAGTATTTTTTCTTATGAGCTGAGTATTGGCTCAAGAAAATTTGAAGTGTTAAAACAGTTCTTGACCATTTCTTGAGCGTTTTTTATATGGAGTTTGACATTTCCTGCCAGGTGAGTAGCCCGCTTAAGCTAAAGTAAGCAACGCCAGCAAAACGGGTCTCCCTGTTTGAACAGCGTATTAGTACTTGATCGCTTAACTCAGCAGAAAGCGTTCAGTTAGTTTCGATTTTCTTTAGCTTATACGCTGAGCAGCATATGTGAGTGTGTATGTATCGTATGTGGTATGTAAGCAAGGCCGCAGCAAAAGAAAGCAAAGAAGTTGAACTTGGGTCTCTCTCACCAAGTCACGAATAAGCAAGCGCAGCTGATATCGAAACCGCAATCACGTCGCACATACTGTTTGATTTACAGTGAAGATAAAAAGTACTCATACGCTATGTAAATTTGTGTTTTCCTACTGAAAAGCTGTTCGAAAGATGTTGTTGACTTGGTTACGGCCAAACTCAGAAATGTAGGGACCTGCAATTGATTTGGACTTCTGCTTACGATTGTTTGGAATCTAAGTTGCAGAGGAAGTCGATCAGTGGAAAACATAAATCACCATGGTACTCTGCTTAAAATTCGATTTAGAAATCGGCTAGAAAATCGTCTCGACAACTTAAGGAGTACTAAGGTACCACTCTAGGCTACTTAGCTCTCAGGTTCAAGTACAGAGATAAATCACATCCAAAACGGTTTAAAACAGTGTTTTCAAAACGGGTGGGTCTCTGTAGAGAATTCGGTATTCAGCTGGTTGTCTGTAGTGCGCTCTGCCTGAGTCACGTGGCAGCTGTTAAGCGTTATGCCGGTGCCAGCTGTTAAGCGTTATGCCGTGAAGAAAAGCTGCTGCCTCGTACAGTGCAATAGTTTTTGCATCCTTGCACACGAATATCTACTTTAATCTGACCCTGGTGCCAATCCGCATCAGTACCTTGCGCCGTGCCAGCCGGGGACTCTGAAATAACGTCGAGAAGGGCGTTACCGAGTTCGTTCCGGAGGTACTGGCCTTTAGCGGTGGCCCAACGGTCGTTACCTCAGTCAAGGATGTCTATAAGGTTCCTGTCCTTGGTTACTCAGCAAAGCTTGGTTTGCCCACTCTGCGGGTTTTTTGGTTCCGCTTCGGATGGGGTTTTAGCTCCCCGTCCGATCTTAGGCGTTTGAAAATTTTGTCTTTCTAAGACCGAGTGTCGGCTGTTGAAAGCTTGCCTATTATTAGGTACGGTCCTTCATAACGAGATCTACACTTTTCCACCGCCTGCCTCCTTCAAAGCGTCTATCTTATTAAGTGTGATTTTCAAATCGTTTACTTCATAAAACCTGCCTCTAACAAATATTGTCTTCGTAAAAGCTTGTCGCTGTCAAAGCCTCTTTCACAACCTGTCTCTGTCGAAGCCTATATCTTCACAAACATGTCCCCATCAAATCGTGCATCTTTCCAAGTCTGCCTTCACCAAAGCCTGTCCCTATCAAAACCTATATATTCCCGTATCTGTCTCTGTCAAATCTTGTATCTTCCCGAACCTGTTTCTATCAAAGCCTTTCTCTACTAAAGCTTGGAACTTCCAAAACTTTTCTCTGCATAAACCTGTTTCCTAAAGTTATATCTCTTCTCAAGCCTGCCTTTCCAAAGCTTGCATTTTTCAAATCTTTTCTTTCCAAAGGTTGTTTCTTCCTAAGCCTGTTTTTCCCCAAAAACCTGTATCTTTCAAAGCCTGTCTGCTTCTAAGCCTTTCTTTTCAAAGCCCGAATGTTCTAAGTCTGTCCTTTCCAAATCTCGTCTGATACTTTTTATGAGACTTGCCTTTTAACAAGGAAATAATTAACAATACATATTTCCTTTGACAGAACTTTGTTTTATGATAAGAGCAAGCTTCACGTGAAAAAGTCATTCAAATCGGAAGGGGTTCATTCCAACCATTTGACGATTTTACATGGATTGACCCAGGTATGACAAAAAAATTTTAGCCATGTAACTAAACGTTAAACTTCATACCCACTAAAGACAAAAAGGTGCATATGTACTTTTGTCGCACACTGTATGTATACAGTTGCCAGTTGCCGTAACAGTACTCATTGTGATAGTGTAAGCGGAAGTATGGAAAATTAAAAAAAAAAAAACTATACCACAAGCAGCAAAAGTGCCGGCCGTTGCGCATGCGCCTGAGATGCAAAAAAAAAACTCGTTAGTTTATTTTGCTACACTCATCAATGCAGACGCGGTGCGCGTGCGTAAAAAACTCCGTTTACGAACAAAATTATAAACGCTATCACTTTTGTTAAAGAATTGACTTTTGTGACACGATTCTTGCGGTTTTCAGATATTTAAACTGCGCAAGCGCAACATAATAACCTACATATTTATCCACCTACAACACTGCATTTTATCATGATGTCTATCAAACTGCAGCAAGTCATTGAGATTTTACTTCTACTGTGCTTCATCTGTACGGTTTGGGGACGTGCGGCCAAATCTGCGCATGCGTCACCACTCGAAGAGCATGGCAAACAGTTATTTGTCTTTGGCAGCGGTAAGGAGACGAGTCCAC
This sequence comes from Campiglossa producta, assembly GCA_964058755.1. Classification (NCBI taxonomy): domain Eukaryota; kingdom Metazoa; phylum Arthropoda; class Insecta; order Diptera; family Tephritidae; genus Campiglossa; species Campiglossa producta. The sequence goes on from CAXKVI010000003.1 coordinate 105,074,717, forward strand.
CTAACTTTGTGCGTTTAGTGGTGATGCGTCTTATATATGGCTTGGCCTCAACAATGGGATTCGAAGATCGTTTAGAGGGTCTTTTCAATGGCGCTTTTGTACCACCGAATGCAGATGATGGTCTCTTCAGCTTTGGTGGCTTCGATTATGGCGGCGGTGATGATGGAGGACTGGGTGACCTCTTCGGTGGTGATTACTAGCGAAAAGTGTGGGTGAAAAAAAAAAAAACAAAAAAATTAATTAAGTTAAGTTACCTAAGTAGATTTTACAAAAAAGTGACAGGCCAAAGTGAAGATCGATACAAATTTTTGAAGTGACCAAATAATTATCATAAGTTAGGTGCTAGTTGTTAATACATATGTATATATGCATGTAGTATTATTTATTTTTATTTTTAAATATTGCTGTTAATAAGTAGGACATACAGGCAGCTGTGTTAAAGAAAGTGAAGTGTATATATTATATGCTATGTTGCGTAATAAGCGTCGCTTAATAATCGTATATTAATGAATGTGTTATGATATGTGAATGAAATTATTAATAGAAAATAAAATAACCTATAATGTTTAAATGACGAAATAAACAAAAGTAACAAAAGTGTTATTCCATCTGCAAAGGAAAACTTTCTACTTAAGTATTTACCTGTGAATATCGGTTTTTTTGTGTGGGTGCATTCCCTGCAAATATTGTGGTACTTCATACTTTACTAGGCGTACCTAAAAGGGTTTAGGGGGTTTAATAATCCTGAAAAGAGTTGGCTACACATAACTTGAATAAGTAATAGGTTTTCACATCAATCGATTAATATTTTGACTGTCGACTTTTTTAAATCGATTTAATTTTTTATTTTCATCACCAGGATTGTGAATAAAAAATTGATTTTCAGTTTAAGTTTTTATTGTCGCTTTTTTTTTAAGTCGATTTTAACTTTCACTTTCACCCCTAGGGTTGTGAATATATAATCGATTTTAGCTTTAATCATATTTATTTGCCGGTTTTATAAAGCTATTTCTGTAATGAAAATTTTGTATATAGTGTCAACTTTATCACATTTTTTTATCTTTTATCAATAACGGGTTAGTGTTTACGTTTTATTTTGACTTCTGGGTCGATTTTTCTCTAATCCAAAAAAAAAAAAATCATTTGTTAGATATATGAAAAATATCGGCTAAAATGTCAACAGCTCCATAGCACGTTCAAGTAACTCCCGGGGTCATGAATAGGCCCGACAGTTGTACCCACCCTAACAGTGTCAACAATTTTCACCTATTATTTGCAGTGCATATAGAAATAGAATATAGAGACAGCTTTGAACAAATTTTCAGGGTCCTCAAGTTTTTAATGTTGGGATAAACAATATCCATCTCCCCCCTCTTCCTCTTGGGTTAACTATCGGGTCCTGTTCATGAGCACATTTCATTGCCAGATGTCGCCGCGTTCTTTGACATATATGAATATGAGTATCAAATACGTCGTATTTTAAAAATATTTCTAAGTAGAGTTACCACATACCTAATACTCAGTTATTTATTCGATAGCATATCCACTTTATTAAATTCTATCAAATAAAATTATTAATTGCTCTCTACGCCCATGGAGCACTGCTATTTTGTGTTTTTGTATGTAGGTCACACGTTCAAGTGAATGTTTGGAACAATTAAAAAAAGCGAGAGCGTAATTTATTTGGCACGTAATGAAATTTGTTCTTAAGTTTTATACTTCAGATAAATGTCGTACGTGCTCAAAGAAAAGAAGAGCCCGAGTACGAGGCTAAAATAAACTTAAAAAAAGATTTACCTACCCAAAAAAATTAAATTAAGAAAAATATACGGAACTTGGATATATTTTTTTTACAAACATTCAATATAGATGGCAGCTCTATAAAAATATTCGAATGCCAGTAATAGAACTAGTTGGCAACCCTGAAATAAAATTATAAGTAGTTACCCATTTGGCATATCTAATATATTGCACTTTTTTAAAAACAACCTAACTAGAAAGTAGAAGAGCTTGAATATAGCATAAGGTAGAAGGGGGCGCAGTCGCCATAGGGGCACATTTGGCGCCCCCTGTTTTCTCGAAACTTATCAGTGCTATCAATATTTAAGAAATTACAGGTTGTTCTTTAGTGGACCACCTCTCTTTTATCTTCCCTTTACATTTAAAATTTACCAGTGATCGTAAGCAACTTTTCTCTTTTCTGCCTTTGAAAGTGGGTGATTAATTAAGATGTTATAAAAAAGTTGTTCAAAGGTGTGATACCAACCATGTTTCTCTTAATTAAATTTAAAATCAGTTTTGCAAAAGTGCTGTTAAGAGCAAAATTAAAATTAGTTTTACAAGAGTAGTTGCACCTGGGGAACATTCGACAGTCCAACGTGAATTTACTCGATATAGAGCATTTTGAAAACTCATTCTAGGATAAGGATTCAAATTTTGAAAGAGAGCTTTTTTGAAAAAAATTCTGATTTGTAGACTTATTTAAATAACTTTCAGATAGGTCTTCTTTGAATAACTTCACTCAGCCGTCGATATACATTATTTACATTAAAATGAAGGATTTGGGTTCTATTACAAGGATTGATTAAAAAATTGTTGTTATAACCTTTTACAAAATAATTTTTACATCGTGGCGATTAAACCCCATTCCCTTGGCGTATGTGCCGCATACCTGGGACAGTTTCGAAAAGTTCGTAAAATCGTTTGATACGAAAAAGATGAAATATGTATATTTCTTAGGAAACAAAATTCAAACGAAAATAATCACTGATGTGATTTCCACAGCACTTAAAAAAATGTGTCGAATGTGCCACTTTCTACCCTATTAACGTAAAAAAGTATTTTCATCTATTTCAATAATAATGCGAATTATCTGTAAACGATGATATTTTGCCAGAATGCACAAGTATTACAAATTTACTTACATATAGTACACCTATATTATATATTTTGAAATTATATTTTGAAATAATCTGTACTAGGAAACGATTAACATATCGCATAGCTAGAACTTGAGAGCGCTCAAATCAAACAAAATGTACGCTTTATTCAGGGAAGAGAGAAAACTTATCACGAATCCTATATTCGTTCAAGGACTTTTTAGTTCCTACCAAGAATTGATTATACAGGTCTGTCGGTACCTATATACTTATAAACGCTTAGCCTATTTTGGATCTAGGTAACTATATATATACAAACCTATAAAGCTTAATTCACAAAGGTCCTGTCTGATAAAATTTTTCGAAAATGCGTTTTAGTATGATATGTTAAGATACAAACTCACTACACATTTTGAAGTGTAATAGGGCTGATACATTAGCGCTAATTCCGAATTAACTCCGCTTTTGGGAGTTAACTTGAGCATAATCTTCATTATAAACTCCCAAAAATTAAGAAGATTTGAGCAGATATCATAACGATTAGACCGCTACTGTCAACGATAAATAAACAAAAATAGCAAGGACAACTACCAACATTACGATATTAACGCTACTGGACACTAGAGTCACCAAAAAACAAAAAACAATCCCCAGCGACATCTAGTTTTAAATAGCAATTACTACAACCAAAGTACTAGATGGCGCCGATTGTTAACCTTCAATTTTGTGTATGTCAGGGTAAAATTTGGATCTGATTAAAGAAGATTTATTGGAGGTAATCTCCGTGTGTGTATCCATAGCTTTACTAGCCATAATAAATGAGATATACCAAGTTTACAAAGCTATAACTGGATGAGCTCAATGTAAAACAAGTTTTGTTTTTTATTTCTCCGATTAAATTTTGTGTATTTCAGTTAGGGCCTTTGTGAATTAAGGTAACGATAAGTATTTACGACTTAGTGGAAGATCAACGTGTCTCCTCAACCGATTGAAAAACTCTTTATCTCGGAATTTCTTTTTTGAAGAAAGGAAGTTGGGGGAAATTCTGAAATGGTAAGATCTTACCTACAGAAACCATCTTTTATCAGCATTTAATTTTCTTAGAAAGCGCTACCCACATATGTACATCCCTGAAAACTTCTGGGGTAAGTATATTCTTATCTGACTTAAGAATCTGTTTGTATTATCAGCAGACTCATTTTGCTGTAACTATGCATATTTCTAACTAAAAGTAGAAATTCTAAAAGTAATATAAATACAAAAAAATTGCATTTGCCTCTCAGTTTCTTATAAAAATTTGCGCTGGTATCTGCTTTCGTTGCACCATAATTAAAGCGAGTTAACGGATCACAAGACGCGAAAAGTAAGTGTATATTTTTGGAAATCCATTATCATTTTAGAAAGGTAAAATAGACAAAATGCCAAGTAACGCTTTGGGATTTATTGTCTTTTCGTGATTTCGCGTTTTTACTTTGGATATTTTCAAAAAAAAAAAAAAATTAAAAATTAAAACTACATATATAAAAACAGATAAATATTGAGCAAGAACACGCTGAAATATCATAGGTTTTGACACGAAAAAATCAAGGTCTACTGCTGTTGCCAGATAACTAAGGAAGAAAAAAGAAATGGAGAATTCAAGTGGTGGTGCCCCGGAAATACCTAATCATCACGGAGAGGTGTGCCTTTGAGAACCCTAGTAATTCCGATGATCGTATGCTTAGCTGATTCGAAGCCCACCTTCCCACAAGTAGGCTGCAAGTAGCGAAAGAAATTCCTGGTATCCTGGAGACAGCCACACCCATTTCCAATAGTGCTCATTCTAGTCATGAGATCCGCAAACGATGCCAGATAGCCGCTGACGGTTCTCGATCGTATATCCACCGCCTGTCCTCCATACTCCACTAGGAAGACCCTACAAAGGTCGAGAAGCCTATATTTAACGCTAACTACGAGTTCCTGATAGAAAACAATCAATACCAACTGCGCGATCTTATGTCCAACGTCTCAGAGCCCAATTTCAGCCTGAGCTGCGCATATTTTTTCTACAAAGTCAACTGGGTACAGATTCAGTATTACATTCAATTCCAGGGTAGGTTAACTTTGTCAGGAAGTACCAGCGGTACTCCTCCCCATTTATGATAAAACAAAACCATCGAACTTATGCCTTATCGTAAATAAAACTAACTCCGGTTTACTGGAATTGGCAGAGAGCCCACAGGATTCGGACCACCTTAACAGCGTTTGCCAGTTTATCAGTAAGACTACCACTTGACAGCCCCCCGCGTTCAAAGTCCTGGAGCGAATCTTTAACGACTATGAGCCAGAGAAGGAGAAACAAAATTCCTCCTTGTGGTGTGCGCCTTCTCGCCCTTCTCTGTGCCATATTGGCTAAATCGTGATCTGAGGCAAACATAGATATCTCCATAGCACTAATGTCGACATCATCTTGTGTCAGCCTCCAGAAACGGAAAAAAGGCAAGGCAAGATGCCTTTTTCTCCTACACTCTCCAGTTAAGAGAAAACCGCAATTCGATATAACCGATCAATGGGAGCACATAGCATCCCGGAGGGTAGGAGTTCAGAAGAAACCCCTGTCGCAAGGTTCTACTAAAACTCTGTGACATCGGACTGGCCTACGTATTTTCTCCAGGTTCACATCGTAGAATAGGAAAAATCGTCACCGTCTGACCCTTGGATTGTGTGACAGATACTCCTTAAATGCGGTAAATTCTAGCACCCCTAAACCAACTTGGACTTCGCCTTCCCATATTTACATTATTGTTTTATTATTTCTTGGTTCTTCTCTATGTCCCCGCTCTGTCTGAGATTCCAACTCGGCGAGACGAAGTTCGAAGTTTGATACGCTTTACTTAATTTATCTATCTTTATTCTCAGCTCTACAAACGCAATGGGAAAACATATAATTCTTAACATTTGCGTGCTAACAATTTGTATAAGCACCAGCAGATCCCAGAAGATGCCAAATTTCAATACTATGTTGGATTTGATATTTGATAATAGAACATCAGAGGAAGAAATCACAGAGGCACCAGTGAGGATATGCGGAGTTGGAAAGGAATGTGTACCACGCACGCTCTGTGGGCCAGATGGTAACGTGAAAAAGTTTGGCCAGGATATGGTCGATCTACGCATGGACTTTGATAATCCGTGTACTTACATGGAAACCTGCTGCAATGTACAACAGAAGGTAGGCTGAAGAAATTACAGTTTCTTCCTCTTCTTCAATTCCACTTTTGAAATATTTTCGTATTTCAGCTGACGCAGCCACCGCCCGATCTCTTGCCGCTCGTAGAAGCCAATACTTGTGGTAAACGCAACACAAATGGCGTGCTTTTCAAAATTATGGGCGCTGAAGATAATGAAGCGGAGTTTGGTGAATTCCCCTGGATGGTAGCCATTTTCACCATGCAAGGACCTGCTATAATCTACAAATGCGGCGGTTCTTTGATTGCAGCAAATGTTGTGATGACAGCAGCGCATTGTGTGCTCAATCAACCAGCAGCCAACATGCGTGTACGTGTAGGTGAATGGGATACACGGACGACGCAAGAACCGCTTCCACATCAAGATGCTGCAATTAAGGAAATAATAATACATGAAGACTACAATCCGAGTACAATTTTTAATGATATTGCTCTGTTGTTGCTCGAAACACCATTGAAGTGGGCGGCAAATATACAACCGATTTGTTTGCCTGATTCAAATATGAATTTTGATCATTCTCGTTGCTATGCCACCGGTTGGGGTACAGACAAATATGGTAGGGAAGGTCTACATCAGCAGATACTTAAGAAGATCGATTTACCTGTGGTGCCGCATGCCACATGCCAATCAAACTTGCGCCGAACTCGCTTGAGTCGCTTCTTTGAATTGGACAAAAGTTTTATGTGCGCTGGCGGCGAAAAGGACAAAGACACTTGTAAGGGCGATGGTGGTTCACCGCTGGTATGTCCTGATCCAAAGAATCCTGAGCGTTACTTTCAAGTTGGTATCGTGTCTTGGGGTGTTCGTTGTGGCGAGGAAAATATTCCAGGCGTTTATGCTAATGTGCCTTATCTGCGCAGTTGGATCAATGGGAAACTTGATGCGAGAAGCTTTGATTTGCGGCAGGATGCTTAAATTAAAAATTCAGTTTTTGTATTTATTTTAATTTACTTTGTTTGATAGTTTCTATGTTTAAGTTATTGCCAGTATCTTTACTTATACTAAAATTGTAGCAGTACGTTGTCTTTTTTGTTATAGATTTTAAGGAAAAATGTCTATAAAAAAAAAAAAAAACCAAAAACGGCATTTTACTTTAATTTCCGTGCTTCGTTTTTTAAGCTCAGTGTACTAATGCACATAACGGTACTACGTAACCGCACAAAATAATCGAGATAGATATAGATTTCCATATATGAAAGTTTTTAGATTGAAAAAAAGAGTTGATTGAGATATTTGCATGAAATTTGGTATACAGGTTAGTATCTGGCCATCGTTTTTTTCAGCGACAGCCAAGCGGCCATCAAAGATCTTGGCTCTTATTCGTTCAACTCTGAAGTGACGCTCAGCTGTCGTCGATCTCTTCAAGAGATGGCCCAACAGAACCGCGTGGTTCTTCGGGATAAAGAGAGCTTAGCTATGTCTTTTGACACATGCAAGCTAATGCTGAAGGAGTACACATCCCATCAAGCCAACGAAAGATGACAACAATCCCCAGAGTGCCGGATATCCAAACAAACCTTGTCAAAATGGGATCATAAAAGATCTAGAGCATGGGTCGGCAGATTTTTAAATGCAGGTGTATAAGTGAGAACGCTTACACACGCGCTGTGATCGTCCGAATTATATTTTTAACATTCGCTGACCAAACAAGCAACACCCCCACGCGATGTGGTTTCACCCCTTGCCCAGCGACGACTAAATCATTTGGTAAACAAAGAGCACACCGTGTCTGTGCTATGAATCCAACTTGTTTGACTGATCTTAAGATCTATGGGGCGCCGATGCTTGATCTAGAGACATTTACGCACTAAGAAGGAGAGAAATCTCCATATTAATAGGTGTTCTAACTGGGCACTGCCTTATTGGTAGGCACGCAGAAAGGCTAAGTGTGCCCTACCGACGATTCTGGAGGAGTTGCAAAGATGATGTAGACGAGGAAACGGTGGAGGACCTCATCTGCAATTGCCCGGTTTTAAGCGCTTTTTGGGAGTTCCCTTCCTGGATAGCCTACACCAGATCGCGGTGCTGGAAATAAAGGACCTGATGGCCTTCATAACGTCATCTAAGTGGTTCGAGGAGGAGTAACGGTGTCGGTGTAGGAGTGTCAGTCCCGGGATTCTGCTATGTGGAGAGTCTCAACAACTTAGGGATTTTCCATATGGCCGGGTCCTGGGACTGGCTTTCCTAGTGTTGGTGGTATCAAAACGGGTCTTTCAAAACTGGCCTAAATGTGCCTCTGCGGCAGCCACTTGAACCTAACCTAACCTAAGTACGGTGGTTTGTTGTTCAGAGCACGCGGTTCGTCCATCGTATCGTTTGCATCATTGACTGAATTCCTCTCTCTCTTAATTAGACAGAACGTGGTATTAATTTAATACTTTTCGGCGTTGTGATATATAGAAACACCCAAATGGTATTTAAGTTAGACCTTTCTTTTTACTGTGTGGCCATGTTAATTGACATATCTCGGTAGCTGAAATGGCCAAAATGATATAATTTTATAGGTGATTCCCCCTGGTCATTCTAATAAGAGTTTAAGATAATGTGTATAATGTGGGCGTGGCACCGTGGATAAAATCTCCCTCCAACAACGCCCACTTTCGATATCGAAAGTCACCTAAATAGACATTTGTACCTAATTAGGTAACAGAAACGGCTAAAATTATATAATTGGGGGGTTCACCTACCCATTCTACTACGATTTTTTGGTAAATTTTCAAAAGTGGGTGTGGCACCGTCCACTTTTAAGAGAGGTATTTTTGAAATTTCGACTAGTCATAACTTTTACACTGATTACGGTAGAATCATGAAATTTGGCACAAGGTATATTAGCATAGTAAAGTCCTCTCTCGAAGAACAAAGATCACGCTCTATAAGTCTCTCATCATACCTGTCCTGATGTATGGCTCAGATTCATGGACAATGTCAAGAGAAGATGAGATGGCCCTTGGAGTATTTGAGAGAAAAGTTCTCCGGAAGATTTATGGTCCTTCCCGTGATGCCAACGGCGAGTATCGAAGGAAATTTAACGATGAGCTGTGCGAGCTCTACGCAGATCTGACCATAGTCCAGCGAATTAAAGCCCAAAGACTCCGCTGGCTGGGCCATGTTATGCGAATGGACAAAGAAGCTCCAGCACAGAAGGTTTTCCTATCTTCGCCTGAATTCGGCAGCAGAGGAAGGGGGAGGCCTCGACTGAGATGGAAACAACAGGTGGAGGATGACTTGAACTCCCTTGAGGTTTCCAATTGGCGTCAGTTATCGCTAAAAAGGAATGACTGGCGTGCTTTGATATGCAACGGCCAAAATCGCTTAGGCGGAAAACGAAATCGCTTAATTCGGTAATGCTATGGATACACACACGGAGATTATCTCCAATAAATCTTCTTTAATCAGATCCAAATTTTACCCTGATACACATAAAAATGAAGATTAACAGCATTGAGAATTACTACTTTGGTTGTTATTGCACCATATTCTTACCTACCTCAGCGACATCTAGTTGTCGAAAGTCGGATCTTATAAACCAGCGCGACGCCTATCTGTCAGCTACCCTTAATTTCCTAGGGTTTCTTGGTGTTGTTGTCTATTTATGTACAAATTTTTTTAATTTATTTTATATTAATTTATAAAAAATGTTATTTAATTATTTTATATCATTGTTTTTTTTTTCATTTTATTTTATTTTGTTTTAAAAGGCAAAAACATCGAATTATCGATATTGCATCGAAGCTTTCGCAATCACTAATAAACTGATCGAATGAAGTTGGGTGCAAATTTGATAATTCATTTAATATTAATAAGGTAAGTAATTCATCGGAAAAACCCTGTCATTTTTTTGTATACAATACCGGGTGTTAGAATGACGATTGCGTGCAACGAATATATTAAGCGTCATATATGATCGATGTACATACATATGTATGTATGGCTACATTAGGATGATTCTAAATTTTAGAATCTAAAATTAGTTTCCGGCTTAGCGTTTTATACAGTAGTAGCAGCTATTACTAAAAGGGCGAAAGCACATTATCATGGCGTATCCGATAATAAATATCAATAGTAAAAAATTCTTACAGATGGCAACCTTGTAAAAACCATTCAAGTAGCAGCACTTAAGAATAGGCCTTAAACGTTAAATTGATCTATTAGAAATTTGTCTTGTGAACTTATATAAGTTTTATGTTGTTACATTTCAATTTATTAAAATTACATTCATATAGGTGGCAACATCGTAAAAAACACCCTCAGTCTAAACTTCAAGATAGGTCTTATAATATAGTACACTATTTACATTCCAAATTCCATTCAAAAGCCGTTTCTGGGATGGTAATCCATAGACAAGAATAACTCGTTTCAAAAATTTAAAATTCAAACTTCACTCTCACTTTTCTGGATCAGTCTAATATCTACGCATATCGTTGTGGATGAACAAATGTATCAATATTCACAAATGAATTTAACAATTTTGTATAAAAAGAAAACAAACTTAAAATCTTTTCTGAGAATAGGCGAGAGTAAACAATTGCATACATAAGTGCGAAATGTATATATATACAGTGCTGTCCAACTAAATAGGCTCAACGAATATCGTACAGTTAATATAATCAATAAATTTTCTGCTGGGATATTGCGTTTTGGAATCAATTTTTCAGATAGAGCACTGTTTATAAAAAATCCAAAGAGGCCGTTTTTTCGAAGTATTTTGAAAAAGGGGATCTCAGACTCAGTCGTCGAAAAATTATTTGTAATATTTATTTCCCTGCATGTTTCTCTAACCCGATCCCTATATCTATCCCCATCCACATTCCTACCATCAGTTTCTGAAAGGCAATATGATAAAACTGATGGGTGCTGTAAGGTATGTCTAGCAGGGTTTTAATTAAAAAAAATGTCTTGTGTCCTATTGTGGCCGGATTATGGTATTTTAAAATTTGAAAGAAAAAAATCGTGCCAGTGGATCGGCTGTTTAGCTTTTACAAAATTTCGAGTTAGAATTTTATATATATAGTATAGAAATAGATATGGAAGTATATATAGTATAGATATAGATAGACCCAAATAAAAATTTTATATACTCTTAAGGACCGCTGTATGGTAACGATTGGATAATCATTAGCCGGACTAATAATATAGATAATATCTGTGGTCATAAGCAATAACAGCCTAAGTCGACTTAAGAAATTAGGCCAGTTGAAATTTTTGCTGGCGAATTTTTGTAACAAAGCTGTTTTATAACTAAGGCAAACGTATTGGATTTAATTGTTTGTAAAGAAAGTAAAAAGAGACCAATGAAAGTCTTGAAAAATGTTTTGATGTTGCTATTCAAAATCACGAGCAAAAATTGCAACTGGTCTAATTTCTTAAGTCGACTTAGGCTGTTATTGCTTATGCCCACATATATATAGCCCCATGGGAACGAATTTTTCAATAATCGGAATTGAGAGGCTATGTCAAAGACAATCGAAAGTTCCGATCCTTTATGCTTATCGTCGAAGCACCGCAACATCCCTAGCTTGAAGTGTCAAAGTGACAAGGTTATTTTAAAGTTCAATTTTAATTGTAAACCAAATTCGACACAAAAAACCCGTTACGAAGTTTTAAACTTAAATTCAAAAACTCAGTGGGAAATACCAAACTGATTTAGTTGTGCGTCACTGCATGCACATTAGGGGGGACGGAAAAAATTGGAATAGCATGGATATAGAAATTGAACTTTATAAAAATGTAAAAAATTCTAATTTACGATTTTTTTAAATTGTTTACACGATAAATAATGGTTCCAGCGTAAAAATTGTATATTCTTCTAAAATGGTAAACAAATCGATTTATCGGCTATAATTTTTATACCCAGCGTACTAGTACTAGTACAAGGATATTATAATTTTGTCCACATAACGGTACTACGTAACGGCACAAAATAATCGAGATAGATATAGAGTTCCCTATATGAAAGTTCTTAGGTTGGAAAAATCTAATAACTTTAAACGAGCTAAACTTGTATATTTGTATATTTGTATATTTGTAGGTCCGGCACTATCTCGAGAACCGCTTGACCGATTGGGATGAAATTTGGCATATACTTAGATAGTATGATTGATTCTACATAAGACTATACACTTTGGGGTTGTCACTTGACATCATATGATATGACATCATATGATATTTAAATTTTTTTATTTATGGAGCTAGACATCTTATGATATGACATCATGTGATATGACATCATATGATATGACATCATATGATATTTAAATTTTTTTATTTATGGAGCTAGACATCTTATGATATGACATCATATGATTAGGCACATATGATATGACATCTATGATATGACATTCATATGATATGATATTCATATGATATGACATTCATATGATAAAACATCATATGATATGACATCGTATGATATGACATCATATGATATGACATCGTATGATATGACATCATATGATATGGCATCATATGATATGACATCATATGATATGACATCATATGATATGACATCATATGATATGACATAATGTAATATGACATCATATGATATGGCATCATATGATATGACATCATATGATTAGACATCATACGAAATGGCATCATATGATATGACATCATATGATATGACATCGTATGATATAACACCGAAATGATCCCGAAACAGTCTGCACTATTTCGATTTTATTTTTGGTTTATGTGTGCCAATTTACATATCTTTTACAAAGTCCGCGTCATATTTTCCATATGTTACACGGAATATGGGCATAGATTTAGGCGTACTTATAAATGTGGAGGTACTGTAGGTTTTACATTATTTGTATATTTGTAGGTCCGGTACTATCTCGAGAACCGCTTGACCGAATGGGATGAAATTTGGCACATAGATAGTATGATTGATTCTAAGACTATAAACTTTGGGGTTGCCACCTATTTAGTTTTTTTTTATTTATGAAGCTAGATATGCCAATATGGGTATCAAATGAATGGTATTTTCGCTGACATACCAAGCGTGTAATACATCCTCACAAGGTTGGTAAGTAAAGTTAGCACTAAATTGATAGCACCGAGCAAGCTCGGTCACCCAGGAACTAGTTCATTAAGACATGTCTGCCGTCTGTCCATGTACACGATAACTTGAGTAAAAATTGAGATATTTGTATAAAATTTGGTATTCCGGTTTCTTTCATGCCATGTAAGGTTGCTATTGAAAATGGGCGAAATCGGATGATAGCTACGCCCCCTTTTTCGATATCGAAAATTTCGAAAATTACATAAATTGACATATCTCGGTAGTTGGAATTTTTTAAAGTGGGCGTGGCACATTTGGAAATTCGACTGGTCGTAACTTTTAAACTGTTTACGATAGAACGATGAATTTTGGCACAAAGCATACTAGTATGGTTGTGGGTATACTTGATGAAATTAAAAAAAAAAAAATCGCCCTTCAACCACGCCCGCTTTCGATATCATAGCTTCTATAATCACCTAAATTGACATAATTCGGTAACGGAAATGGTTAAAATGATATAGTTTGGTAGAATGAGTTCTCTAGTCATTCTATTATGATTTTTAGAAAAAATTTTAAAAGTAGGCGTGGCACCGCCCACTTTTCAGGGAGGCATATTTGAAAATTTCACGGGTCATAACTTTTAAACTGACTACGGTAGAACGATAAAATTTGGTACAAGGTATACTAGCATAATAGGGAGTATATCTGATGGAATTTGACGAAATCGCTTCCCAACCACGCCCACTTCCGAAATGGAAAATTTCGAAAAATCATATGGAAACTAGCGCTGGGTATTTAATGTTCGGTTTATCCGAACTTAGACTTCCTTACTTGTTTTATTTCATTAACAGCCGATGTCACGGTTTTCATTTAAATGACTTCGTGAAAGCGGCAGTAATATTTTAATTTCTTACTCTCTTACTACAACAACTAGAAAACAAAAATGACTAACTTCGAAATCCCATAAATAAGTTTAAGGCTTACTTCGAAAAGCGGGAAAATACATTTTTTTTTTAAGTCTCAATCTATTCAAACAAGTTGATTTGGTCGAAACCCCAGCAGGGTCTCGTAATGTTTTATTTATTGAAAATGTTGCGTTAAATTTTTTTTAACTGATTTTTTTATATAAAGTACAACTTCTTTTACCATTTTTAATCTACCCTAATGTACATGTAGTTTTTTTGTTGTTTTATAAGTTTGCTCATAGCTCATCTTCATTACTTATTATCAATTGAAATGCTTTGCCAGAAACCGGAGCGGGAATCACAACTCAAACTCACCTATGTAAGTATGTTCATATGTCACTATTCAATAATTAGTTGTATATACAAGTTTATGGTCGATTTTCCTGTTTTGATGCAAAGATTCTACTTATTGGCAATCAGTGACTGTTTGAACGTTGTCTAGTTCGTTTCGGCTTTTAGGCGAATCTCAGCACACAAAACAAATCGGTTAGTTTCATAAATGTATATAAAGTGTTGTTATGCTTTGTTTTGTTATTTAATTACCATAAATTTGTTAATATTTCTTTAACTAATAAATATACAATATTACATACAGACATATTTACAAAAAAAACGTACCTATCATTCGTGACTGTGAACAAAAAAACCTGGATTGTGGAAAAAATTTTAAGTTGAAACTAATTTTAATTTGAAACAAATATACATATACATATGATTACATATATAGTAACTACATATTACCTATAATGCGATAAGAAATTCCCAAAATAAAAACAATAATCGGATTTAATTTTCGTTTGAATTCGATGTAGATTTTCCCTATTCTCTGCTGCTATCAGTGAGGGGCAATCGAAATGGGATAATAATCTTTCTGATTTGAAATACATATCTTCGTAGACGCTGTACTCAGCTGATGATATCATTATCACTTACCTATACGCATACGTATATACATTAGGGTGTTTCATGGTCAGTTGAAGTTTACTCAAGCACAGTTTTTATAACTTGTACCTGTCTATATATATGTACATTCATACACAAATCATTTAAAACCCGCTCAAATTCAAATTCAAATACTGCTTAACTTTCGGCTAGGATCACTCGAAACTTTGAAGCTTCAATCGTAGATCAAGTGCTCTGGGAAACAGAGAACCCATATGCCGAATCCGATTCGTCGATTTGGCATAGGGATGGATCGAAGATGGAAGATGGTACAACGGGAGCTGGTGTCTATAGAACGACTTCCAAAAAATTTGTACCAATAGGTAACTATCCCACTATTTTTCAAGCTGAGCCCATGCAATAGAAATCTCTGGTAGAGAATGCCTTCGAAGAGGACTATCCTCTAGGCGAATCCACATTATGTCGGACAGTCGAGTCTAACACTAAAACTGTGAAGCTTGTTTATGAGTGCGTCGCATGCCGTCAACGAAAAAGACCACCAAACAAAACAAGGTGCGAGGGTCGGGTAAGGGAGACCAAACATCCATCACAAGGCTTACTAATTTAAGAAGGTAGGATCTAAGAACCCTCGCCTGTCATACGGTACATTGCAGTCTACGTTATCACAATCTGACGGTTTTGCGAACTGGACGATGAAACGATTGCGTTAAAGAAAGAGACCCCGCAGGCAAAAGAACTGGTTTGTGATATATCACATACCGGTCACAAGCATAATTGCCCTATCACAGTCCAGGTTCATTATTATGAAAAAGGCTCAAAACTTTAATTGGGGTTGTCATTGCAGGGGACTCATTCTCACCTTATTGAGACTTTTGGGGCGAAAATGTGATGGAAGACTCCTAATTGGATGAAAAATGAAGGAAGCCTTGTGATTGATTGAAAGGGCCAGTTCACTACCGTAAATGCACGACCAAACTCAACGACGAAAACCGACACAGTTCAAGATGACAAATTGTCCCCCCTGGACAGCTGAAGTGGCGAATACGGACCTACTACTAGGATGACTCTGAGTAATGCAGATGGTGGAAATTCACACTCTCTGCATCACAATATGTCGTTCTAGTAACGGGTCCTTTATCACTAGTTCAACCGCCCCTTTGGTGGAAGTTGTCACCATTTGCCTGAAAGGGAGTTTGGTACCAAAGGTGCTGTCACTCTCAATCTGTTCGTTATATGGGATAAAAAGTAATGTGTTCGGCGTACTACACTAATATTCAGGGATACTCAACCCATTAAATCAACATCACAAATTTCTTGAGATAATTTTTCTTCTTATCGAGCTCGCCTCATCAGAGTTTGTCAAACTCTCCGAGTGTATTTCTGCCATGGAAAGCTGCTCAGCGAAAATTCATCTTTGCAAATGTCGCTCGAAGCCAGCAAAAAACTGTAGTCGAAAGTCATCGACTTATCAATTAATCGCTCATTTTTATTTACTAGAGTTCGCCCAGTGGTTGAAATTCAACCACAAAACCTTATTTTATTTTCCTACCATTTTGCTATTTCTTAAATTTTCCTTTCTTTTCCATATTTTGTATATTTTTGGGCATTCCTATTTATTTTGCCTTTTCCTCCCTCTTCACATCATTCAGTAATATAGTTTCAGTGTTGATAATTATTTATTCTTCTTAGGTCGTCTTCATACGTATTTCTTTCCTTTCCTTTCCTTAGCATTAATTTGCTTTTATTTCCTTTCCTTTCCTCTCCTTTCATCTCAATTTATTCTCTTTGCTTTTCTTTCCTTCTCTTCCCTTTTATTTCCTTTCCTTATCTTCTCCTTTCTTTTCCTTTTCTTTCCTTTCCTTTTCTTTCCTTTTCTCTTCTTTCATTTCATTTTATTTCCCTTCTTTCTTTCTTTCTTTTTTGTTCTTTTTTGTCCTTCTCTGTTCTTTTTCTTTCTTTTCGTTTCTTTTATATTCTTACCTGATCCTTCTTTCCATTTCCATTACATTCCTTTTTTCCTTTTTCTTTCCTTTCCTTTCGTTTCCATTGCATTAGTTTCCTTTCATTTTATTCATTTTTTTTTTTCATTTCATTTCTTTTCTTTTATTTATTTCTTACCTTTATTTTCTTTCACTTTTTTTCTTAAATTTCCCTTCCTGTCATTTCGTTTCCTTACCTTTCCTTTCCTACCGTTTCCTTATTTTCTTTTGTTCCTTTCCGCAACTCCTTTGCTTTTCTTTTTCTTTCATTCATTTCCTTAACTTATTTTTTTTAGCTTTTCATTACCTTTCTTTCCTTTATTTTTCTTTCTTTTTATTTTCATTTATTTTCCATACCTTCTTCCTCGCTACCTTTTCTTTCCCTTCTTTTTTTCTTCTTTCCTTTCTTTGTCTTTCTCCTTTTGCTTCTCTTTTCCACTGCTTTACCTACATTACATTTCCTTTCTTCCCTTCTCCTTTCTTTTTCATTCCTTTCCTTTCCCTTTGATTTTTCTGTCATATTTTCCGTTCCTTACCATAACTTACCTTAATTTTCCTTTTATCCATCCCTTTCCTTTCCTATTTTTTTCTTAATTTAATATTTTATTTATTTCATTTTGTTTCATTTTTATTTATTTTATATTATTCCCTTTCCTTTCATTTCCAACAAATTTAATTTTTTTACTTTCAATCACTTTTCTATTTCTGATTTTACTTTTTTTTTTATTTTATCAATTTTCCATTTTATTTTATTTCACTAAGTCTAGCCACGATGGGCCTTGTGCATGATCTAGCTTATTTGTGCTTTTTTTTAAAAGCATTTGCTTCTCTGAATCCCCACGCACAGATTTTGTTTTTGTAAACACTGTTTGTACCTAAGCTCAATAAAGTTGACGCGCTGGCTCATGTTATCTTATTTCTGCCAACAAAACAACTCACCCTACTGCAATGAATGCAAACACAAGAATGCAAGTGGTCATACCTACATACATACACCCATAACAGCGGCTCTATAAAGCGAATGCGTGTATATCACATGTAGTGGTGTGATTTTCAAATCATATTATAATTAATTTTTTTAATTTTTGGTTTGTTTTCGGCCACCCTGCTCGGCGAGACATATCGATACATACCAAATTTTATATACCTTAGAATTGTGGTTATTGCAAAAAAGGGACGAACCAGTTATGTTTGCGCATTTATATATAATAGATTCGGTAAACCGTACATTTGGAAAGTTAAATGATAACTTTTTGAAAACTTATAAGCTATTTTTCTCATGCAAGATTGAGTATTGTTGCAACAAGAGCAATTGAACTAGTTAGTTTGCGTCGTACTCAAACATATGTAGGCGGTCACTGAACGAAGTGGTTCGTTTGCGAACTACACAACTCTAGTACCTAATCTCATTGGGTTCTATCAGCTATTCAGCCGGGATAGGGAACTACCTACCAAATTCCGATAAATTTCGTGATTTCTATAGAGTCTCCCATTCCGACAGAATTGCTGATTAGACCCAGTTTAAATTTGTTAGAGGTGTAGAACACTATGATCTAATTATGTATTTTGAATCAAAATAATATCCAAATCTTCATTTCAGGTAGCCAAAAATGACTACGAAATTTGCGCTCATTCCACTGTGCCTCCTCTCCTTGTGGCTTACATCAACACAAGCGCAGGCTACACCCAATCTTGACGATTTGTTAGAGAAAATATTTACAACAGAATCAACAAACTTTCAGCCGCATGCTACCAAAACTACTGTGCTTCAGCCACTGCCTAACCCCCTACCTCAGCCGCAGCCACAACCCCAACCTCAACCAAATCAAAATTCAGCACAGCCGGCGGATCCAGGAAGTGGTAAGACTTGTGGGGTAAACAAGGAGTGCGTCACACGCTTTTTGTGTAACGAAGATGGCGCGGTAAATACGGACGGTGCAACTCTTATCGATATAAGGTTCGATGGCGATAATGAGTGTACTTATCTAGAAGTGTGCTGTAATGTTGGCGATAAGGTATTTGCATACATATATACATATAAGTTCTTTTGTAGCCCTATTGTAACACCATTACCTACTTCCAGCTGCCCGAAACAAAAGTGCCTCTCAAACACGATGTCACACACGAAGGTTGCGGTTATCGTAATCCAAATGGTGTTGGTTTCAGAATTACAGGCGATAAGGAAGGCGAATCACAATTTGGCGAATTCCCATGGATGGTCGCAATTTTGAGTGAGCAAGTAGTCGGCGGCGAAGTTTTGAATTTGTATGAATGTGGTGGTGCAGTTATTGCACCCAATGTCGTATTGACCGCCACACATTGTGTACAAAATCTAGAACCTCATGCTTTGGTAGCACGTGCTGGCGAATGGGACACACAGACGAAACAAGAAGTGCTGCCACATCAAGATGCCCGCGTCAAGGAGATCATACGCCATGAGAAGTTTAATAAGGGCGCGCTCTACAATGACGTAGCACTACTCATACTAGAGACACCCTACTACTGGGAGGAGAATGTACGTCCGATTTGTTTGCCAGAGCCGAATGCGAATTTTGATTATGCACGTTGTTATGCTACTGGTTGGGGTAAGGATAAATTTGGCAAGGATGGCACATACCAATTGATTTTGAAGAAGATCGATTTACCTGTTGTACCACATGACACTTGTCAAACAAATCTACGTCGTACACGTTTGGGTAAATTCTTTAATTTGGATCCAAGTTTCATGTGTGCCGGTGGCGAGAGAGACAAAGACACGTGCAAAGGTGATGGTGGCTCGCCACTGGTATGTCCTGATCCACAGAATCCCACACGTTACTATCAGGCTGGTATTGTGGCTTGGGGTATTGGTTGTGGTGAAGAGAATGTTCCTGGTGTCTATGCAAATGTGCCGTACTTGCGCAACTGGATCAATGAGAAGCTGTCAGCACGTGGTATCGATTTCAGATATTTCACCATGTAAAGATCTCACAAACAATAACAGTCAAACTACTTTTTTAATACTCTTTGTAATGGAAATTTGTATGTAATACTTTTTAATGATATTATAAGGAGCATCAAAAATCCAAATTAATAATAATAACAAATAATAATAATAATAATGGACCGTTAAATGAAGCAATGAAATACAAGAAAAAGCGCTTTCGCTATATTTATGACCTAATATTTATTTTAATTACGGCCACAAAAAAAGGTTGGAGAATCTATTCATATATTTCCCAATCCGGTCTCAGAACTTACCCAACGAGTCGCAAATCACCCCTAACCTTAAAAAACGCAGACAGACAAGTTTTTGTGCTAGACAGAATTCATCATTAAATGCATTTATCGGGCTCGGAAACAGCTGTCATTTCGGGATGGACACGAAAAAATTTCCGAAACAGTCACCGAAAAGTTTTCATACCTAGTAGTCCCCCAATGATCACGAAAAAGTGAAATAATTTTGACGATTCCAAAATGCCGAAATGGTCTAAAAAGTTCCATAATGATCTCTAAAATGTCACAAAATTATTTTAAAAAAAACTCGAAATGTTCCCAAGAAAGATAAATAATTATCACGAAGCAATCCTGAAATGATCCTGAAATAACCCCTTAACGAAAGAAAAAGTTTCGAAATAATCCCGAAATGAGTCCGAATAATATTGTCGACACGATTGTGAATTGTCCACAAAAAGCCCCTGATTGATGTCAAAAAGGGTCCCTAAATGGTATAAAAAATACGCCAAAACGATCTAAGAAAGTCCCAAAATTTCCAAAAAAATCTCTAAAATTTAGAGTCGTAAAAAACTCGAAACAGTGCGTTAATGATTCCGAAAAAGTAAAGTAATCCTTTAACGGAGGAAAAAGTTCCTAAATTATCTCGAAACAACACTGAAACAGTACCGAAATTTTCGCGAACTAGCCTTTCAATGATCACGACAAAGTAAACAAAAAAATTGCCGACATTATGAAATGAGTCTCGAAATTATTTTAAAACAATCCAGAATAGTCCCTTAATAATAACGAAAACGTCAAAAAATTATCATAAGCAATCACGAAATGGTCCTCTTAATGGACCCGAAAAAATTCCAAATTTATCTGTAAAAGTCCAGAAACTATTCCGACAACAATCTTCAGGTGCTCTGTCCTTTAATCTTGGCTTGCGTCATTTATTGACCGTTAACCGCCTAGGCGATTTTGGCCGTTTCGTATCAAAGCACGCCAGTCATTCCTTTTTAGCGATAACTGATGCCAATTAGAAACCCCAAGGGAGTTTAAATCATCCTCCACTTATTGTTTCCATATCAGTCGATTAAATTTCTTTCGATACTCGCCGTTGGCATCAAGGGAAGGACCGTAAATCTTCCGAAGAACTTTTCTCTAAAATACTCCAAGGGCCATCTCATCTTCTCTTGACACTATCCATGATTCTGAGCCGTACATCAAGACTGATATGATGAGAGACTTATAGAGCGTGATCTCTGTTTGTCTAGAGACGACATTACTTCTCAATTCCCTACTTAGTATAAAGCATGGGTCGGCAAATTGGTAAATGCAGGTGTACAAGTGAGAGCGCTTATACACGCGCTGTGATCGTCCGAACTATATTTTTAACATTCGCTGACCAAACAAGCGACACCCCCACGCGATGCGGTTTCGCCCCTTGCTCAGCGACGACTAAATCATTTGATAAACAAAGAGCGAATCGTGTCTGTGTGATGAGTCCAACTTGTTTGACTGATCTTAAGATCTATGGGGCGCCGATGCTTGGTATAAAGTAACACTTGTTGGCTAGAGTAATTCTCCGTTTTATTTCTAGACTGACATTACTTGCTGGTTCCCAAATAGACGAAGTCCCTCACCGTTTCAAATGTGTAGCCATCAACGGTGACTTGGTTGCCAAGGCGCAGTTGAACCGATTCTTTCTTTGATGACAGCAGATACTTCGTCTTGTCCTCGTTCACAGCAAGCCCCTCTTTTCTCGCTTCTGTATCCAGAACAGAGAAGGCAGAGCTTACGGCGCGATTATTATGGCCAATGATATCGATTTCATCGACATACGCCAACAATTGCACGCTCTTGTAAAAGATTGTACCATTGCGGTTAAGCTCTGCTGCTCGAATTATCTTCTCCAGCATCAAGTTAAAGAAATCGTACGAAAGGGAGTCGCCTTGTCTGAAGCGTCGTTTGGCGGAACTGTTGGAACTCAAATTCAGACATAGCAACATATAGGCAACTCATTTTCACACTCCTTTTCGGTACATCTGTCTTGGAAAAATCAAGTGGACCACCTGACAATGTAGAATACTTTTTTATTTTGGTTTTTTAGCATACCCTAATGTACATAATGTTTTTTATTTTAATAAGTTTGGTCAAATGTAGCTCATCTTCATTACTTATCAATTGAAATGCTTCGCTGAAAACCTTTGCGGTAAGCATAGCTCAAGCTATAAGATTGTACTTATTCTCAATCAGTGACTGTTTGAACGTTGTCTACTTCTTTTCGGCTTCTACGCGATTATCAGAGGATCAAACAAATCGTGCGCACTATACTTTTTCCTGCAAAGGACTACCAATATCCGACCGGGAGTGTGGTTACAAAAATCAAGATCGAGAAGTAGGCTTCATATCACCTAGATAGTAGTTGTTCCGCGATAGACACCTGGTACCTTAGGTATGAAAGAACCCCAACCGAGAAATGGATGTACCGCCTAATTGCGAGAAAGTAAAAATCAGGTGATCTAGTATACCTGGTAGTTGGAAAATATCAATAATACAAGCCATTAGTTTGAGTGAAGAAAGTGAAATTTTGTTTTTGTAAAACGGTCTTAAATTATTCGAGTTTTCTGGGTCGGGTTATGGGCCAATGTATTAGGCCTGATAACATTTATTTGCGTATACATATATAGTTATAATGCAACTGATTACAAAGAAACAATAATATTTTTGTAGATGATCATTTAAATAAATGTATTAACTCACATACAACTCTAATTCAGGGACCGAAGAAAACATTTGATTACATTTTTTTGATAAAGGGTGGTCTCGTCTCATCATGTGGGGACTCGTTTTCAGACCTCAAAGTGCTACCAACGTTCTATATGTAGTTATTCACCAACCGTCTTGATACATAACGAGACGCCTTCGATCACGTCGGTTGCGTAGTGAAAGATCACCCCATTTCAAGATGGACATATCTCAGAATTAGTTTCGATAACGCCCCATTTAAAAATTGATTCAAAAATTTCCTATCTCAGCTGAAAATGTATTGAATTCTCATAGAGATATCTAGAACGTCCTTGTATAGAATTTTGGAAAAGTTCGTTATTAAAAAAACATATAAACTGAGATATAGGACATTTTTGAGAGATCAAAAAAATCGGATGGTGGTATAGCTCGGATTAGGATATAGTGGATATTGTTGGGCTCTATTCAATGTAAAGGATTCGACGTAACCATTACCTTTACTACTGTATTTTAATTCAAAATGATCCCCAAATATTTATTTCAGATATCGAAAAATGACTTCGAAATTTAGCTTCATTTCTCTGTGTCTCCTATCTCTGCGGCTCACATCAACACAAGCGCAGACAACACCCGATCTAGACGATTTGCTAGCTAAAATCTTTACAACAGAATCAACAAACTTTCAGCCGCAACCTACACAATCTACTGTGCTGCAGCGTCAGCCTCAGCTGCAGCCCCAGCCTCAGTTCCAGCCTCAAACTCAGCCCCAAACTTTGCCACAACCTCAACCAAACAAAAATCAAGTACAGACGGCGGATCTCGGAAGTGGTAAGACTTGTGGGGTAAACAAGGAGTGCGTCGCACGCTTCCTGTGTAACGAAGAAGGCGCTGTCAATACGGATGGTGCAACCCTTATCGATATAAGGTTCTCTGGCGATGATGACTGCACTTATCTGGAAGTGTGCTGTGATGTTGGTGATAAGGTAAACTCTCTAATAGTTTTTGTCTCTTTTTTAACTCCGTTACCTACTTTTAGTTGTCCGAACCAAAAGTAGCTCTCAAACCCGAGGTTACACACGAAGGTTGCGGTTATCGTAATCCAAATGGTGTTGGTTTCCGCATTACAGGCGATAAGGAAGGCGAATCAGAGTTTGGTGAATTTCCATGGATGGTCGCAATTTTAAGTGACCAAGTAGTAGGCGGCGAAAATTTGAATGTGTACGAATGTGGTGGTGCAATTATTGCACCCACTGTCGTATTGACCGCTACACATTGTGTACGAAATCTAGAACCTCAGGTTTTGTTAGCACGCGCTGGTGAATGGGATTCGAAAACACAACAAGAGGTGCTGCCACATCAAGATGCGCGCGTCAAGGAGATCATACGCCATGAGAGGTACAATAAAGGTGCGCTCTACAATGATATAGCTTTACTCATACTAGAGACACCCTACTACTGGGAAGAGAATGTACGCCCGATTTGTTTGCCAGAGCCGAATGCGAATTTCGATTATGCACGTTGTTTTGCGACTGGCTGGGGTAAGGATAAATTCGGCAAGGATGGCACATATCAAACGATTTTGAAGAAGATCGAGTTACCTGCTGTCCCCCACGCGACTTGTCAAGCAAATCTGCGACGTACGCGTTTGGGTAAATACTTCAGGTTGGATCCAAGTTTTATGTGCGCCGGTGGCGAAAGAGATAAGGATACTTGCAAAGGTGATGGTGGCTCGCCGCTGGTATGTCCAGATCCACAGAATCCCGCACGTTACTATCAGGCTGGTATTGTTGCTTGGGGCATTGGTTGTGGTGCCGAGAATGTTCCCGGCGTCTATGCAAATGTGCCGTACTTACGCAGTTGGATCAATGAGAAGCTGTCAGCGCGTGGTATTGATTTCAGATATTTTACAATGTAAAGATCTCTCAAAAAATATAGATGTGAAACTAGTTGTGGAATACTCTTTGTAATGGATATTTTTATGTAAATAAATATAATAGGATAAGGTGGGAACCCTTTAAAAACCGTCTAGTGCCAAAAAATATGTAGGACAACATAAAATTAAGCATACTACCTTTTTTTTAAATTTCATAAAAATGTTTCAAGTTGTTATTGATCTACATAATTGTTCTTGAAATAATGGCAGATGCGAAAAAAAGAATGTTATAGAATTATGTGGCAACCCTAACTGGCGTTTATACCTAGAAATATTTTTGTTGAAGTACATTGTATACTAGCTTTCATTTGATTTTTTTTTACAAGAATTGGTAACCCTAATAGTAAATTTACACCGCGCCAAATTTGGCAAATTTGATGAAAATTACAAATTTGGTGAAAATTGCAAATTTCGCGTTTTTTTCATAGAAATCTCATTTTCCAAATTTGGAATTCCATTGTATTTGGCCTCATTTGCCGAACAATACAAACCACAGTTCCTCAAAATAGCAACCCTGCCACTGTTCCACATTTAGTATCGCCCAGCAAGAACCATAATGGGCAATTGACGTGTGATACCTTTGGTACTATGCACAGCTGTAAATAACAATTTCAACTCCTTTTTTTAAGAAAATGTCCGAATTCTACCAGGAAAAGACAGAAGCCTTCTTGACTCTTCTTTTATTATTACTCTACAGGTATTCAAATCATAACGGTAATGCATTTTCTTTCGTTGGCTTTTTGTCCTGGTAGAAGATTCTTGCAGGGAAGGTAAAGTCAAATGCAAATTTGCCAGTGTAAACGGTGTCGAGCTGGCTCATTTGATTTCGCCAATTTCAGTGCGGTGTAAATGTACTATTAGGGAAAAAGTATACTTTCCTAGCACATCTTTTTGCTAATCCTTCTGATTTTAAATCGCAACCTTAAAAATTAAACAAACAATACAGAAAAAAATTAATTTTTTAACAGGTGGTAACCCCTTTCAAAAAGGTAGACTGTTCCTACGGGTTGAGCTCTTTAATTTGACTCCTCATTTTCGCTGTAAATCTAATGATACACGGTTAAAAATTTGAACCTAAATTTTAAACTTTTTTGTACTACATATATGACCAAAACCAATTTGGTTTCCAATTCAATCTAGACTCGGGTTTCGATTATAAACCAGAAATGTTTTAACAATTTTTTATAGATAATATAAATTTTTTGTCATCATGCCAGTCTGCTCTGCCACTGAGCTACAGCGCACACATAAATGTTGTTGACAGGTGAAAATCTTGTAAAAACCTTCTAGTGGCAACGAAAACTTATTTTTAAACAGGTGGCAATCGATCAAACTTCAAATCGTTCAAACAGGCTACCGTGATTAGGTTTATAAACCAGAGTAGGTAAATATTCAAAGAAAAGTTGATTTAAATTTTTATGCGCATCTTTTTATTGATTGTTTAAAAACTTGTTTATTTTTTTTATTGTTATTGGAGACAACAGTTACTTATATTAATAATACTAAAATTAATTGGTGTTGTTTATGCTAGTAATGCTAATTTACACATTTTAAAACTAAAGCATTCATAATACGATTACAATTAGAATTAATCATATTTTAACGCTTACGACTAATTAAGCATTTTTTTTTTAATATTTTTTAGATTTAGGAGAAAATTTAATTTTTTTAATTTTATGTATTAGAAAAAAATTTTGTTTTATTAAAAAAAGCAAAATTTCAAATTATTAATCATTATGCAAATAATCTAATAATACAATTTTTTTTTTTTTTTTTTGAAAAAAGAAAAATTAAAAAAAAAAACCAAATATCATGACGTTTATTTTAACATTTTTTTATTTATTATTATGCATAATAATAATAATTCAAATTTTTTTTTTTTTTTAAGAAAAATTAAAAAAAAAAAGAAGTATCATAACGTTTATTTTAACATTTTTTTTAACTTAAAAATCAATTAAATACCAGCTTATGTACAAAGCATAGGTACTTAAGTAATAAACTTTTTAAGTACTCAAATATTGGTAGTTTATCAAACCTAAATACTTTCTAATTAAAAGTATTTTGAGAGATGACTTTTTGTAGTTGTTAAGTATAATTTTTGTAGATAACTTGCTTAAATGTCAAGTAGGTACAGTTTTATTGCTGAAAATTTGATTGTTGATACATATATTTTTTTTGCGCATTGTAAATATTCAAAACTATTTTTTATTCGCTAAAAGCTCATAAGGACGACTAGATATGAAGAAATGGCTTTAAAAAGTAGGAATACTTTGAAAACACACGGATGAAGTTGCTCGTAATTTTTCGGCTAAGGGTTTTCATATAACACCTAAAATTAAAAAAAAAAAACAAATGCAACAAATTATCTATGTAGAAAAAAGTTATACCCGAATAGGTGGCAACTCTATACTCTACAGGAAAAATTATTTTTAAACAGGTGGTAACTCTTTACAAAAAAATCCTGCAGATTGAGCTCTTTCTTTTGACACCTGAAATATAAAAAAAAAAACACAAGCTATGCTTGAAAAATTAATAAGGGTAATCATTTAATGTAGCAAACTTATTGCATTTGTTGTAAACGTCGCTAAATGGCAAAGTCACAATTGAGCTGTAATTTTATGTATGAAATTTGGTTTGCGACATAATGGCAATTATGCGATCCTATTTTGAGTGGCATTTGTGGCAATATCATCATTTCGATACTCTTAGCGATAATTTCTGAACTTTTCTGTGATCATTTCGGGATGGTTTCCGGGACCATTTCTGGACTTTGTTGGTATAATTTTCTGGACCTTTCGGGATCATTTCTGGGCTTTGTTGGGATCATTTCAGGACTTTTTCGGGACCATTAAAAAATTATTTTAAAAAGCATTTTGGGACTTTTTCGGAACCGTTTTGGGAAAAGTGATTCCGAAAACAGTAATACGGAAATGGTCTCTATAAATTCCACAAATGATCTAAAAAAGTTAGGAAATGATTCCGAAAAAGTCTGGACCATATCCCAAAAATGTATTAAAATTATCTCGAAAAAGTCCCGAAATTATCCCAAAAAAAGTCCCGAAATGGGCCCAAAATAGTTTCGAAAACCATTCTAAAATTATCCCGAAAAAGTGCCGAAATGGTTCCAAAACAGTCCGAAAAATATACCGAAATGGTCCCAAAAAAGTTCCAAAATTATCCCAAAAAAATCCAGATATTATCCCGAAAAATTCCCGAAATGATCCCAAAAAAGTCCAGAAATGAAAAGAAAAACTCCGAGCCATGCTTTTTTTAAACGGTAGTGGCAACTTTGTAACGTTGCAATTATTGCATACATGCGAAGTTAAATGAATATGTACCTTTAATATTTTAATAGGTGGCAACAGTTTTAAAACTTACTGCACATCTACATTTTGAGCCCATTAACTTGACACCTCATTTTCGAGAATCGTTTTTGGGGTGCAACACATCTACTACGACAAAAAAAAATTAAGTATCTACCGCAACCCTTGCAATTAGGAGCCACAACTCTATCCCCGTTTATTACTTAAAGGTAAAATTTTGAGAACATACAGAAATTTTAGGGCCTCATTATATATGGCAAACGATAGCACAAAAGAACGACTCGTCTGCTCACAATATCGTATACCCATCGCATTATCGTTCGCTCAATCGATTTTTTTAAATCGTTCGTCCGAGCTAGCGTTCGCCATACATAATGAGGCCCTTAATTATCTAAATTATGTGAAATGATTTATTTTGTATTAAATTTGACTAGATTAAGCTTTTCGTATGAGCTAAGCGTATTTAAGTTTTTCAACCTCAAAGTATTAGAATGATAAGCTCATACTTTTGATTTTTTTATGTTAGTAGATAGATATTAGGGTGTCCATTATTTTCTGGTTTTAATTTTTTTGGTTCTCGTTTTTTTTTATTTTGGATTTGAATCTTCAACTATATCAAAGATACTACTTATTTGTGATTTGAATCGAAATGCAAATCAAAAATTCTTTCTATTTGTGATTTTTTCCTTCAACCATCAAATTAAAATAAAAAGTATTTTGGATTTGAAATCACAAATAAAAAGTCCTTGTCTTTGATTTGGTCGATGAATCAAATCATATAGTTCTGGAAGTTAAATTTCTTGCAGAAAAGCTTGGAAATAAAATGTTTGTCAGGCGTGCTGTTCCCAGCAGGTAACGATTTAAACCAGCCATCGCCGCGTAGTGGCTCAGTCAACTCACTGCCGCTCTACAACAACAACATATGGCTCTATGTGGCTCACAACAACAAACCAGATTCGCAAAAAAAAAACATATTGCGCTGCATACTTCTTATTAATTCTTTCGAGTAGTTTTTGTGATTCCAGAAACGATGTTGTTTTAGAAAGTATGACGTTGTTGTTGTAGCGCTCAGTAGGTTGAAAACGGTGGTTATCCCTGATTTAAAGAATGGTATGGTTTTTTTGATTATCAGATAGATTTGTTAACTTCAATGATTGGGCAGTTTTAAAGCAAAATTGTATTCGGTCAAGAAATATTGAAATTAGCAGTATGACTTTTTAAAAAAATTTCGGCATTCTTAAAAATGCTATTCATATAGTATAAAAAATTTGACTCTCATACACTCGGAATAGTAGGTAGTATTACTTTAGCTTTATCAACGGACACCCTAATATGTACTTATGTATAGTATCCCAACAAACACCCATCACCGAAAATTCAAACGTTTGAAAAATTATCTATTCTCAACTTTTTCTCAAATGTTGTTTATATAGCAGGATTATTTGTTAACCTATATTAATTAAAAGAATAAGAGATTAATAAATAAAATTGTTTTTTGCACCAACCGGTAGAAAATACCACCGCTGGACCTACTATAACTTAATGGCGTGACCCTGAACTTGGCTGATTCTTGGGCACAGTTCTGGGCAGGAAGTTAAATAGGAAGGATAATATCCTTCAGCGCCAGAGGAAGGCATGTCTTACACTTTACACGAGCAGAAGAGCCATTGGCAAAAAGTGGGGTCTCAGCCCCAAAATATGCAGATGGATCTAAACTGCAAATATCCGACCCATCATGCTATATGGAGTCGTGGTATGGTGGCCTGCGCTGAGCAAGGCCACAAACCTTAATCTGTTAGGTAAAGTCCACAGACCTCGCATGACCTGTATTAGCGGCGCGCTAAGAACAACTCCCAACGAAGCTCTTCTGGCCATGCTAGGTATTTTCGCACTCGATATGGAAGCGTACCGGGCAGCAGCGGCTCTGCTAAGTGGCCATCAAAGCTCTGGCTCTTATTCGTTCAACTCTGAACTGGCGCTCAGCTGTCGTAGATCTCTTCAAGAGATGGCACAGCAGAACCGTGTGAACCTCACATGGGTCCCGGGACACAGGGACATTGAGGGAAACTGTAAGGCAGACGAACGTGCCCTACCGATGATGCTGTAGGAGTTGCAAAGACGATGAGGAGGAGGAAATGGTGGAGCACTTCATCTGCAACTGCCCGGCGTTAAGACGCGAGGACGCGCTTTTTAGGAGTTCCCTTTTTGGATAGCCTACGCCAGATCGCGAAGCTGGACATAAAGGACTTCATGAAGTTATCTAAGTGGTTCGAGGAGGAGTAACGGTGTCGGTTTAGGAGTGTCAGTCCCGGGATTCTGCTATGTGGCGAATACCAAAAACTAACGGCTTCTTCATATGGCCGGATACCGGGACTGAGTTTCCTAATGTTGGTGGTATCGCAACGGGCCTTTCAAAACTGGCCTAAGTGTGACTCTGCGGCAGCCACTTAAACCTTACCTAACCCCTAAATAAAATTATGTAAACTACCTTAATGAAAACTTGGTTTTATTGCTATTTGTTTTGCGTGATTGGCGGCCGCCGTATTGTGGCGAAAGTTATTTACGGCCTACTACACCAAATAGTCGGATATCGATACCGGCAAAGGCAACATCTAAAAAATTGATTAGAAAAATAATTTTCCCAGCGGGATCGCCCTTCGCAGTAGTTTGGCGAACTCTCCGGCTATATTTCTGCCATTAGAAGCTTCTCAGAAAAAACTCGTTTGCTTTGCAGGTGCCGTTCGGATTCGAAAAAAAATCGTAATAACCTGTAGCCGCCATTAGCTAGTTAGATTAGCAACTCTGAATAAATATTTCAATGAGAGCAAGTGGATTGGATTTCGATCCACTCCGCTCCGTTTTAAAAATGTGCTCTTTAGTTTGAGAATGCTATCAATAGTTATTTGAGGTAAGTTTGAAAACGAACGTTTGAGATTTGAGAATATAATTGATTCTCAAATGCATCTCAAATTGAGATTTGCTAAAAATGTTAGTTGGGATATGTGAGTATGGATGTATATTGTAAAATTTTAAAAGCGTTATTTTGATTTGAATTCTATTAGCATAATTTTTTTTGTAATTTTTTGCATTTTTTTGTCTCAATTGTTTATAACTGCATTGTGTTTTCAATCGCTAGCAGCAGATACATAACAATTATATTTGGTATACGATTACTACAAATTCATTTACGTATATCAATTGTAGCATTACCAAATTGGCTGACAATAATATTTTATTTTATAATATCTACATATATATATACTAACTAGCAAGGCATTGTTTGATTGAATCTTTGATATACATTAGACTGGGACAAATAAAAAAAATTCTTCAAAAAAAATTTTTCAAAATTACATTGTTTTTATTCTTCAGAAAGGTTAAAAAAATTATTGTAAAAATTAAAGATCTTAATATTAAATTCTAGAGGTTTATTATCGCTAGTTGAGACTTTAGAGACTTTACCTCATATTTGGTATAAAACCGACAAACCTTTGTTGTAAAACACCATTTACCTAAACATATTTTTTCGTAGGAAATCGAATTCCCTACAAAAGCTGCATAGACTAAAATTTTCTCAGACTTGCCGTTTTCTAGTATTCTAGCCACAAAAATTAGCACGTTTTTTCGATTTCCCATTTTTTCTTTCAAAAATTGTCAAAAATGCAAATATCCATGCACAAAAAAGAGGATACATATTCTTAACCCTTTCACTACCGTACTATTAAACGCAAAAATTGGGGATGTATTGTCCACATGGTAGTGAAATTGTTAAAGTAAATTAAATGGGCTACAAAAAAAGTTGAACAACTTTTTTTTGTAAACCTACTCTTTCAAAACTTTTTTTGTATTAAACTTCAAAAAATCATATTTTTTGTCTTTTTTCGGCGTTTTTGATTCGGGAAATCAAAAAATAAATATGCCAATGTTTTAGGCTAGTATACACGGCTAAAAAAATGAACCTAAATTTTAAACCCGTATAGAGTATAAAGTTTAATCGATATTTCAAACTTTTTTGTACAATATTTCAAACCGTCCAAATACCTACAAAGATTTTCAATTTCTTTTGGTTTCGATTTAAAATCTAATTGAAAATGCAGTCTAAATTTTTTATTTTTGGTTTGTTTGAATGTAATTGAATTTTGCCCACAAAAATTTCATGTGCGTCATAGTTCAGCGGTAGAGCAGTCGGCTGTGACTCCTGAGCGTTTTCGTTCGAATCCTGCCAGCTGCCACATTTTTTTTAGTTTTATTTTATTCTTAAAACTTTTCGGTTTAAAATTAAAACTTTTTGGTTTGAAAATTGAAATTTTTCGGTTTAAAATTTAAACTTTTGGGTCTGAAAATTCAAATTTATTTTTGAAAGTTTATTCAAGGTTGAATTTTGCCAGCAACACTAATGTGTGCGATGTAGCTCAGTGGTAGGGCAGACGGGCATTATGCGGGGAGTCTTGGTTCAAATTCCCGCCAACGGACAAAAAATTTATTTTATCTTTAAAAAATTGTTAAAACATTTCTTGCTTATAATTGAAACCCGATTCATTTAGCCAATTTTCATGAAAACTGGTCCAGTTTGAATTTGAATCCAAATTTGGTTTGGTCATATATGTATGTAGTCCAAAAAGTTTAAAATTTAGGTACAAATTTTTAACCGTGTACTAAAAAAGGTCTAGGACGTTCAATTTCCTACAAAAATATATTCAGGTAAATTGTTTTTTACAACAATGGTCTATCGTTTTTATACCAAAAATAATGTAAAGTCTGTAAAATATGAACAAGCGTAATAGACCTCTAGAATTTAATATTAAGATCTGTATCTTTTACAGTAACTTTTTTCGCCTCCTGAAAAATAAATTGAATATATATCTTGAAAAAAAAAATGAATTTTTTTATTTGGCCCTGTCTAATATACATACACACATTAATTATTATAAATTACCATATATTTAGATTAAAGTATATCATTATTAACTACTTTATACAATTTCGTTTACTTATGTATGTACTTATGTATTAATTAATAAATTTTTTCGAATGATAGTGGAACTTTGCATTAGATAACTAGTTACAGTAAATAATTTGGTTAGTTTCGGAATAAATTTTACAGATGATAAATCCATTAAAATCTTTTCAAAACGAAATACACACAAAAAATTAGTAATAAAATTTACCTAATTATTTTAAAATAATTTGAAAAACTTACTCTCTTGTTGTCAATCCATTGCTTTTTACAGTGTTTTTTTTTTTATATTAATTTCCAAAATTTTCCACGATTTAATTTTATTATATCAATTTTTGATTGAATTTTGTGTCTTACATTTTTGAACCCTAAGCTCTAATTGCGTATTTCACAACCATTTGACTAGAATAATTTTTAATTTACTCTACAAAATAACTTTTTTTATGATTCTACATAATCATTACAATACTTTAAAATCACAACAAATACATTCAGTTTTTTATCTACAAAATTACACTGTTATTTAGGGGCAAATTATGTAAAACGCGACAAGACGTATATAGTGACTTTTTCTCAAACACTTCAATGACTTACAGAAGTAGTCGGAATTTACATAGCCATCAAGTATATTTAAATTTTTTTTTATGTAATCATTTTTTATTTTTTTTTTATTTTGAATATCTCGAGAAAAATCATTAAAAATTTTTAAAAAAGAAAGAGAATAAAAGTTAAGGCCTTAAGCTCGAAATTACAATGTTCAAAAACAGTTAATTAAAAAGTTAAGTGATTTATTTATTAAATAGATACTTTTATTAAAAAAATATGATTTGAAAACTTGAAGAAAATGTTTTAAAATGTTTCAAAAATTAAAAAAAAAAAATGAATATTCGTCTATTCAAAATGGCGCCCAGCGCGCTACTTGTGCCAGGTCCTTCTGACCGGGCAGCACGGCAACCAACCGTCTAGAAGATATTTTACGTAGTATTATTTTTACACAAAAGATTTTGGCGAAGGGAGAAGGGATTTTAAAAAAATATTCAAAAAAGTAAAGAAAAAATCGAAATTATTAGAGAAAATTTGGAGGGTTAAAAAAATTAAAACAGATTTCGGCATGTTATAAAAACCATTTTTTAAAATATTTTTCAAAAATTGCAAAATTTTTTCTAAAATTTCCACAGAAAGGAAGAGAAAAAATATTAATTGCAAAGTTTAGTAAATTTTGTATTGAATATATTTTTTTTTTTTTTAAATAAATAAAAAACTTTTCAAACAAGAACACATTTTTTCGAAAAAAAGTTATGAAAGAACCAGACACTGTGTCCCAAAAACAACTTTCTAAATTTATCAAAAAAAAAAAAAATTTATAAAATTTCCAATGCAAAAAAAAGAAAGAGAAAAGGCTTAATTACAAAGCTTAGTGCCTTTTTCTCAAGTTAACTTTAAAATTTATCTGTACGACAAAAAAGTGCATACAAACTCTTTGACATTTTTAATGAAATTATTTTTTATTGGGCAGATATATTTTAAAAATTACTCGAGAAAATGGTCATTAGTAAATTTTGTATTGAATATTTTTATCTGGAAAAAATTTACAAGAGCACATTTTTTAGAAAAATTTATGAAAAAACTAAAACTGTGTCCAAAAAACTTTCAAAATTTATTAGAAAAAATAAGAAAAAAAAATTTAGAAAATTTTTCATGGACTATTTGACCAATCGAATAATTTATTTTTTTTTTTTTATATTTTTTTAAATTATTCTATTTTTTTTTTGTTATTAAAGAACAAACTGAGCAACAACTCGACAACAAACAAACAATACCAGCTACCGTGATTGCAATTTCGTACTTGCTAAGGAACTAGACGTACGGCTTTGTATTTGTTGTTAGAAATTTTTAATTTTTCCCTTTATAGTGGTCATTGAACCGAGGAGAAATTAGGAATTTCTAACCGCAGCGTGTCAAAGTTTAGTAAATTTTGTGGTGAATATTTTATTTAATAAAATTATAAACTTTTCAAACCAGAGAACATTTTTTCGAAAAAATATATTTTAGAAAACTGAATGATAAATTTTTAATTTTTTTTTCTGAGCAATATTTACTTTTCTTTTAGTTTTATAAAAACTTGTAAGAGACGGTTAACTGTTTGAAGTGATACATATTATGTTTCTATAATTTCAAACAAAACTTATTTAAAGAAGTAAAAAAATCGATATTATTGAAGAAATAACTTTAAAAAACTTTCAAAAGTTTCTAATAAATATTTCGGAAAGCTAAGTAAAATATCGTTGTTGAATTAAAAAAAATTTGAAAATTGTCTGAAACCCATTTCATTAACACTTTATTTTTCAAAATTGGTAAATTTATTTAAAATTTGTTTGCAAACAAATTTTCAAAACTTTTCAAAAAAATAAAAAAGAGAATTTTTCAATTAAATAACTTTTAAAAATTGTGAAAAGTTTTTAAAAAAAATTTCAGATAGCTAAACAAAATAGTTTTTATTTAAATGAAATATTATTGTTAATTAAATTGAGATATGAAACTTTTTCAAAAGCATTTCACTGTTAAAATTTGAGAAAAATCCGTGTGCAAAGAGATCAAAATAGTTTTCAAAATAAGTAAAAATTTTCGTTACATTCTTTAATAGTTTCACGGCGTTTCACTTAATAAGCCCCTTAATTAAGTTGTTCCCCAAACTTAAAAAAAAAAATATAAAAAATTACAATAAACAAATATGTTCGTCCGCGTGCTTGAGTGGTTGAATAAAAAGATGCGTTTTTTCTTCGTTTTTCTATTCTACATCTGCTTACTCGCAAGCTAAGCAAAAATCCTTTTCTATTACGCTCCACCCTAATCCTTACTTATTTCTTAATTTTTTTATACATACTACTTACTAAATACGAGTACTGCCAAAAAAAACACGCTTACTATCTAGACGCTTACATAAAGTGCAACTAGTTGGAAGATAAATGCCGCATGAATCGCATAATTTTTCTATTTTAGAGACTTATTATGTAAAATCCAATGTGATGCAATGAACAAATTTTGCTTGTGTTCATATACATTTTCGCGAGAAAATTAGTCTTCGTGACTACTGTGCAAAGTATCACTCACGGCATTTTACATAATTAGGCCCTTAGTTAATATCATATAACCACCTTTTAGTTGGTTTCTTTATTAATTAGTTAATAATATTTTACAATATACACTAGTTGTTTAGTAATAGAACAGCTGTTTCTTTCTTGTTTATGTTTATGTTTTTTTAGTTTTCTTTTGCGTGTCTTTCTTGCGCTCTTCAGCATCTCAGCTTGTTTCATTTTTTTCATTTTCAACTCATTCTTAATGCACTTGTGCTTAATTGCAATAATTGTTTTTTTTTTTTGGTTGTAACTTTTGGCTTTTTTGTTTGACTAAATCTAATTATATGTATTTAAATCACTATAGCGCGCTTATTAGCTATTACTTTTTTGAGTCAGCTACTCTCTACTCAGCTGGCACTATTTTTTGATCCAAATCGGGTTTCGTATCGTCCGGATCGAGACTTAAACAATCGGCAAAGTAATGTTCCATCGAGAGATAAACATGTTCGAGTACGCCATTTAGTTCATGACCCTCGTCAGCGTATGTCTGTAAATAGAGGTTGTTACACATTTTTGTAATTCTATAGTAGAGATCAAAAATTATCGATTAACGGGTTTATAGAAAGTGCATTTGTTGTTTTTTAACTTTTATTGCTTCCATCTTTTTTTTATAGCTTACATTAAAGTTTATTGGTCTTTCAGTGTTGAATTTTAAAACTATCGATCGTTTTATTTATCGAAAGTCGATTTATCGATTTTTTTTGCTTAGTTTTTGCTGATTCCAATTTTTTTATTAGTTACATTAAGCTTTATGGGGCTTTCAGTGTTAGAACTTTAAAAAAGTTTCCGAAAACTATCGATTGTTTTATTTATCGAAAGTTGATTTTTTTTTAATTTTTGTTTTTCTTTTATTTTTGTTATATCCATCTGTTTTAATGGTTACACCAAAGTTTATTGTTCTGCTAAATTTTGAAATTACTTTTTCTAAAAGTATCGATTGTAATATCTATCGAAAGTCGATTTGTCGTTTTTTGTTTAATTTTTGTTGATTTCATGTTTTTTTTTTGTTCACATTAAAGTGGATTGGCTTGTCAAATTCCTGAATAAATTTTTTTTTGTTGTATCCATCTCTTTTAATGGTTACACCAAAGTTTATTGCTCTGATAAATTTTTAAATTACTTTTTTTTTTGTTCACATCAAAGTTTATTGGTGTGTAAAATGTCTGAATAAATTTTTCGAAAACTATCGATTGCCATATTTATCAGAAGTCGATTTAGCGTTTTTCTTTTATTTTTGTTGTATCCATCTGTTTTAATGGTTACGCCAAAGTTTATTGGTCTGCTAAATTTTTAAATTGCTTTTTCGAAAACTATCGATTGTCATATTTATCGAAAGTCGATTTGTCGTTTTTTGTTTAATTTTTGTTGATTACATCTTTTTATATTGGTTACATTAAAGTATATTGGGCTGTCAGTATAAAATATTTCAATGAATTTTTCGGGAGCTATCGATTGTCATATTTATCGGAAGTCGATTGGTCGATTTTTTTTTTTTTCGTTAAGTCATTATTTTTTATTGCCTATTTGAAGCTTTAAAAAATATTTATCGAAAACTATCGACTCCCGGTTTATCGAACGTTGACTTGATGTGCTCCCAATAAACCTTAATTTTTTTAATTTTTGTTGATTTAGTATGCGACAAACGACCTTTTGGCCTACAACAAATCGTTAAAACACTTTCAATAATTTCAATCACATCAAAATAGCCTCATAAGTACCTGATATCGATACAAAATATTGGCATCCGTCAGCGATTTAGCCAATTGTATGCCATGTATATAGGGTGCTGTTGAATCGGCGAGACCGTGTATTAGGAAGAATGAATGTGATTTTATGAGACGCGCCCGTTGCGTTGCATCGGCTTCGACGTAGCCCTTGTAATTTTCCGCTGGCAAACCCAATATTCTCTCTGTAAAAGCAGAATCTGTGGAAAAGTAAGATGGGAAAGTGAAATCAAATGGGTTTTTAGAAAGTTTGCAGGCATAGAAAGAGTTACGAAAGAGCGTAGCAATGTTTGTGGTTTAAGCGGCCACAATTGTGCCATGAATTGGCAATGGCTGCTTTACATTCGCTTCACTTTTTGCATGGAAAATAAACTCTACTTACTGTAATAGAGCCAGTCAGCTATTGGCGATATCGCTATGCCACATTTAAACACATCCTGTTGCGTACCGAGTACCATCGATGTTACATAACCCCCATAACCCCAACCCCATATGCCGACACGTGTCTCATCTAAAAAACTTATCGTTTCTAAAAGATATCTGGAAAAAAAAACAATTAAAGTAAATGCGATTAATGACACCAATAGCTTATCTAGCAGAATCATTTAGTACAAACCTTAAAACAGAAATCTGATCCTGTACTTCGACACCGCCCAAATGTCGATACAGTTGTTTTTTACTTTGGCCCTTCGCGCCACGTACATCTAAGCGTATATAAATGACATCATTACGCGATGACATATAAGTACCCCAGTCTATACGAAATTTTTCCGATACAGATACGGAACCTGGTCGGCCATTTCTAAAATTTTGAGAAAGATTTTATGAATTAGACGATAGGAATAAAAAAAAAAAAATAAATTAACTATGTTTAGTTGAGTCTCTATTAAACTCCGGAAAAAGTAAAAAAAAACGAAACAAATTTTAATTATTTTTACTTACACTTCAACCACAACCGGAAAAGCGGCATCCCTCAACTCTTCCCGCCAACTGGGCGGTAATAGTAATTGCACTTGCGCCCTACTCCCATGCGGTAATGGTATTTCGAATGAACGTTGTGTTGGTAGCGCCAATTTTTGTAGACGCTCCGTATAGAACGGACGGGTATCGTATAATATTTTTACCAAACTATGTGACTTTTGCATATGCACACCGGACACCGGCAGACCAGGACCTTGACATTCGAGTATGTAAAATTCAATACCATATTGTGTAGCTATGGAAGACACTGGTGTCATGAAGGCATCGAAATGTGAACAATTCACATAATAATAGCGACTACTCCAAAGTGCTTCGCCTAAATCGCATGTAATGCACTGTGGTTCAGTTCTAAAAAAAAATGGGATGGAAATAAATTTTAAAATTTTTTGTTTTTTGAGTATAAATAAGGCTCTTTTATCAGAATTTAAGGCATACTTCAACCAAATTCTGTGAAAACTATACAGTAAAAATAAAAGTCTAACTTTAATACCTTTTTGGTGTTTATATATAACAACGCCGAAGAAGTATTAAATTAATACCATGTTCGGTATGATTTCTCGTGAGAGAGGAATTCAGTCCAAGATTCTCTCAGGCAAAAAAAAAAAAAAAAATTACAGTTTTATTATATTGCCTTCACCGAGAGTCGAACTCACAATTTATTGAATGCTCAACGGAGATGTCTACTATAAAGCCATCGAGTACTTATGATTGTCAGCGTCTAATTGCACTGTTGTTCTTAAAGTAGTATCGCAATAGCGACGAACCGTGTGCTCTGAGCAAACAAACCACCGGACTTAATTTAACGCTAAAAAGTAATTAATTTAATACTTTTCCGGCTTTGTTTTAAAACAAATAGTACCTAAAACATTATAATGAGAGAAAGCGCTAGGGACAGAGCGCTTTAGTATTATTTTGGTATTATTTTGAAACTATTTGGAATTAAAAAAAATTCAGAGTCTTAAATTAATACTATTTAGTATTAAAACTCAAATTTAATTCCAAAAAGGCTTAATTTCAATACCGACTGGTATTAAAAGTAAACTTTCATTTTTTTGCTGTGTAGGGCGTTCCTTCATCAAGCCAAAGAGTTATTATTGGTTATTCAGAAAATTTCATGGGCAAAAGGATCGAACAACTTTTTTACCACGCTTTTATTAGGTTGACTTGTATGTTTGCTTGTTTGTTTGTTTGTTTGCTTGTATGTATGTGACTCTCGTTCGGTCTAAGCCCCAGTGGCCCAAAAACCGTAAAATGTGCCTACAATATGGGTATCAAACGAAAGGGGAAGGCCCCAGGTTTCATTTGGACTTCGATATCTTTCGATAAATTTATCGATAACTGAGTTATCGCTCAAAATATGATTGCCCAAAAACCTCAAAAATTCCTCACAATATGGGTATCAAACGAAAGGCGAAGGCCCCAGGTTTCATTTGGACATCGACATATTTCGATATATTTATCGATAACTGAGTTATCGCTCAAATGTGATTGCCCAAAACCCTAAAAATTTCCCTACAATATGGGTATCAAACAAAAGGTGAAGGCCCCAAGTTTCATTTGGACAGTGATATATTTCGATAATTTTATCGATAACTGAGTTATCGGTCAAAATGTTGTTGCCCGAAAACCTCAAACTTCCCTACAATATGGGTATCAAACGAAAGGGGAAGGAACCAGGTTTCATTTGGACCCCGATATATTTCGATAAATTTATCGATAACTGAGCTATCGGTTAAAATGTGGTTGGCGGTATACCTTATCAATGGGGTACATTTGCTAATAATATGGGTATAAAACGATAGGGAGGGCCCTACTTTCCATTTCGCCTTTGGTATATTTCGATAAGGGTATGGATAACAAAGTTATCGGTAAAAATGACGTAGTCCAAAGAATATTATACATATCGTCCCCTTTTTGCGTTTTTATCGTAACCACCATTTTTTCGAAATTTACTTTTTGATGCAAATTTGTTCATCATCCCTTAGCGCATCATCTGGTAAAATTTTATAGCTGAAATCCTCACAGTTATGTCAAAAAATGGCTATCTTTTTTATCGTATCCACCAATTCATAAGTGAAAAAAATAAAAAAAAAATTTAAAAAATGCTCTCCTGTAAAATTTCCTTTTTGGCGTTTACGATAAAAACGCAAAAAGGGGACGATATATTTGGAACACGTATGTAGTGTGAGTATTAAAAAAAAACGATTGTCTCAAATAAACGCTTTCATTGCACTTTAACTAAAAAGTAAAAAATAAATATAGTTTAAAAAAACTAAAGCTCACGCTTTTAAAGAGTATTGAACTAAAA
Source organism: Campiglossa producta (assembly GCA_964058755.1). Taxonomy (NCBI): domain Eukaryota; kingdom Metazoa; phylum Arthropoda; class Insecta; order Diptera; family Tephritidae; genus Campiglossa; species Campiglossa producta. Next base: position 105,115,986 of record CAXKVI010000003.1, read on the forward strand.
AGTTGAAAATAATTAAAAAAAACGTGTACTAATTATTGTGGTAAAAGCGTGGTCCGCTTTGTGCCATAATTTCCTTATATCGAGCGCCAGACGGGGCTCCCCATAATACTAGTTTTTAAATAACGCTTTTATTAGCTGCGCTTATATGTAACTCTAGTTCAGTCTAAGCGTTAGTGGCCTATGACTGTCCCAAAAACCTTGAAATATGCCTACAACATAGTATCAAACGATAGGAGAAGGCCACAAGTTTCATTTGGACTTCGATATATTTTCGATAACTGAGTTATAGGTCATAATGTGGTTGCCAAAAAACATTGAAAATTGCTTACAATATGGGTATCAACCCAAATGGGAGTTTCGTTTGGACTTTGATATATTTCTATAAATTTATCGCTCATAATATTTTTGCCCAAAAACCTTGCAATTGATCCACAATATGGGTATCATACGAAAGGGCAGGTATGTAGGTTTCGTTTAACTGCGGTATATTTCGATATATATGTATATCGATAACTGAGTTGCCAAATTATAATGAAATTTGCCTATAATATGTGTATCAAACGAAAGGGGTGGTCTAGAGTTTTCGTTTGGACCGCGGTTTATTTCACATATAAAAGTAAAAATTGAATATAGTTTAAAAAACTAAAACATCCACTTTTAAAGAATAGTGCACTAAAAAGTAAAAAATAATTAAATAAAAAACTAGTTGTGAAAAAAGCGTCGGGCGATCGATTTACTAAAATTATGGCACAAGCAGACCACCCTTTTACCACAATAATTAGTACTCGTTTTTTAATTAGTTTCAACTTTTTAGTTCAATACTCTTTAAAAGCGTGAGTTTTAGTTTTTTTAAACTATATTTATTTATTTTATTTATATTTTTCACTTTATCTTATTTTACTTTATTTTAAATTATTGTTCATTTTATTTTATTCATTTTTCCTAATTTTTTATTTATTTTTTTTTTTTGTTTACTTTTTTGTTATTTTTATTATTATTTTATTTTGTTTTATTTTTACTTTTCTTTCGTTTTCGTTTACTTTATTTTATATTATTTATATTTTTTAATTTACTTTAATTTTTTTTTCTAATGTTTTGTTGCATTTTTTAATGTATTTTGTTTTATTTAATTTAATTTAATTCAACTTTATTTTATTTTATATTATTTTAATTTATTTTATTTTTTTTTTCCTTTTACTTTATTTTTTATTTTATTCTATTCAATTATATTTTATTTTTATTCATTTCATTTTATTTTATTTTTTAATTTTTTATTTTATTTTATTTTATTTTATTTTATTTTATTTTATTTTATTTTATTTTATTTTATTTTATTTTATTTTATTTTATTTTATTTTATTTTCATTTATTTTATTTTATTTTATTTTATTTTATTTTATTTTATTTTATTTTATTTTATTTTATTTTATTTTATTTTATTTTATTTTATTTTATTTTATTTTATTTTATTTTATTTTATTTTATTTTATTTTATTTTATTTTATTTTATTTTACTTTACTTTGTTTTATTTCATTTTATTTTAATATTTTTTTTTTCTTAATTTTTTTAGTTTTTTTATTTTAATTGATTTTATTTTATTTGCTTTATTTTAATAGGTATATTTTATTTCCTAATAAAGTCCACCACTGGTAAGTGCATATTCATTTTATTTTAATTCATTTCATTTTATTTTATTTTTTAATTTTTTTATTTTATTTTATTTTATTTTATTTTATTTTATTTTATTTTATTTTATTTTATTTTATTTTATTTTATTTTATTTTATTTTATTTTATTTTATTTTCATTTATTTTATTTTCATTTATTTTATTTTATTTTATTTTATTTTATTTTATTTTATTTTATTTTATTTTATTTTATTTTATTTTATTTTATTTTATTTTATTTTATTTTATTTTATTTTATTTTATTTTATTTTATTTTATTTTATTTTATTTTATTTTATTTTATTTTATTTTATTTTATTTTATTTTATTTTATTTTATTTTATTTTATTTTATTTTATTTTATTTTATTTTATTTTATTTTATTTTATTTTATTTTATTTCATTTTATTTTATTTTATTTTATTTTATTTTATTTTATTTTATTTTATTTTATTTTATTTTATTTTATTTTATTTTATTTTATTTTTTTTATTTTATTTTATTTTATTTTGTTTTATTTTATTTTATTTTATTTTATTTTATTTTATTTTATTTTATTTTATTTTATTTTATTTTATTTTATTTTATTTTATTTTATTTTATTTTATTTTATTTTATTTTATTTTATTTTATTTTATTTCATTTTATTTTATTTTATTTTATTTTATTTTGTTTTATTTTATTTTATTTTATTTTATTTTATTTTATTTTATTTTATTTTATTTTATTTTATTTTATTTTATTTTATTTTATTTTATTTTATTTTATTTTATTTTATTTTATTTTATTTTATTTTATTTTATTTTATTTTATTTTATTTTATTTTATTTTATTTTATTTTATTTTATTTTATTTTATTTTATTTTATTTTATTTTATTTTATTTTATTTTATTTTATTTTATTTTACTTTATTTTGTTTTATTTCATTTTATTTTAATATTTTTTTTTTCTTTATTTTTTTATTTTTTTTATTTTAATTGATTTTATTTTATTTGCATTATTTTAATAGGTATATTTTATTTCCTAATAAAGTCCACCACTGGTAAGTGCATATTCAAGTCCAAACTTACTTTCTACTTTCATCGTTCACCGGATCCTTAACCATATACAAATGCCTTTGTCCGGGCTTTTTATCTTGTGTGGCTAAATAATAGACTAAATGATTAACCGTATCCCAGCAGAGGATTTTAAGCACCTAAACAAAGCAAAGACAAATTTTACAGCTGTGGTCACATACATTGACATGATTCCTTACCTCGTAGCGCCCATGTGATATGACAGCAATGCGTTGTTGCGTTATAGTGACATGTTTGATGTGTGTGAAATGTTCATTACCGAACTCTTGTATACTCGCTAAGATTAAAAAACTATTACCATCAGGTGCGAAGACTGGATGTGGAAGTATATCGAGCCACTCATCTTCAGGAGCTCGTTCTGAGTGAATCTGTAAAGAGTTAAATCGGAAAATGAGAGCTTGAAATGTGAAGAGCTAAGACTGTATATTTTTTTCATATTACCTCGTCACATGTCCAATTGGCATCGCCTAGGCAGGTCGCGATAATGCTATAATTCTGAGAACGTGTTATATATACGACAGAGACTTGATGATTCTGTTCAGAAATCCAGCCAGCTGATGTTATATAGAACTCTCTGCACAAAAAAAAAATTAAACATGAAATACGTTATCAAACCAAAGAGTGAGAGAACTCGCGCTTAAACTTACTGGCCATCCAACGCTGGAGGTGGTCTCAATACAAAGTGTTGTATATCTGTCATATTTGTAACATCTACCATATAAAGTGTGACCTCAGGATTCACGGTACCAGGTGTTGGATAGCGTACATTTTTCGTTTCCGGAAATGAACTTTCCGATGTCATGGCACTGCCAGCAATAATCGCACCCGACGCCAACCATGGGTATGTCATCATGCTAACTTTGCTGTCATTGAAGGTGGCATACATGAAATGTGTGCCATCGAATGAAGGCCAAATGGCTTCGGGTTTATCGAAAATTTCCTCTGTAAGTGCGAAGGAAAAATTAGTATGGAAAAGTGTAGGATGATATAAAATATACTCACCCTGATAGAGCCAATCTGGTACACCATTGTAAATGACATTCTCATAACCAGTATTTGTCATGCGTATATCCTCCTCGTCAGTTGGCGATTGTCGTAGATAGATATCGTTGTCCGCAACGATGACCAGAGAGGTAGTATTGCCTAGCCAAGAAGCATATTGCAGACGCGTACGCTGCACTTTGGGCGAATCCTTTAGCTTGACAGGCATATGGTGATCGTTCTCAACGTCGTATATTGTATAAAATGCGGTAAACGATTTTTTAAATATCTAGAAATCGATTTTCATGTTTATCATTGAAAGGGATACAGTATTGATTGATTTGTTTTCATTTTCATTAAGTCAATTAGGGCATTAAAAATGGTGCCAACTTTTGGTAAGTACTGTAAACTGCTTTATCGACACAACAAATCAAAGGGCCATTAATAAACAGAAATAAAATTATTATTTTTCGCCTTGAGTTCATGCGTAATCAATAATAAAATAAAAATTAAAGAAAAAGAAGTAAACGAAAATAAACTAAACTAAAATAAAATTAAATTAAAAAATAAAAGAAAATAACACAAAAAAAGAGAATAACATAAAATAAAATAAAACAACACAATGTTAAAAAAAATGAAACAAACCCAAAGTAAGGTAAAAACTAAATTTAATTAAACAAATTAAAACAGACCTAAATGAAAAAAAAAAAACAAATAAACTGAAATAAAGCAAAATTAAATTAAATTAAATAAAAGGCTGCCCTGTCGACATTTACCCATAATTTGGCTTTATCGGCAAGTACTACTTTATCGACATGTACTACTTTATCGACTTTGTGAAATGTTCTAAATTTGCAATTGGCATCGAATAAACACCGAATCGGCAGATCTAGTTTTGCTGTCACTCTTCTTGTCCCAATGAAAACGAAGTATTAGGCGCATCACTCTTACCCTCTTAACATTATGCCTGAATAGTACATAACGCAGATCGTGTGAACACTGATATCCACGTACGTTAAGTTGACGTAGCGTATGATTCGTAACCAGCGTACTAACCGAATTACTAGTCGTATCCAATACGGCCAAACCGCCATCATCCGACTGGAAGACATACTTACGCGTCGTAACCCATGCGGGTTGTAGACGTGTGGGCGTTAAGTCACCCTGCAGATATTCGTCGAGTATCATACGACGACCGGACCAATATAATAATTCATCGACATAGCTGTAAATTAAATTGAAATTATTTTCAAAACTCTTAACAGATATCATTGGTTAAGGGGAAGATTAGCCTATTTTGGTGTCCGGTTCGAAAGCGCCTCTTCAATAAAGTCCTATCTCACTTTGTTTTTTGGGAAACACCATACCGTAGAACGGCTTATCTCAAAACATAAAAACGATAGATTTCAACTGCAAATATATTCAGTTTCGTTTAAATGAAGTGGTTTTTGAAACATATCTCGAGAGAGGGCGCTCCTCAACCGAATACTGAGAAAATGCTCTGTTGAAAAAATTCTGAGATTTCGCGTTCTCGAATCAACTTCGATGGGTAAATTTTCAATCGTTTCCTTGGATAGGGCATTTTCAAACAAGCACCAGAGCTAAGTGGATCTTCCAGTCATCCATTGCTAAAATCAAAATCAACTCACCCTAATAGATAGATTGCAGTAATAATTCCCGCTATTACAAAACTAATAACTAAAAGTGAAAATATAATGCTACGCCAATTATGTCCTTCATCCAAATCTAAATCATCGTTCTTGCATTTGGGATCTTGCACTTGTAGTGTTTCGTCAGGTGGCAAACGCCATGACCCTCCACCACGATCCGCTGACACATTGGCATGCATTGCAGTTTATCTCGTTGCTTGGCAGGAAGATTTCGATTCAACAGTGAAATAATTGCATTTCCTGCCGAAATTTCGTTTTAGAAGTTGACGTTGTGGTAGGAAGTAAGATGTTGCTAGTTGTGAAGACCCTTAGATTGTTTTGATTTTTGGAAGTTGTTGTATTGGTTGGTATTGTGTTCCAGTGCATCGTTTAGCGATCTCATTTATAAATGCCCTTCGACGTCAGCTGTAGGAGATGAAATGCCTGAAGGAAAGAAGGGGATGGAGTGTTTAAAGATTGGTAATAGTAGGTAATTTAAAAAAGAGGGAACAACTTAAAAACTAATCGATGGGCTCAAGTTAGGGATAGGGATAGGGATAGGGATAGGGATAGGGATAGGGATAGGGATAGGGATAGGGATAGGGATAGGGATAGGGATAGGGATAGGGATAGGGATAGGGATAGGGATAGGGATAGGGATAGGGATAGGGATAGGGATAGGGATAGGGATAGGGATAGGGATAGGGATAGGGATAGGGATAGGGATAGGGATAGGGATAGGGATAGGGATAGGGATAGGGATAGGGATAGGGATAGGGATAGGGATAGGGATAGGGATAGGGATAGGGATAGGGATAGGGATAGGGATAGGGATAGGGATAGGGATAGGGATAGGGATAGGGATAGGGATAGGGATAGGGATAGGGATAGGGATAGGGATAGGGATAGGGATAGGGATAGGGATAGGGATAGGGATAGGGATAGGGATAGGGATAGGGATAGGGATAGGGATAGGGATAGGGATAGGGATAGGGATAGGGATAGGGATAGGGATAGGGATAGGGATAGGGATAGGGATAGGGATAGGGATAGGGATAGGGATAGGGATAGGGATAGGGATAGGGATAGGGATAGGGATAGGGATAGGGATAGGGATAGGGATAGGGATAGGGATAGGGATAGGGATAGGGATAGGGATAGGGATAGGGATAGGGATAGGGATAGGGATAGGGATAGGGATAGGGATAGGGATAGGGATAGGGATAGGGATAGGGATAGGGATAGGGATAGGGATAGGGATAGGGATAGGGATAGGGATAGGGATAGGGATAGGGATAGGGATAGGGATAGGGATAGGGATAGGGATAGGGATAGGGATAGGGATAGGGATACAATAAAATACAATAAACTAAAATAGAATTAAATTGAATTAAAAAATAATAATATAAGTTAAAATAAAGTAAAATGCAATAAAATAAAATAAAAATCGAATAAACTAAAAAAAATATTAAATTAATTTTGAACAATAAAACAAAACAAACTAAAAAATAAATAAAAAACAAATAGTAAACCCCAAGAATAAAAATCAAATACAGTAAAATAAATTCAAGATTAAAATAAAAACAAAATAAAAATAAAAAAAATAAAGTAAAATAAAATAAATTAAAATAAAAAAATAAAAATAATAAAATAAATTAAATTAAAAAAAAAAAATTAAATGAAAAACTCAAATAGATAAAAAAAAGGATAAATTTATATTAAAAAACAAATAAATCCAAATTAAATAAAATAAAAGTTAGTTAATTTTGAATAGAGTTGAATTAAAATAAATTATAAAATAAATTTAAAACAAAATAAAAAAAATAAAATAAAATACCATTTTGCTTTTACCAAAATTGTGTTCTTTTGTCTAGTGCAAAACACAGGGTATGTGCAAATTTGGATATTAGAGCCTCTAACAACAGTCGTCCTGCATATCATTAAAAATGGTAAATGTACATTTCATGCTAAAGGCAGCTAAATTCATATCCACATGTATATGCGCATGTATGCTTGTATATTTATCTTTATAAATGTCCATCAAAAGTTTTTATTATCGCATTACATTCCTCCACTAGAAAGCTTTCTATTTGACTTTCATTTTCACCCGCATTGCTTTAATTATTCATGGTTTAAATAAAGAGAATTTACTCAGTAGATAAGTATGATTATCTGTTCATGTGAATTCCTTTCAAGAGGATAGAAAGATTAAAGGAGCAAATAATAATCTCAAAAGTAATAAAAAATATACCCCGCTGCGGATGAATGGATTCATGCTAGATTTTTTTTTTCTTTGTCTATATTAAAGATTGGAAAAGATTGTGCACATCTGCTTCTAGATGAACAGTGGGATATGAGTATGAGTAGGTATGAACGTTTGTATGCATATCTCTGGTCCTCCTTTTGAGTTTTCTTAATACCAAGTATTGCCACTTGGAAAATTCCAGCCGAGCTCGTAAGATTTAGAGCGAAAATTGTTGCTGTTCTAAGACGATTCTTTCTCCCAACATTACAGTCCCCACAAAAAATTGGCATATCTAGTTTGGTATTTTGTACATAAAAGGTAGAATGTCTTCAGGGTCAAATACATAAAGCTTTGTTAACCTCGCCTGACATTTGCAACCTCAAAACTTTGCTACAGGTATGCTACAATGAACGCTTTGACGCTTCTCTTTTATACATTTATTTTCGTTATATATTTAAATTTATTAACTTAATAGAGAAAAAATGTATTAATTATCATTTGCTCTAAATTTTAATTCTTAAATTAAAGCAAAGTCATCAACAAGACAACAACAAGACCAATAGTGAAGCGTTTAAGGCGCTGTCAAATAGAGATTTCGGCTATTCGACGCTTTAAAGCTTTACAAGCAAGCAAAGTAAGGCTGCCACTGAGCCAGTGGATTCAGTGGATTTCAAAAGAATTTTGGCATTTATCGAGGCAAAGCCAGCAAAGCAATCATTCATTGGGCCATCCCCTTGAGAGTTTGCCAAATTTCAACCGTACTTCAACTTTGAGGTTTCCCATTTGCCATGTTTCGTTGAAACACGTATATTGAACTTATCTGTCAAAACCAAAGTCCGAGGTAAAGTTGAAATAAAGTTTTATGTAATTGACCCTTAAAAATTTTCCAAGCAAGCTAAATTTCCCTACAGGGTATATATGCCCAAGTACATGCATGCATGTATACAAAATACTGATAAAATCTGTTATGGGCAAGGATTTATTAAAACGCCAAAAAAATTATGGAATTTAGCTTATAAATAGTTATGTAACATCAGTTTTGGATTTATTGTCTGTCTAAGTATTCATTTCCTTGCTTCAACCCAGCAGTCAATCCTACTACGTACTTCAAAAGTGGTATGGAGCCACAAACCAGCTGTCATTTTAGAGCTATTCTGCCGTCCTTAGCAAGAAGGCAGTAAAATCATTTATTTATTTTCCAAGCATGTCTATTTCTTGTATTGTCGAGATATTTCATGAGGGTAGGTTAGGTTTGGTTAGGTGGTAGCAATCCGACTAGGGGAACCGCTCACTTGGACACTTAAAAGGTCCGTTGTGATCAGGGTTGCCACTTTGGAAATTTTTTTTCTACCAAATTTCTCCTGAAAACCTACCAAAATGGCCTTCCGCCTACCAAATTTTTGTTTACACACGGTTGAAAAAATTGGGCTAAGTTTAAAGCCCGTTTAAAGTCTAAGCATTTTTTAAACTTTTTCGTACTACATTCCAAACTTTTCAATTTATCATGAATTCGATTTAAGGTCTAAATGAAAAAGCAGTCTAAAATTAGTTTTGGGTTTTTTTTTAGTTTTCCAAGCCATTGAATTTTGCCCACAAAAACTTTGTGTGCAGCGTAGAGCAGTAGGCTGTGACTCGGAGCACCCCCTTTCAACTCCTGCCAAGTGACACAATTTTTTTTATTTTTCAGGTAGGTTCTGCAACATTTTCGAGTGAAATTTTGTAAAAATTTCATTTGACAAAATTTTCAAAAATTTTACTCGGAAGTGAATTCTAGAACCTGCCAGTTTATTTTATTCTTGAAACTTTTCGGTTTAAGCTTGAAACCTTTTCGGTCTGAACTTGTTGTTGCGTTTTCATTTATTTTTCAAAGATTTTCAAGTCAAAAAAACAGAATTGACTTTGCAGCAAAACAGTAAAGTTACTTGAACAAAGGTAAAAACCTACCAAAATTCAAGTCGTCCTACCATCCTACCAACAGGAAAAAAACATAACAGTTTTGGTAGGAAGAGCCCACATATCACATCCCTGGTTGTGATGCCACATTCTAAACGGTGACACTAACTTAATATTGCTTGGTAAATCGCTGTGTAGCTACAATATAGCTCCAAATTTAGCACACATCGATCCTCGACACGTCCTCCGGAGACCTAAGAACATCCGATCCGAAATACCTGCGCCTGGTCCTAGCAAACGCTGGACAGCTAAGCATGAAGTGATCTGATGATTCCACCGCGTCATCCTCCATGCAGCTCACGCACCTCGGGGTTTCGATAATATTTAACCGCACCGCATGAGTTCCCATCGGGCAGTGCCCCGTCAACGCCCCAATAATCATGGAAGGATGTATCTTGGAGAGGTGGTGTCAGCCCAGCGCTTGCTTAACTGGTTCGAAGCCCACCTGCCCAGAAGCAGACTACAGGTGGTAAGAGGAATACCCAGCTCTCTGGTAGCAGGCACATCTGTTTCACGAGTACCCGCTCTGGCCAAGAGATCCGCTTGGCAATTGCCAGAAATGTCACAATGGTCTGGCAACCAAATTTTTTTTTATTTTAAAATAGTTGGCCGCAACCGTAAGCGATTCCAGACATTCGCTCACTGTCCTCGATCGAACGTTGCCAGCACTCAGCGCCTTGATTGCCGCTTGACTGTCGGAGTAGATGTTAAACTCCTTGACCGCGAATACGCCGGACAGCATCCTAAACTTCGTGCTAATCACAAGTTCCTGACAGTAAACCACCCCCCCCCCCCCCTCCACACACAACCATCCAGCTTTGACCCGTCCGTAAACAGTAATCTGTTCTGTTAGGGATAAAGTCAGTCCCAACCATAGCCATTCGCTGCACCATGACCATTTTTTCCGTACTACGAAACTTTCCCCTGCGCTCGTGGTCCTGGAGTAAGCCGTTGACTACTACGACCCAGAGAAGTGGAGAAAGAACACCTCCTTGCGGCGTACCCCTTCTCACCCCTCTCTGAGGCCCAGCACTTCCCCACTCCTCCCTAATAATCCTGCCACAAAGTAATCTGTTAACAAATTCTATCAAACTTGGGTCAACTCCCAGGCTTCTAAGCCCCGTACAATGGCAGAAGGCAAAACATTGTTGAACGCTCCCTCGAGGTCCAGAAAGGCCCCCAGCACGAACTCTTTGTGCTGGAAGTACCCCTCTATTAGTTTTACAACGGAACGAAGCGCCATTTCAGTTGATCTGCCTTTGCAGTAAGCATGTAGTGAAGCCGAAAAACGCTCTCTAGGAACCCTGCTGCGTATATCAATCAGGCGCTCCAGCGTTTTTAAAAGAAACGAGGAGAGACTGATTGACCTAAAATCCCTGGGAGATACATGAGAGCATCTCGCCGCCTTTGGAATAAAGGTAACCTTGACCACATTCCAGTAGAGTAACATATTTCACAAGTTTCTTGAAGATATTTTTTTTGATGGAAATTGAAAATTGTGGTAAAATGAGTGTAACTTATGCGCTTAGTTTCATGAAGATATCTAATTTTTTAGAGAAGAAATTAAAATTTGCATTCAATTACTTTTTTATGGGTCCGAGAGAGATACCCCTAGGGTGAGCTCCATCACGTTCAAAGCGGGTGAAACAATTCAAATTTATTTTGCACTTTTGTCAACTACAAACAACGAGATTGATTGTAGTGAAATTAATTTTTTTTTTTGCTCCAAAGGTTTTGGAGATAACGACTAATACATGTCAAAAAAGGCAGAATTCAGCAAATTGAAAGCACTAAAAGTACTTTTCCTTTGGTTTCTGTACAATATATTGTATTTTCGGAGTAACTACAAAAGTTACAAAAAAAATTTGACTACAATCAATTTTGTCGTTTGTAGTTGTAGCAAAAGTTTTTGTAGTCCTTTCAAATTGCTGAATTCTGCCTTTTTTGACTTGCGTTTGCGATTACTCCGAAAACTTTGGAGCAAAAAAAAATATTTTTTCGAATAAAAAACTACAAACGACTTAAAGCAGCAAAGGAAATGAAATTAAAGGAAGGGGAAAAAGTATAGGGAAGGAAAGGAAAGTAGAAGAATGCAAAGGAAAGGAAAGGAAAGGAGAGGAAATAATAGAAGAGGAATTGTAAGGAAAGGAAAGGAAAGGAAACGAAGTTAAAGGATTAGGATCATTTTGTTATCAATTTTGGATCATTTTGGTGACTTCACAAAGATAGATAAAATAACAAAGTGTGTGCTGTTGCTTTGAAGGTAATTAAAAGCGTAAGCTAGCATTATTTTCTCATTAATATTAATTATTTTTTAAATAAGTGCGGATACACATCGCCGGTTCCAAAGTAAACACTGCCGTCCTTAGCAAGAAGGCCGTAAAATCATATTACTGCCTTTTAGGAATTTTGATACCATTACATTATTTCAATGTCTTACAATTCACTGATTATAAAAAGTATCGGTCAGAATGCAATTTCAACGATAAAACAAGGTTTAAGTTAGTGATACATGTAGAATCTCTTGTAGTTATCTTTCCAGAACAAAAAAGCAGTATAAAGGTATCACAGTGTAAAAATGCAGTACAAATGTAAATGTACTGCCTTTATGCTCACAAAGTAAAGAATGCTGCTTGGAATATATGGAGAGAAAGGCAGCAACTTTGACTTACACCAATAAAGCAGTAAAAGAATTTTTATTTATTTTGGATCTACAAAGCAGGCAGTATCTCTCCAAAAAATAATAAATTTTGTTTTACAATCCAAAAAAGCAGTAAATGATATTTTACTGCTTTTCGATTTACAAAGCAGAAAGGCAGTTCGCTGATTCTTTAAGGCCCCAGGGATAATTTTCGCACATAATCAGATGCAAATGATTCTACATGAAGCCTTTTAATATCTCAATATTCATTTACGTCTGTTATGTAGTAAAATAGCTAGTTATTTAGTTTGAACACACCCCAACTTCAACTTCAGTTTTCTCGATAATCAATTTTTATAACATACTGCCTTTTTGCTAAGGACGGCAGAACAGATGTATTTACTTTTTTAAAAATGAAATTTTGAATGCCGTTTCAAAAACAATTTAAATTTTGAAATACTTCTGTTTACTTTGGAACCGGCGACATGTTTACACATCAAACATCTCGAGTACTTGGTACTCACGCTTTTCTTTTTTTAGTTGTTATGAGAATTTGTAGAAAAATTTGGTATATAAGTCGAAGGGAGGTATCCACAGAAAATGGACGATTTCAACTATTTTTAGTAAAGTCAATATCTTTCATTAGGGTAACTTCTGCGCCAATCTTGCTTTTTTAAACTGAAAATAAAATTTTTGTTTACAATTTTTGTATAGGTCCAATGGAGATACCCCTTAGAGCTTTTTGAAATACTAGAGTTCGCCCAGTGGTTGAAATTCAACCACAAAACCTTATTTTATTTTCCTACCTTTTTGATATTTCTTAAATTTTCCTTTCTTTTCCATATTTTTATATTTTTGGTTTCTATACATTCCTATTCATTTTGCCTTTTCCTCACTCTTTACAACATTCAATAATATAGTTTCAATGTTGATAATTATTTATTCTTCTTAGTTCGTGTTCATACGTATTTCTATCCTTTCCTCTCCTTTGCTATCATTTGCTTTTATTTCCATTCCTTCCCTCTCCTTTCATCTCAATTTATATCTTTTGCTTTTCTTTCCTTTTATATTCTTCCCTCTCCGTTCTTTTCCTTTTCTCTTCTTCCATTTCATTTTATTAACCTTCTTTCTTTCTTTTCTGTTCTTTTCTTTTATTTTCCTTCGTTTTATTTTCTTAACTGACCTTTCTTTCTATTTCCATTACATTCCTTTTTCCTTTTATTTTCTTTTTCGTTCCTTTCCTTTCGTTTCCTTTGCTTTAGTTTCGTTTGGTTTCCTTTAGTTTCCTTTCATTTTATTCATTTTTTTTTTTCGTTTCATTTCATTTCTTTTATTTTTTTCTTACCTTTATTTTCTTTCACTTTTTTTCCTTAGATTTCTTTTCCTGTCATTTCGTTTCGTTACCTTTGCTTTCCTACCGTTTCCTTATTTTCTTTTTTTCCCTGCCGGAACTCCTTTAGTTTTCTTTCTTTTCCATTTATTTCCTTTACTTATTTTTTCAGCTTTTCATTACCTTTCTTTCCTTTATTTTCCTTTCTTTTTATTTTCATTTATTTTCCATACCTTCTTCCTTTCTTTTTCTCTGCTTTCCTTTCTTTGTCTTTCTCTATTTGCTTCTCTTTTCCACTCCTTTACCTACATTACATTTCCTTTCTTCCCTTCTTTTTTTTCCATTCCTTTCCTGTCCCTACCTTTATTTGCCTTTGATTTTTCTCTCATATTTTCCGTTCCTTACCTTAACTTACCTTTATTTTTCTCTTATCCATCCCTTTCCTTTCCCATTCTTTCCTTTATGTTATACTTTTATTTATTTAATTTTGTTTTATTTTTATTTATTTTATATTATTTCCTTTCCTTTCATTTCCAAAAAATTTCTTTTTTTACTTTCAATCACTTTTTTAATTATTATTTTACTTTTTTTTCAATTTTATCAATTTTACATTTTATTTTATTTCACTAAGTCTAGCCACGAAGGGCCTTGTGCATGATCTAGCTTATTTGTGCTTTTTCTTCACATCATGTCTGAGCAAGCTTTTGCTTCTCCGAATACCCACGCACAGATTTTGTTTTTGTAAACACTGTTTGTACCTACGCTCAATAAAGTGGACGGGCTGGGTCATGTTTATTATTGCTGCCAACAAAACAACTCACACTCGGACTCTCCCCAACTGCAATGAATGCAAGCACAACAATGCAAGTGTACCTACATACACATATAACAGCGGCTTTATAAAGTGAATGCGTGTTTAGGACTTGTAGTGGTGTGACTTTCAAATCATATTATAATTAATTTTTTTTTAATTTTTGGTTTGTTGTCGCATACCCTGCTCGGCGAGACCTATCGATACATATCAAATTTTATATACCTTAGAATTGTGGTTATTGCAAAAAAGGGAGAAAGCTGTTATGTTTGCGCATTTATATATAATAGATTTCTTAACTAGCTAGATATGACATGCGTGCAAAATTTCAATTACCACTATTTTCACCAAAACATGTAAGGAGGCGAACCAATGTGCATCGCCTGAATATTAATGTCGCGATGCACCGATCCTTTAAGTAAATACTTACCAAAGAAGAAAAAACAAAATGACACAAATGCAAAGGTATTTTATAATCCCTTTTCTTTATTCAGTACTTCACGTTTTGCTATTTCATTATGCCAATTTAGGATATTTTTATATAAGACAAACTTTTGGACAGGCACTTTTTACTTGCTAACAAATAAACCATCCGTTTCTTTTCGATTTATTATTAAGAACATTTACAATCAAGGTTTGATGCACATTTACCCGTGGCATATCCGGCAAGCAAGCAGTTCCATTCGCATCGAGGGTCGTTAGCTCTTGTGCATGTATATGGGATTGCGGCATTGATGTTGGCGACGAATAAGCCCAAGAAGAACATTAGTGCAGCAAAAATGTTAACGGTATTCATATTGAACTGATTAAGTTAAACTTGAACTTTCAAATAATGATCAGTAGTACTTCTCACTCCTTTATATATGCTGGCTAAAGGCATTTACATATTTATATTTACTAAGCGTGTACTGTACAAAACAGCTGTGGCCAAGTTAAACAAAAACAACACTTAGTTTAAAAAAAGTTTAAAACAATTAAAGAATAAATTACACTACTCGACAAAAAAAACGTCCTAGAATTAAAGTACATTTTCTTAATGTAAAATGTTCTCCTAATTCCGAATATCACATCCTTTTTTTTTGTGGCACATTTAGTTTCCAAGATATCGGTGAATCTTCTATATATAAATGCAAAATGTTCAAAAGTTGTCTCCCTTTTTTATTGAGCGTAGGTTCAAACAGTGCTTACAAAAACAAAATCTATGAGAAGGTATTCAGAGAAGCAAATGCTTGCCTAGACTTGAGGTTTTGAAAAAAAAAAAAACAAATAAGTAAGACGCTTTTTTCACAATTAAATTATTTTTTACTTTTTAGTGCAATATTCTTTAAAAGTGGGTGTTTTAGTTTTTTAAACTATATTCAATTTTTACTTTTATATGTGAAATAAACCGCGGTCCAAACGAAAACTCTAGACCACCCCTTTCGTTTGATACACATATTATAGGCAAATTTCATTATAATTTGGCAACTCAGTTATCGATATACATATATATCGAAATATAACGCAGTTAAACGAAACCTACATACCTGCCCTTTCGTATGATACCCATATTGTGGATCAATTGCAAGGTTTTTGGGCAACAATATTATGAGCGATAAATTTATAGAAATATATCGAAGTCCAAACGAAACTCCCCTTTGGGTTGATACCCATATTGTAGGCAATTTTCAATGTTTTTTGGCAACCACATTATGACCTATAACTCAGTTATCGAAAATATATCTAAGTCCAAATGAAACTTGTGCCTTCTCCTATCGTTTGATACTATGTTGTAGGCATATTTCAAGGTTTTTGGGACAGTCATAGGCCACTAACGCTTAGACTGAACTAGAGTTACATATAAGCGCAGCTAATAAAAGCGTTATTTAAAAACTAGTATTATGGGGAGCCCCGTTGGGCGCTCGATATAAGGAAATTATGGCACAAAGCGGACCACGCTTTTACCACAATAATTAGTACACGTTTTTTAATTATTTTCAACTTTTTAGTTCAATACTCTTTAAAAGCGTGAGTTTTAGTTTTTTTAAACTATATTTATTTTTTACTTTTTAGTTAAAGTGCAATGAAAGCGTTTATTTGAGACAATCCTTTTTTTTTTAATACTCACACTACATACGTGTTCCAAATATATGTATAATATTCTTTGGACTACGTCATTTTTACCGATAACTTTGTTATCGATACCCTTATCGAAATATACCAAAGGCGAAATGGAAAGTAGGGCCCCTCCCTATCGTTTTATACCCATATTATTAGCAAATGTACCCCATTGATAAGGTATTTCGCCAACCACATTTTAACCGATAGCTCAGTTATCGATAAATTTATCGAAATATATCGGGGTCCAAATGAAACCTGGTTCCTTCCCCTTTCGTTTGATACCCTATTGTAGGGATGTTTGAGGTTTTCGGGCAACAACATTTTGACCGATAACTCAGTGATCGATCAATTTATCGAAATATATCAATGTCCAAATGAAACTTGGGGCCTTCTCCTTTCGTTTGATACCAATATTGTAGGGAAATTTAAAGCTTTTCGGGCAATCATATTTTGTCCGATAACTCCCTTATCGATAAATTTATAGAAATATATCGATGTCCAAATGAAACCTGGGGCCTTCACCTTTCGTTTGGTACCCATATTGTAGGGAAATTTTTACGTTTTCGGGCAACCACATTTTGACCGATAATTTAGTTATCGATAAATTTATCGAAATATGTCGATGTCCAAATGAGACCTGGGGCCTTCGCCTTTCGTTTGATACCTAATTGTGGGGAATTTTTTAGGTTTTTGGGCAATCACATTTTGAGCGATAGCTCAGTTATCGATGAATTTATCGAAATATGTCGATGTCCAAATGAAACCTGGGGCCCGCGCCTTTCGTTTGATACCAATATTGGGGGAAATTTTTTAGGTTTTTGGGTAATCATATTTTGAGCGATAACTCAGTTATCGATAAATTTATCGAAAGATATTGAAGTCCAAATGAAACCTGGGGCCTTCCCCTTTCGTTTGATACCCATATTGTAAGGACATTTTACGGCTTTTGGGCCACTGGGGCTTAGACCGAACGAGAGTCACATACATACAAGCAAGCAAGCAAACAAACAAACAAACAAGCAAACATACAAGTGAACCTAATAAAAGCGTGGTAATAAAAAAAATTAAAAAATAAAAAAATAATTGAAAGTAAAGAAATAAATTTGTAGGAAATGAAAGGAAAGGAAATAATATAAAATAAATAAAAATAAATCAAAATGAAATAAATAAAAGTATAAAAAAATACGAATGGAAGGGAATGGATAAAAGGAAAATAAAGGAAAGGTAAGGTAAGGAAAGGAAAAGAGAGAAAAATCAAAGGAAAGTAAAGGTAGGGAAAGGAAAGGAATGGAAAAGGAAGGGAAAGAAAGGAAAGGTAATGAAAGTAGAGGAATGCAAAATGAAGGAAAATAGAGAAAGATAAAAAAAGGGAAGAAAAGAAAAAGAAAGAAAATAAAAAGATAGGGAAGATGAAGGTGTGGAAAAGAAATAAAGATAAAAAGAAAGAAAAATGAAGGAAAGGAAGCAAATGGAAAGTGAAAAAAATAATTAAAGGAAATGAATGGAAAAGGTTTAGGATTAGAAAAAGAGTTACGAAAAGGAGAAGAAAGAAACTAAGGAAACGCAAGGAAAGGAAATGACAGGAAAGGGAAGGAAAAGAAAGCCAATAAAAAAGGAATGTAATGGAAAATAACGGTAAGAAAAAAAAGAAAAGAAAGAAAAGATATAAAAAGAACAGAAATAAAATGAAGGCAAACGAAACAAAACTGAAGCAAAGGATATGAAACGAAACGAAAGGAAAGGCAAGAAAAAAAATAAAAAGGATGAAAAAGAAAGGAAAAGACAAGACAAAAAGGAAAAGAAAGGAAAGAAAATAAATAATAAAATGAAAAGATAAAAAAGGAAAGGAAAAGAAAGGAAGGAAAGGAGATGAAAGGAAAGGAAAGAAAAGCAAAGAAAAGCAAATAAAGTCAAAGGAAAGGAAAGGAGAGAAAAGGAAAGGAAAGAAAAGCAAAGGAAAACAAATAAAGCCAAAGGAAAGGAAAGGAGAGAAAAGGAAAGGAAAGAAAAGCAAAGGAAAACAAACAAAGCCAAAGGAAAGGAAAGGAGAGAAAAGGAAAGGAAAGAAAGCCGAATAAAAACGACCTAAAATAAGTAATCATAAACATTGAAACTTTATTACTGAATGGCGTAAAGAGGGAGAATATAAAAAGGCAAAAAGAAGAGGAATGTATAGAAACGGAAAATATAAAAAATAAGGAAAAGTAAGGAAAATTTAAGAAATTGACAAAAATGATAGTTAACGAAACTGAACTTCAATAAGGTAGAGAAATAAAATAAGGTTTTTTGATTAAATTTCAACCACCGCGCAAACTCTAGTATATGAAAATTTCCAATTTTGCAAAACACTACTTCATATACATACATAGGTACGTAAAAAATTTGAATTTTTCATTTTTTCGGCTTAAACTATTGAAATGTACATTATGGTAATACCCATAAGCAGTTTTTGCCTTCATCTTTTATAAGTATCTTCAGTGGCTTGGCCGCTATTGCAAAAAACGTTCAAAAAAATTTTAAAAAACAAAAAAACAATTTTTTACAAAATTTCAGATTTAACCACTTTAAAATCAGAAAAAGTCCATGGACGAAAAAAAGTTAGCCATCCTATGTTTTAGGAAATTCAATAACGAAAATTTCAACATTTATATTGAAAGTTCTCAATCAAAAATTTTCTGTTTTTACCCAAGGAATTTTCCGAAATTTCCATATCCTCGACATTTGATTCATAATTTGTATTTAGAATTTTCTGCTGATACGAAAAATGTAATCAGTTGGTTTAAAAGTAGAATAGTTTTCGAGATATTTTTTGAAATTTCAGTTTTTCAGATACGTTAATATTATGATAAATGATATTCGGAATAAGGAGAAAATTTTACTTTAGGAGAGGTCTATTTTATTCTTGGAGACTAAAGTTGATCAAAATTTGTCGAGTAGTTTTATCTGAAAACTTCACACTGTTTTTTCTTCTACGGAGGCGCGCACTAATATCTATCTATGTATATATAAATACGCCACATGAAAAACTTTAGGAACCTCCTGTGCGCGAACCGTTTGACCGATTTGAATGAAACATGCACCGATGGAAAGGAAATTGAAAAACTGAGGTATAGGCGATATATTTTCAGGGGTGTCCCCGAAATTTAAGGATGAGGGGTACGAGGCTAGCGACCCCACGACCCCCCAAAGATTTTATTGTTCGAATTTTCGATCACAAGTGTTACTAGTATACCTAAATATATTGTTTTTGGAGTTCAGAAGCCGCTATAATACATACATATACAATGTATATTACACATATCTTTTTCTTGTAGAAACTTTTCGGAAAACAAAATTGTTTTGGTAATTAACATACGTGCATTTGTGTAAATATATGTATAATATACATTGTATATGTATATTTGCCAAATAATCAGATATATTTATGTACGTATGTATGATAGCGAACCCCAAAAATATATGGTAAACAATTTTGGCCCGAAATTTGATATGCAGGGGGTATGCGTCGGTGCGTTTTAACCTAAATAACGGCATAACGGTAATCCGTTATACACGGCGTATGAGTAACATTTCAGTGATTCAAGTAATAAAAGTTCAGATACATTTTATTCAACTGTTGGTTGATATATTCGAAACGAATTGATAGATATTGGTATCGAAGTAAAACTTACACTACTTTCAGGCTCTCATGAAAACCTTTTATTTGATAACCATATTTGAAAACCCGATTTCTAGGATCCTTAATTACTTGTATTATTATAACACATGGAGAAATAATTTTACAGTACATTATTACCATGTCCTTAATAATAATAACACACAAAAAAAATGTGAATACATCTGGTCGAATCATAAACGAAACGCCCTTCAAAAGATTTGTAACACCCCTAAAATCTGGTTTTAAGGTCAAAAACTCGTTTTTCCAATGTCTTCGTTAAAAAAAAAAATCATGAAAAATCTAATTTTCAAACCATTTAAAAATTCTCAACGTTTTTGGATAGAAATGCTAGCACTTTCGAAATATTTACAGTGTTTTGTTCCTTTGAAAAACTATGACCTGAAATTGAATTTTTTTTGCGAAATTTGGGTTGACATCATTTCTTTGGCACTAGCTCGCAATGAACGATATTTATTCGGTATGTGGCATCGAGAGGCATTCACTACTTAACTGTACCAATTTATTTTTTTTGGAAAGGACTTCAAGTTTTCAAGTTATGCACAATAATCCAAAATCTAATATTTTGGTCTCAAGCGCCCTACAGGTGTACTGTGTGTGTATTTAATAAGGTGGGTCGATTTCAAAAACACCCAAGTGGCAAGGAAAATCGTATAAAAATAAGATACTTTTCCGAAGGAAGCATACCTCTTAAACGAACTCAGGGATTTTCCATATGGCAGGGTCCCGGAACGGACTTTCCTCGTGTTGTTGGTATCGCAACGGGTCTTTTAATACTGGCCTAAATAGGTGTGCCTCTGCGGCAGCCACTTGAACCTAAACAAACTCTGATATCCCGACTTTGTAGTTTTGACTTTAAACCTCAAAGTTTGAAAAATCCTACGAAAGAGTAGGTCGTCTCCCCATTGGTGCACCCTGGGTAACGCTAAATGACCTACATGGCCTACATGGCTAGTTTCTACGTATTGCCGGTTCAACGAGATCGGTACCAGTACTTGTGCTGTACCCATCGTACCGAAAGGACCCGGGCCGTTTTTTATATCGACCCAGCCAAAAGCAATACACGCGTAGTGACCCTATCTGACATTTGGGAAGGGCTACACCTCGTTACAACAACAAGAACTCCGCAACCTTTGGAGCAAAATATAATTTTTTTTAGGATAAAAAACTACAAACGATTTAAAACATATTTCAACGAAAAAAAAACTGAAATTTACTTCATTTGCTTGCTTTCTGCAAAATATATTGGCCCGTAGTCATACTCGAAATAAAGTCGGTACCAAAGTTAGCGTCGGCAAGGTACTCCAACAGCATTTTATGGTCCGGAACCCTTCTGTGGGCTCACCAAGGCCCACGCAAAGGAGACCATAAGCAACTGGGATGACAAACAGTTTAGGCAGCATTGGCTTAGCAGCCTAGGGCAGAGGCAGGCCAAACTCTTTATAGAACCATCGCAAAGATCATCGGCCAGGCTCATAAATCTAAGAAGGGTGGATCTAAGAACCCTCACGGGACATTGTAGTCTACGTTTTCACCTGAGTAAATTGAATCTGTCAGATACAACAATTTGTCGGTTTTGCGAACTGGACGATGAAACGCCGGTTCACATACTCTGCGAATGCATTGCGGTAGCAAGAAAGAGAGTTTGCTACCTAGGTGGCGTCACTCTCAATCTGTTCGTGATATGGAATAAAAAACCTGAGGAGGTGCTCAAATTTATAAAGAGCCTCCGCATACAGCAATAAGCTTATAGGTCACACAATAGATCGTATTAATGGTCGCGGTGTAATAAGGCCTTATAATAATAATAATAATAATAATAATAGCGTCGGCGTTTTGACACAATTTCCAACGGCATATCTGTCAAAAAATCCGACGCTAACTTTAGTACCTACTTTATTTCAACCATTTTTTTCGGAGTAACTACAAAAGCTACAAAAAAAATTTCACTACAATCAATTTTGTCGTTTGTAGTTGTAGGAAAAGTATTTCTAGTGCTTTCAAATTGCTGAATTCTGCCTTTTGTTTGACATGCGTTAGCGATTACTCCGAAACCTTTGGAGAAAAAAAATTTTTTTTTTCGGATAAAAGACTACAAAAGATTTAAAACATCTCGATATCTCCAAAACCTATGGAGCAAAAAAAATGAATTTCACTACAATCAATCTCGCCGTTTTTAGTTAACAAAAATGTAAAAAAAAACGTTTCAGAAAAACCAGCCATTTAGCTGACGCATCCAATGGGTTAAAGAGTTGTGCGGGGATAATCCCGTCTGGTCCTGCAGCCTTGAACGGCTCGAAGCTTTTAATTGCCCATTGAGTTTTTGAAAGCAGTCGACATTTTCGAAACCAGTACAAAAATGTCTCCACGAAGTTCTCTTCGCCTGCCTCAGAGCCTTGTAGTTTATCTTTATATCCGAGCCATTGAGTCTTCTTGTCAAGGCTCTTGGCTTAATTAAATTGTTTCCTCCAGGACTTGCGGAGCGCGTCCAGGTCGTGGGACCACCAGATTGGCCTATGTTTACAGCGTAGTTTTGGCATTGTAAAGGTCGTACCAGGTCCTCCGGCTACGTGCAGGACATACCACCACCGGTCTTTGGGGATGGCCAAACGGTCATTGCCTCGGTCAAGGATGCTTATAAGGATCCGGGTCCTTGGTTACTTCAGCAAAGCTTGGTTTGCCCTCTCCGGGGGTGTTCTGATGTACCTTGGCAGGGGGTTTAACTCCCCGTCCGATCTCTGGCGTTTGAAGGGACTTCTGTTTACCCTCTTGGCCAAACGGTCATTGCCTCGGTCAAGGATGCTTATAAGGATCCGGTCGTTGGTTACTTCAGCAAAGCTTGGTTTGCCCTCTCCGGGGGTGTTCTGATGTACCTTGGTAGGGGGTTTAACTCCCCGTCCGATCTCTGGCGTTTGAAGGGACTTCTGTTTACCCTCTTTCGCGCCAAGGGTGCTTTGGAAATTGGGTATTGCAACTTTTGCTAGCTCCACCGTCTTCCTGACATTCCGCGACAAAGGTTTCCCTTCTACCAGCCATGTATGGGAGGCATTCCGAAAAGACCACAAAATGACCTCAAAATATCTCCAAAATGACCACAAAATAACAACAAAATATGCCCGAAATTAGTTCAAAATGACCCCACCATATTCTAGGCTGCCTTCTAAGCAGAAAGTCTCGCTTTATAAATAAAAACAGAACAGGTCAGGTACTTTAGGATCCTTCATATTGGATATTAAAACTACTGTTCTTCAAAAATATGAGGAGGATCAATAGTTCCTGTTCAGAACGCTCCCAAAAGTAAATCCGAAAACTAACTTTAAAACGAATGTGGAAAACCCACGGATTTTTGCACAACATCCCTATTCATGCGTTCATATGCACTAGAATACATATGCCACCCACTACTTACGCTACCACCAAACAAGTGTTAGCAACAAAGACTCTCATCCTTGACCGAAACAAAAGTTATTATGTACAATGCCTTCAATAGCTATTCATTAGAGATTTTTATCACAATTATTATGTAATATCTAGCCTAAGAAAAAAGTGAAGCGTATGTGTATATGCAGCGCATATCATTCGATGATCGGGGTCATTGGGGAGTTGACTTTATGACGCAATGCAAAACAGAAAGCATAGCGCCGAGACTAAAGCGACAAACAGAAGATTTAACCTTACACAACAATATTGGTTTATTGACTTTTGCCACTCATCTTCAAATCCCCTTCAGGTTCTTGTACAATTTTGTTATAATTATGGTGACCATAATCAAAATTAAAATAGAAAACCCGTTTTAAATTTTTAAAATTAAAGAACCCATGGCCACCACACTCGTATTTTAACGTATAACTTGATTTTTTCAACGAAAGTTTCGAGAATGGAGGGATAGATTCGAAAACAAATGGGAAAAAAGGAAATATTCGAGAATATAGGGACAAATTCCAGAACAAATTTAAATTTCGAAAATTAGAGAACACATGGCTACCGCAATCTCATTTGAACATATAACTTTATTTAACGAAATATGAAAACCGCTCTGATTTTAAAAATTAAAAAAAAACACATGGTCACCGTAACCGCATTTTAACATATAATTTTACTTTTTAAAGACAAGTCTCGAGAATGAGGGGATAAATTCGAAAACGAAATAGAAAAACCGTTCTAAATTCTGAAAATTAAAAACACATGGTCACCGTAATCGAATTTGAATATATGTATAATTTTCTTTTCTAAAGGAAAGTTTCGCGAATAAGGGGAAACTTTCGAAAACGAAATAGAAAAACCGTTGTAAATTTTAAAATTAAAGAACTCATGGAAACCGTAATCGTATTTGAGCATACAATTTTACTTTTTAAGGGAAAGTTTCGTGAATAGAGGGATAAATTCTAATTTTACATTTTAAAGACAAATCTCGAGAATGAAGGGATAAGTTCGAAAACGAAATATGAAAACCGTTCTGAATTTTAAAAATTAAAAAACACATGGGCACCGTAATCGCATTTGAATATATATATAAATTTCTTTTCGGAGGGAAAGTTTCGAGAATGAGGGGGTAAATCGAAAAACGAATATGAAACCCGTTGTAAATTTTACAATTAAAAAACTCATGGAAACCGTAATCGCTTTTGGGCATATAATTTCACTTTTTAAGGGAAAGTTTCGCGAATAGAGGGATAAATTCTAATTTTACTTTTTAAAGACAAGTCTCGAGAATGAAGGGATATGTGCGAAAACGAAATATGAAAACCGTTCTAAATTCTAAAAATTAAAAAAAACACATGGTCACCGTAATCGCATTTGAATATATATATAATTTTCTTTTCTGAGGGAAAGTTTCGAGAATGAGGGGGTAAATCCAAAAACGAAATATAAAACCCGTTGTAAATTTTAAAATTAAAAAACTAATGGAAACCGTAATCGCATTTGGGCATATAATTTCACTTTTTAAGGGAAAATTTCGTGAATAGAGGGATAAATTCTAATTTTACTTTTTAAAGACAAGTCTTGAGAATGAAGGGATAAGTGCGAAAACGAAATATGAAAACCGTTCTAAATTCTAAAAATTAAAAAAAACACATGGTCACCGTAATCGCATTTGAATATATGTATAATTTTCATTTCTAAAGGAAAGTTTCGCGAATAAGGGGAAACTTTCGAAAACGAAATAGAAAAACCGTTTTAAATTTTAAAATTAAAGAACTCATGGAAACCGTTATCGCATTTGGGCATATAATTTCACTTTTTAAGGGAAAGTTTCGTGAATAGAGGGATAAATTCTAATTTTACTTTTTAAAGACAAGTCTCGAGAATGAGGGGATAAGAGCGAAAACGAAATATGAAACCCGTTCTAAATTCTAAAAATTAAAAAAAACACATGGTCACCGTAATCGCATTTGAACATATGTATAATTTTCTTTTCTAAAGGAAAGTTTCGCGAATGAGGTTAAAAGTGCGAAAACGAAATAGAAAAACCTTTCTAAATTTAAAAAATTAAAGAGTAATCGCATTTGAGCATATAATTTTATTTTTTAAGGGAAAGTTTCGTGAATAGAGGTATAAATTCGAAATTTTAGGAAAAGGCCGTTCTCAATTTTGAAAAATAAATCACATATGGTCACCATAATCATGTTATAACTTATAAATAAGAACAGCTTACCTTCACAGCGTTCAGCATACTTTTATTCAATAACATAAAGGTGGCAAAAAATCTATTTTTAAATTTTGAATGCAAAATATCAAAGTCATTGACGTGAAAATCTCATTTAGTCATTGAGGAGCTTTCTGCAACTAAGCCATAGTGAGAAAATCAAGACAAAAGAAAATAATAGCTATTGTCGTCGAATTCGTCGTTCGGCTAAATGAATTCTAAGGTCAGCAGATTTGATTTATACTTATTTGATTTCACTTTTCAAATAAACGTGAATGCACCTTTGTATGTGTATATTTCAGCCTACCGATATACATACATACAAATATTCAAATGCGGAAATATATAACGTTAATATCACGAAAGACTAGCACGTTTTAGTAGTCACGTGACTAGCACATTTAAATTTTTTTTGGTATACAATTTTTTCTATCCATCCAAGTGATGTTTTTATAAGGTCTTCGATTACGTTCCCAGTCACTGAGAAGATTCGAGTTATTCTGTCCCGAGCTTGATCTGGATACTCGAATAGCATATACCCTTAGCTATCCAGCCTAAAGCGGGCTACCCACGTACCAAGAAATGCCTCAAGAAAAAAACGAGCATATATTTCTTATGCCTGGTCAAGAAATTTTGACGTTTACAGAATATTCCATTTTATTGCAGTTTACGATTGTAAACATTTTTTAAATTTGTGTCGCGAAATATGTACTCACCTTTGCTGTGAATCTGCACGTTTACCTCAAGAAATATATACGAGCATATTTATTTCTTCCAACTATCGAAAAGTGTGGTATTTTTTTCTTATGAACTGAGTATTGGCTCAAGAAAACTTGACGTGTGAAAACATTTCTTGAACATTTCTTGAGCGTTTTTTTATATGGAGTTTGACGTTTTTTGGCAGGTGAGTAGCCCTCTTAAACCAAGACATAGCTAATGTTCGCAGTATATTTCAATCTGTCCTTCTTTTGAGCACTTACAATGACTCATATCAAATTCATAATAATATCCTAATGCAACGGAGTATATGAATTGTTTTCAATTTGTATTTAGTGCCAATTTTTCAATGAGAAGTTAAGATTTACCTTGCTATTTTCAGTATAAAAATATTTATTGTTGTAAATAGATCTAACTGTTATGTGCACGCCAACTACATGTTTCCACATCATAAATTCCCCCACCGCTAGCGTGTAATTCAAGACACGCGCCACAAGGAATTCACTCCGGAAATGGAAACGGGCGAAGTTTGCAAAAGAAAGTGCACGAACAGTATTTGCGGTACATGCCGATGCTTGAAGTTGCACATATATACATATATGTTAATTACTAAATAAAATATCAACCCTGCAGTTAACGAACACACTAGATGGTGAGAAACAAAAAAACTAGTTCCAAAAAAATAAATTTTATATCAAAATAGTTAGTTGGAACGGCATTAGTAAATTGTCTCAGTAAGTTTTCTTTTAATAGCCTAGTTGTTTGTATATTTACCAGGGTTCCTGACTTTTATACCTCTAAAAATAGAAGTTCAAAAAAAAAAATATGTCAATATTTGTAAGAAATAAAAGGCATTTTTCTCGTATTTCTAAAATATTTCACATAGGGTTGCCATCTAATAATATTTTTTGTATTCGTATAGCAGCTATAATCTCGAAAACGATTTGACGGATATTAATGAAATTTTGTAGAAATGTGCTTTTTCTGCTATAATAATTCTCTTATAAAAGTATACCCAAATAAAATGTTTCTACAAAGTTGCCACCTGTTTGGACTTTGTTTTTAATTAATTGAGATTTTTCATTGTATATGTATACATTTTTTCTTCTAATTTCGGGGACATTTTACATTCACAGTTTCTTTAAAGCTGGCCTTTTATGCTTGTTTTTCAAAAAAATATATATCTACATTTAATATGGGCAATAGACCGGGTCGGGCCTCATACAAAAAAAGGTAAACAAGTAAAGGATCTCGGGAAAATTTATTTTTTTTTATCGTTACAAAAGCAGTCCAAATAATTTTTTTATTGTAACTTTTTTATTTTACACCCGATTTTTAAAAATGATATGTCAAAATTTTTATTTTGACAGCCCGCATAATTCTTCTGAATGGCCTTTTGGGCTCGGAAGTCATTTTCACATAGTTACGGCATATATGTAACTGCGTTTAAGGTCCTCAAAACATCCTTTATGTCTCACTATAAGAAAGTGCTTTGATATTCATGATAATGTTGTCTTTGAACTGTTTGGCGTATTTTTGCGGATACTTCATTTTCTGCGTAACTTTTACCATATTTTTTTCGTATTTTTATACCCAGCGTACTAGTACTAGTACAAGGGTATATTAATTTTGTTCACATAACGGTTGTTTGTAACGGCACAAAATAATCGAGATAGATATAGAGTTCCATATATGAAAGTTCTTAGGATTAAAAGAGGAGTTGATTAAGGCATGTCCGTCCGTCTGTCCGTCCGTGTACACGATAACTTGAGTAAAAATTGAGATATTTGCATGAAATTTTGTATACAGGTAACTTTCTGGCCTAGGTAGGTTGCTATTGAAAATGGGGGAGATCGGATGATAACCAGGTCCCCTTTTTCGATATCGAAAATCACACAAATTGGCATATCTCGGCAGCTGAAATGGCTAAAATGATATAATTTTATAGATGAACCCTCCTGGTCATTCTTTTATGATTTTTCAAAAAAAAATTTATAGTGGGCGTGGCACCGCCCACTTTTAAGGGGGGCATTTTTGAAAATTCGACTGGGCGTAACTTTTAAACTGATTACGACAGAATGATGGAATTTGGCACAAAGCATACTAGTATCGTTGGGAGTATACCTGATGAAATTGGATAAAATCTCCCTCCAACCACGCCCACTTTCGATATCGAACATTTCTAAAATAACCTAAATTGACATAATTCGGTAACGGAAATGGCTAAAATGATATAATTTTATTGGTGAATCCCCCTGGTTATAATATAATGATTTTTTTACAAATTTTGTAAAGTGGGCGGGGCCCCGGAAATTGCTAAAATGATATAGTTTGGTAGGATGAACCTCCAGTCATTCTATTATGATTTTTTGATAAAGTTTTAAAAGTAGGCGTGGCATCGCCCACTTTTCAGGGAGGCATATTTGAAAATTTCACGGGTCATAACTTTTAAACTGATTACGGTAGAACGATGAAATTGGTACAAGGTATACTAGCATAATAGGGAGCATACCTGATGTAATTGGACGAAATCGATTTCCGACCACGCCCACTTTCGATATGGAAAATTTCGAAAATCACATAATTCGGTAAGGTAAATAGCTAAGATAGTAAAAACTTTAGGTAAATCCTCCTAGGGCCTATATCTTTGTTATCCCGTTCCGAAAATTACCGCTGGGTATATAATGTTCGGTTCACCCGAACTTAGACTTCCTTACTTGTTTACTATATTTTTTGTGTAATTTTTTCTTCATTTTTGCGTAACTTACAGTTAAACAGTTTTTTGTGTAATTTTTTCTATATTTTTTGCGTAATTTTTTACTATATTTTTGTGAGTTTTTTACTATAATTTTTGGGTAATTTTTTACTACATTTTTTTTGTGTAAATTTTACTGTATTTTTATTTTTTGCTTAATTTTCACTATATTTTTGGCGTATTTTTGTACCTTTCATGAACATGAAATGGTATTATAACTTTGGTCCGATGTTTGTAAGTAGGAGAAGAAGAAGAGATAGACCCACTAATAAGTATACCGTTATGATCAGAACGATGAGTTGATTCGATTTAGCCATGTCCGTCTGTCCGTCCGTCCGTCTGTCCGTCTGTTTGTACCCAAACTAGTCCTTCAATTTAAGAGATATATCGATGAAATTTGGTATGGAGGCGAATATTATTATATAATCATTCGTCGGAACCAGCAAGATCGGACCAAAACTACTCATAGCTCCCATACAATCGGTTGTTCCGATAAACGGATTTTGGGCTATAACTCCTATTATTATATAGGTAGGGTCGTGAAATTTCGTAACTATTGCTCTGTTAGAAAGTGGAATGTCGATGTTAAAAATCATTGAGATTGGACCAACAAAACACATCGCCCCCATATAATCGATAGTTCCGATAATGTCGGTATGAGCTAAAGTTAAATTCACACAAGCTGTACTGGGGATCGAACCGTAAATATCGTGACGCTTATTCATGAAAAGTATATAGCCTTCGGCACAGCCGAACTTGCTTGTTTTACCATAATTTTTGTGTAATTTCGATATATTTTTAATGTAAATTTTACTTTTTTTTGTGCAATTTTTACAATTATTTTTTGTGTAATTTTTGTATATATTTTTTGCGTATTTTGAACATAAAAACCTCACCCGTGGATCCGCCCCTGGTATGTATAAAATTAAGGAAACTTTAGAGAAGTTAACTTCGTCAAATATACGTACGCTTTTTTTAAGAATCGGAAGAGTTCCATCCTATCAACTGTGGTTTGTATTCAGCTGGGACTCTCTCTGGCAGAACTTTCAAAACTTTTCGGAAGGGGTTTATAACTTTTTGTCTAGTTGGCTGCCAATAATGCTGACTTTTTCCGTGACCAGCATGGCTCTCTTCAATTATAGAATTCTTCCCGAACTCTACCTGGATCGTAAAATCAACTTAACCTTTTCTGTTCAAAATAGCATAACACCTCCCAACTTAGGACTATGTGCTAGCTTATTAAGTCTTAAAGACTAAGCGTCGAGCTACCAGACACCTGAGCGAACAAAGATTTAGAAGATCAGATAGGCTTCAAGAAGCGTAAAACCTTTAGTTCTATTGGTCTAGACGACATCTCGATGGTGATGATAAAGCATCTCGCGATCGAGGGAGTAAGCTGCTTCTAAACGAGTAGCCCAATCTAAATCACGATATTCGTAAAAAGGTCCTGTTACCAATAGCAAGGACACGTCATTATAGAGCAGATTCGAAACCACTCTGTATACGCTTTCCTTTTCAGACGAAGCATTTCCTTGCTCTATTGCCGAGCTCGATTTTTGATAGGGACATTTTTTCGCAAAATATGCCCACAACTACTTGGTTTGACTACCGGGTATATATTTAACACCAAATAGTTTTTGCTTACTTTGCGTGATTCACGCCAACGAATCCTGAATACATTACAGCCGCACCTACAAAATTTCAATAAATTCAGACATACCAACTGGTAATCTGCTAAGACAGGCCGATTTTGATGCAGCAGGAGCAGGATGATGTGGCAACTCTAGGTAGCAACACTACCTAAAAATACCTTTGTGTTATACGAGAAAAACACTTTTGTATAAGTGGCAGCCCCTAGGTAGAAATTCTTGTTTAATAGTGTCTAAAATTAGGCTATATAAAATATGTTTTTAGATTTACTCTAATACAATTTCCTACTTTCGTTGCAGCTCTAAAAGTGCCGATCTACTCCAAAAACAAACTTCAAAATTTACTCTCAATCAACACTTCGCATCGCCACCTAAGAAGTTAACTTCAAAATATGTAAATTTTTTAAAATTTGTGTCAAAACTGCTTACCATCTTTATCTACATATATCTAAAAAGCACCCCAACACAATATGCTAATAAATATGAAGTCTATTATAGGGTGTAAATTGACAGAGAGAAAAACTACACTGCACCTTTAAAATACATTTTCTTAACGATTCGCCTAACCACCCGTATATTTCTTTGATGATTAGCATATTGGATCGCCTCGGCACATTACGCCAACCATGCGAAATGGCCTTAAAACACCTAAAAATATGCTACGTCATACTAAATGTCTGCGTCATAGCAAACCCCAAACAAATCAAAACGAAACAAAAACTATTCAAAAGTAAAGTAGAGGGAGAAAAAGAGAAAAAAAAATGCAAAAAAAAAACATATAAAATTCGGTTTATAAGTAGAGTTTATGTAAAAGTTTACATAGGCCGTTGCGTGGAAACGAGCGAAAACAATTTTAGAAAGAGGAAATGAACTTTTGTTATTATTGCTGGTAATGAGAAAGAGACTCCCCGAAATTTAATGGGAGAGTACAGTACTTAGCTGGAAATGGATCCATCACTGTGTACCGCAAGTATAAAATTTTTCCATGCGTTGAAATATACCTTAAACCTTGAGTTGTAGATCGAACAATACGACATCGAAAATTCTAATCAATTCATTACCCCGGTTTTTTAGTGATGCGCGAACAAACATACATACAAACACAAAAAATTTTAAAAACTGTGGTTTTAGCTTTTATTCCTTAACATCTTTAACTTAGATACGTCACCGTCTTAGAATTTTATTATTTCTAAAGTTTGCAACTAATGTGGAATCTTTTTAGAAAATATTTGTCTAAAAGACCGCAACCGCAACCTCCCTAATACTTAGTAAATTTTCCTCATACTGACGGACATACAAAAATTGCCATTTGATGGCCGCTTTTGACACTTGGCGCAAAAACAAACACATTTTATTATTTGTTTTGATAAATACTTTCAAAATACGCGGAAATAAACGAACGTTAGACTGACAAAAACATTAGTTTTAAATAAATAGGCTCAGACATTTAACGTCGCCACAGTGAAATATGAATTTCAATACAAAATCTGTGTTTTATTTTATTATACATTGCTTTTTGGTCCAAAATTATGCCGAAATAATTCCAAGATGACACCAAAATGATCCAAAAAGGAACCCAAAATGATCCCAAAATGACCCTAAAATTACTCCCAAATAATCCCTATATCACCCCAAATTAAGCAAATACAACACTGTAAAATTGCAACCCTGGATTGCAACCCTAATTGAAAATATTTAAGTTGGTATGTCGCCGTAAATGCCTTTCATTTGATACCTATATTGGCATATCTTACCCAACTAACATTGTGAGTTGGATCATTCATCTAACGATGGTTAGATAAGGACCCTCTGATAACAAAACCACACATTTTTACTTAAGGAATTTTATGGTTTCTGTATAATTAAAGTTTTAGCTTTACAACAGTGAAAATCGTGACGCTTATTCATGAAAGGTATTTAGCCTTCGACACAGCCGAAGACAGCTTTCCTTACTTGTTTTTTGTTAATTTTGGACCATTGGTTTGCTAAAATTTTTGGTGAAAAATTTTAAAGTCAAAAAGATTTTGGTAGGTTTTGGATGGAGCTCCTACCAATTTTTGGTAGGGGAAAAATACTGTATCCGACAACCCTGACCCCTATGCCAAATTTCATAGAAATCTGTCAAACTATTTTCGAGATAGTACCGGATATACAAAAATAATGCGGTTAACTTGATCTTGTTTTATTTCATTTTATTTTATTTTATTTTATATAAGGTTAGTTTAATTAATTTTATGTCATTTTTTCAATCAATTTTGTTTTGCCTTTAATTTTTTTATTTTACTTATTTATTATTTCATTTCATTTTATTTTGTTTTATTTTATTTTATTTTATTTTATTTTATTTTATTTTATTTTATTTTATTTTATTTTATTTTATTTTATTTTATTTTATTTTATTTTATTTTATTTTATTTTATTTTATTTTATTTTATTTTATTTTATTTTATTTTATTTTATTTTATTTTATTTTATTTTATTTTATTTTATTTTATTTTATTTTATTTTATTTTATTTTATTTTCTTTTATTTTATTTTATTTTATTTTATTTTATTTTATTTTATTTTATTTTATTTTATTTTATTTTATTTTATTTTATTTTATTTTATTTTATTTTGTTTAAGCAAAATTTGCGGCCTGTTTGGAAAAAATAAATCAGTCTAATGCCTAAACAAACATACATAGTTAAATTAGAGAATGTTTTTCTTAGCTAGTTGTGTTATTGGTAGCAAAGTCAAGTTGAATAATATTATTATTAGTTTTTTTTTGTGTTTGCTTTGTTTTTAGCAAAAATTTGGCGTGTCGCTTACAAAACCATGCAAATTTAAACAACCAGCCGTACATATGTATGTATGTATGCAGTGCTCGACTGTACAACTGCCATCAATGTCACATAAAAATAACTCGTCATAACTAAGTATGTGCAATAATGAAATTGGCACTCAAGTGTATGTTATTAATTTGTGTAATAAACTACAGCAAGCGACAAGGTCGTATTTGGGGGTGGGAGGGGGATAAAGGCGCTTTCAATTCGACATAAATGCCGATACAAGCGTCTTCTTTATACATCCGTTTATCGGCTTTGCCTTTGGCTTGAACAAATTTTAATTTTAGAAAATGTTACAAAAAATCTGAAAAGTCAAAAATTCGAAGTCATTTCGTTATATTTCTCCAGCGACATTGCCACTCATTCTGAATTATACTCATAGCCCTGGATTCTCTAACTCTGAAATGAACACCGGTTTTCCATATATCGTCGCTCGCTTGCCAGAAGCATGAGTGTGCAAAAATTAAAATTTTGGGAAATCGTATTTGAAAGTTTATTGCTCTCGCAAAATTTGAAATTTTAGTTTTTGACATAAATATATTTTTTACAAGTTATATTCTCATTATATTCTTTCCACTGATATAGGTTTTAGGTTAATATTCCTCCAATTCCTCTTTTAAAATTTCCAAAGTAATTTTTTTTTTAATTTTCGTTGTGCCAGAAACACGAATTTGCAGCAAAATTGTTACGTCTACGCCATGTTGTCTGTGGTTCAGTGCAATACATTCTTGTGTCTGGATCAACGAAAATTTTTAAAAATTTAGAAATTAAATTTTTAAACATTTTCGTTCCGCCAGAAACATGAAAGTGTAGAACATTTGTTTTTCGGGCACAATTTTCAGAGATTGAACTACACATTCATGAAAATAGCATTGCAAATTTCCGGGGGTTCCTTGTACTTTGGAAACCCATGATTTTCGTGAATCGTAGAGAATTGAGGGATTATACACATGAGCCCATTAATTCAAATCTGGAAAATTTTCACATTCATGCCTCTGGCAAGCGAGCGAGGATATGTTAAATGGTGCAAAAGTGTAAATTTCAAAACTCATAGTTGGACAATCCAGGACCAGGTATCTATAAAATATCTTGATACGAGCGACACCTAGCACAAATTTTGAATTGTTAGTGCTCCATCTAGCGGAACTTAATTTTTGTTAGGGTTGTCACGGGGTCTAAACCATGTTTCACGTTTCAATTCTCTAGCTGAACTGCAAGTTACTTTGAAATGTTTCTAAGGATTTACCACAGCGCGCCGCCTAGCGGAGTTTCTTCCGAGCTCATAACTATCCATTGCAATTTTTATTACTATAATTATAAAAATTATCTAACACAGTCCGAAAATAGCAGAGATTTCTTTTGGTCGACCCAAACAAACTATGTATGAGCTCAGCCCGTTACATTCACATATCCGTCCGTCTGTCCGTCCGTGTACACGATAACTTGAGTAAAAATTGAGATATGTGCATGAAATTTTGTATACAGGTTACTTTCTGGCCAAGGTTTCTTTTTCGATATCGAAAATTTCGAAAATCACACAAATTGGCATATCTCGGCAGCTGAAATGGCTAAAATGATATAATTTTATAGAAGAACCCTCCTGGTCATTCTTTTATGATTTTTCCAAAAAAATTTTATAGTGGGCGTGGCACCGCCCACTTTTAAGGGGGGCATTTTTGAAAATTCGACTGGGCGTAACTTTTAAACTGATTACGATAGAACGATGGAATTTGGCACAAAGCATACTAGTATCGTTGGGAGTATACCTGATGAAACTGGATAAAATCGCCCTCCAACCACGCCCACTTTCGATATCGAAAATTTCTAAAATCACCTAAATTGACATAATTCGGTAACGGAAATGGCTAAAATGATAAAGTTTGGTAGGATGAACCTCCAGTCATTCTATTATGATTTTTTGATAAAGTTTTAAAAGTAGGCGTGGCATCGCCCACTTTTCAGGGAGGCATATTTAAAAATTTCACGGGTCATAACTTTTAAACTGATTACCGTAGAACGATGAAATTGGTACAAGGTATACTAGCATAATAGGGAGCATACCTGATGTAATTGGACGAAATCGTTTTTCGACTACGCCCACTTTCGATATGGAAAATTTCGAAAATCACATAAATTCACATAATTCGGTAAGGTAAATAGCTAAGATAGTAAAAACTTTAGGTAAATCCTCCTAGGGCCTATATCTTTGTTATCCCGTTCCTAAAATTACCGCTGGGTATATAATGTTCGGTTCTCCCGAACTTAGACTTCCTTACTTGTTAATTTTTGAATTGATGTATTTTTATAAGGGATAAGTAATTAATTCTATCGCGATGCTGCGTGAAATGTTGAAACCTCGGATATAACACATTGCCAGTTGATCAAATACATTATTTCCGATATATTAGCGATGTTTACTCCAAATTTGGGTTTTTTGAGTTATGACGATGTTGCAGCAAATGAGCGATATGTAAATTATATTAGAGTGCTTTTATTAACATATGTTTGTATCATAAACTTAAAATGATACACAGAAGTTAATGACTTTATATGAGGTTTTTTAAGTACTCGGAATATGCAAAAATAGCCTCAATCTTTCGATCTTACACCGAAAAAAAGATAGGGAAATGAACAACCACCTAAAAAAGAGCAAAATATTTATATGAACGGAACAGAATAGCATAGAGAACAAAGAACGGAACAGTAAAGAAAGGGACAGAAAGTGATTTTAAAAATAAAACTTAAATTAAATAAATTGAAATAAAATGTAATAAAACAAAATAACTTAAATAAAATTAAAAAAAAAATTATTTAAATTTAATAAATAATATAAAATTTAGTAAAATTAAATAAAAAACAAGTAAGGAAAAGGGTATATACCCTTCATGAGTATGGGTCACGTTATATGAAACATGAAAAAATTATAAAGGAGTGATGTTCTTACGCTGATAAATGATATATATATGTATAGCCCAAACCAAACATTCATACCTATTTTATTACAGGAGTTTTAGCCCAAAATCCGTTTATCGGAACAATCGGTTGTATGGGAGCTATATGTGGTCGCATGCAAAAAAATTTCAGCCAAATACCTCAAAAACTGAGGGACTAGTTTACGTTCAAACAGACAGACGGACATGGCTAATAGCCTGTTCATGCTGAGCCAGCATTTTGCATTTTAGCATTAAGCACAAAACGCAGGATTTATTTTGTCATTTTTCATACAAAATCTGACACCAAAAGCAACTAAATGCTACAATATTTTTTGCATTGACATTATTAATCCACATGTACACCCTGTATTCTGCTACGAAATAATCGTTTCGAACTTAAAAAAGTTCCATCACTAGTGACTTTTTCTTGACATTGTTCCGTTCTCTGCCATTTGTAAACATTTAAAAAATTTATTTTGTTGAAAAACTAGCAAATTCGCGCGCGTGTGTTGAAATAATATTAAAAATAGTGAAACTACAATTAAAGTGATGCTTGTGAAACAATATAAACAGACCAAATTTATAAAAAAAAAGTTTGACTTTTTGTAAACATTCTCAAAACCTAAGCTAATTGCAACCGTGAGCAAAATGCTTTAAAAATGCGGCAGCATGAACATATCTTCGAAATGTATGTCCGAAAATGGTAAACGCAGCATTTAAAACCTAGCATGAACACTACATTAATCAACTCGGCTCGTCATCCTGATCATTTCGGTATACTTATTGATGGGTCCATCTCTTCTTCTTCCCATACTTACAAACATCGGACCAGTTCATGTTCATGAACTAAATAAAAATAAATTAAATTAAAATAAATAGAATTAAATTAAAGTAAGGTAAATTAAATTAAATTAAATTTAATTAAATTCAATTCAATTGAAAAAATTAATAAATTACGCAAAATTAAATTAAAGGAACTGCAACTAAATTAAATTAGCAAATTTAAATTAACTCAAACTAAACCAAATTAAACTCTTTGTTGATTTTGACTTGTAGTCTATTGCTGTAAATACCGACGGTATTGTGAGTTAAATATAAAATATATATAAAAAAAATATTTTTTTTTTTCAACTCGATGGCAAAAAATTACATCTTCTCTTGTTTGTACTAAAAATAGTAACATCTTAGTAGTATCGCTTAAATACAAAAAGCAACAAACATAATTTATATGAATGAGCCATCATAAGTGCAATGCATTCATGCACACTTTTGGTCGTAATTGCTGGTTTCGTTTAGTCTACAATTTTTTAATCCTTTACACACAAACGCGCACACACACAGCCACAAGCACGTGCATTCATCATAACCGCAAACATTACCACACTTACATACATCCTGCTAACAGTAGACCATCCTTGCGGAATTGTAACTGCTTTGAAATATACTTTTGCACTAATTTGCACTTTCTTCAATGGTGAAAAAGAAAAAACATTTCATTTCATTTACAACAAAATTCAATGATAAGCCCAAGGCTGAATTTGCACTAGTTAAATGAATGAGTTGCACACCTGTTCATGTTGTTTATAGACGTCAAGGTATGGCTGTGTGCATGTGTGCGCAGTTTTGTGTAGGCACCAACCCACTCGCAGCGCAAGTGCTATATAGTTATTTATTAGAAGTACTTGGCCTCAACAAAGTAGCTTTGCTGCGAAGCTTTGATACATAGGTCGGAACTTTTGATCATCACTCGGTACGTACCGCTAGAGCAATTTGAGATGCTGGCTAACCGAAACAATTTCGTAAAACTCCTATTAAGAAGTGAAGTCCGGTCTCTTGGAACAAATATCACCTGCTCGTCTCGGATAAGAGCTATTCTGATGTAGAGATTGGAATCTTGGCAGTGTGGAGAGAAGATTTGATGGTCT
The DNA here is from genome assembly GCA_964058755.1 of Campiglossa producta. NCBI lineage: Eukaryota > Metazoa > Arthropoda > Insecta > Diptera > Tephritidae > Campiglossa > Campiglossa producta. Next base: position 105,154,571 of record CAXKVI010000003.1, read on the forward strand.
TTCGAGAAAATGTGTTCTGAACTATACGGTGTTGCGAACGACATTCGATTTTGAGTCAGCACGCGATAAAAATTAACCGCTTTCGACTCTTGTTCCATCATTCTCACTTCTGTAACATCCCTAGCTGCAACTACGGCACATTGGTTTGCCAGTGTAGAGTGCACACCTAACATAGTAGAAGCTAACAAGCCCTTGTTGTATTTATCCAAACGAAGTCAACCATGCATTCATTGCATTGAGTGTAGTCATGACGCAATCGTAAATGGTAATGTCTACAAAGTGCATTTCATTCGTCTTCACATACCGTGCTGCTGCACCTATCACGCAAATCAACAAAACTCCATCAAGTTTTATTTTTTTACCGCCTTGTACTGGTGGATGGCTCATACAATATCTCATATACAATACGAATTTAGAGTGCGAGCATACAGCTAACGAGGGAGGAATACTAGGGTGGTAGTCTGGTTAGTGAAAAGAAAGGATGACGCCTATAAGGCAACGTTAAAAGCGAATGCAACTAAGAGGTTTTTCACTGAGCGAGATCTGACAATATCTCCGACTAAATCAACGGCGACGCTTTTTACGACATGGACGCACCAGGTGAGAAATGAATTAGACATTTTCGTTGATGGCACTAAGCTACCAACTGTCAGCCACCCAAAGTTATTAGGGATGACACTGGATAATGCTTTCTCATTTGCTGGTCGTGTGTCTGCAATGGTCTCAAAGGTACGTGGTCGCAACAAGATCCTCAAGTCACTTGCCGGCAGTACTTGGGGAAAAGACAAAGAAACGTTGCTGACTACATATAAGGCCATTGGCCGACCAGTCTTTGACTATGCTGCACCCATATGGTCGCCTAATGTACATAACACCAACTGGACGAAGTTACAAGTCTGCCAAAATACTGCCATCAGAACTGCTACGGGATGTCTCCTCATGTCTTCCGAGTCTCACTTCCATCAGGAGGCAAAACTGCTCAATGTAAAAGAGCATGCGGAAATGCTGAGCAGGCAATTCCTTCTGAACTGCCACAAGCCAGCACATCCAAACCGTCATCTTTTGGACATAGATCCGCCCCCGAGAGACATAAGGAGACATCTCCGTAAGCATTATGATGAGATCCGGCATCATATTACCTTGCCGTTTGATCTGCAGAATCATAAGCGGGCTCTAACCGACATCCACACCGAGTCGGTAGACACTTTTGTCGGATCTCTACCTGTGAATCCCGTTCTGAACAGTCCTCCACCGGATATTTCTGAAGAAGAACGCACCTTACCAAGGGAGACAAGAGTGACCTTGGCACAGCTTAGGTCTGGATATAGTGTAAGGTTAAACTCCTACTTATCCAGACTTAATGATACAATCTTAAATACATACATGGGTAGGACCCCCCATGATACTCTACATCTCTTCAATTGTTCATCTGAAACTACTCTTCTAACCCCTCTGTCCCTCTGGACCAACCTTGTTGAAACTGCACGTTTCCTTGGACTCCCCTTAGAAGAGCTTGATGAAGATCTTCATACACTCTAGACAGGGCAATGCATTGTTAACAACAACAGCAACAACAACAACAAGAGCGTGTGTAAAGACTACCGTGAAATGAAGAGGGAAGCGAGACGGCTTTTCCGGGCGAAGAAACGGGAAGCGGAAAAGTGTGAAATCGAAGAGCTTGAAATGCTAGCCAGCAGAAGCAATGCACGAAAATTTTATCAAAAAATTCGACGAATGACGGAAGGTTTTAAACCCAGGGCAAACTCCTGTAAAAATGACAATGGCGACCTGGTGGCAGATGTTGAGAGGGATCACTTCTCTGCCCATCTAAACGGAGGAACAGAGCAAGAATCCAGAGAAGAGGACGAACCCGACCCCACAATCGAAGACAATGGAATCGAAGTTCCACAACCCGACTATAACGAGGTGCGAATAGCTATATCACGGCTAAAAAACAATAAAGCGGCGGGTGCTGATGGCCTGCCCGCTGAGCTATTCAAATGCGGCGGCGAGGAGCTGGTAAGGTGCATGCACCAGCTCTTGTGTAGAATATGGTCGGATGAATGCATGCCTGAATATTGGAATCTAAGTGTTCTCTGCGCAATCCATAAGAAGGGTGATCCCGCAAACTGCGCCAACTATCGTGGAATCAGCCTTTTGAGTATCGCCTTTTGAGCGTATTGTACGAAAGACTGAAGCCTGACGTAAACCGACTGATTGGACCTTATCAGTGTGGCTTCAGGCCTGGTAAATCTACCATCGACCAGTTTTTACAATACGCCAAATCTTGGAAAAAAAACCCCGTGAGAAAAGGATCGACACACACCATCTCTTTGTTGATTTTAAAGCCGCGTTCGACAGCACGAAAAGGATTTGCCTATATGCCGCTATGAGTGATTTTGGTTTCCCAGCAAAACTTATACGGCTGTGCGAAATGACGCTTAGCAACACCACCAGCTCGGTAAGAATTGGGAAGAACTTCTCCGAGCCGTTGGAAAGTAAGCGATTTTTCAGGCAGGACGATGCAGAACTTATTCGTGCTTTAACAATATATTACAAGAGCGTACAACTGTTGGCGTATGCCGACAACATCGACATCATTGGCCTCAACAACCGCGCCGTAACTTCTGCGTACGAAGGTAAAACGAAGTACCTGCTGGCACCAAGCAAAGAGTCAGCGCATTCGCGTCTTGGCAACCACGCCACTGTTGGCAGCAATAATTTCGAGATAGTAAGGGACTTTGTATGCCTGGGAAGCAGCATTAATACCAACAACAATGTAAGCCTGGAAATCCATCGAAGGATAACTCTTGCAAACAAATGCTACTTTAGGCTGAGTAGGCAATTGAGAAGTAAAGTCCTATCTCGAGGATCAAAAACAACACTCTGTAAATCACTTATCGTATCCGTCCTGCTATATGGTGCAGAAGCAGGGACACTGACAGCATCTGACGAGGCGACTTTGTGAGTATTCGAGAGAAAAATTCTTCGAAAGATTTATGGACCCCCAAAAGTTGGCGACGGCGAGTACCGAAGAAAATATAATGATGAGCTGTATGATCTCAGAACTCGCGGTGTCTCCGATTGGCGCCAGTTGGCTCAACAAAGAGCCGATCTTTATTATTGCATGTTTCATCACTATTGTCTTTACATGGTATCTTGTAAACTACGTTATTTTGTTCATGTTTGGTATATTCGCTTTTGTTTTCTTAAATATGTTTTTTAAAGTTTTCGAAAGCTTATACGCAATTTTCGTGCTTTCTTTGTCATAGCAGTCAAATTTAGCTAGACGCTCTGATAGCTGCGGTAGACAAGCGACCGACTTGAAAATAATTGGTTTTTCGGATTATTTTGATTTTTTGCTTTTCTTAATAAAGTTTTTATGGGTTTTTTCGGAAAATCAATATTTCTTATCTATGTATTTCATTTTATTTTATTACCATGAATAATGCGTCGAATTAATTAGGTTTTCTCGATTAATGTTACAACCGTTACGGTCCCTGCATTTTTTTATCGTCTCAATACATATATACGTATCTATGTATGTATATCCCAATCGCCAACACCATTCGGCTTTGCAGTAGAAGGTAATTACAGTTACACAACAATTATTTCCAGCAAAGGATTCCTTTATCGTTTTGATCTGTTGATTCATGCATGAACCGTTGAAAGTTAGCCAAGGCAAGGAGGTATGTTGCCAACCAAAAATGAAACAAATTTCATTGTTACTGCCTTGAGGTTTCCTTTGAAACTTCGTGGACTAGTTACATAGTATTAGAGACATACATACGTACTTAAATATCGTGTTAACCCTAAAACAAATAAAAGAGAAGTGTTGGATGAATCCTGTTTTGCTAATCTTTAATGTAATAGCTGAGTAAAAATTTTAGAACAGTTCTGTGTCTACACAACATCCTACCTAGACCCACTTCCATCTGTAAGTAAGTTTCAGTTAAAGCAAAGTCCTAATGCACCAACATTACCTCAGCTCACGTACCAAATATATAACTATCTTCTTTTGGCTCTTAAATCCAATTGTTATTTATAACATTTCTTAAATTTATTTTAAATTGCAAAATGATACGCAGTGCACACGAAACGAACGGATGTTTATAATTCAATACGGTAAATTTATTTGTATGCAGTCTTGTGTTTCAATTTCCTCCATCCACCTCTTTCTTGTTGCGTCTTGCGGACTTTGTGAATTTGTCTTCAGTTTATGTTTATTTGCTTGAATAAGTCGTCGAGCATTCAAGATAAGCTAAGTAGTGCTGAATTAGCTCAAGAAAATCTAATTTAGTATATGATATAGATAATATTTCAAAGGGTGGGTCATTGGTTTGAATATTAGAGATGTAGTACGAGAGTTACCATAAGCATATGTTTGTTGATTAATAACAAGCTAAATTTTTGTGAACGACTTCCTTTTCGGAGACGCCCAACTTTTTTATCTTCCAAAATACTGGAAAGTGCGATCTTTGGGAGGTAGGGGGCAAGCATGTCAATATGGTGCATGCAATTTTTTGTAGAGTTTTATTTTCATTTCATTAACTGCCACTGTAGTAACCAACTCAGGAATATATGTGTCCTGCAAATTAAGTGCGACATAAAGTGGGTCCGACGACCCAAATTTGTATTTATTAATAAGAAGATGGTTTTTTAAAGTTATTTGTCAGTGATGGGAATAATTATTGTCATTGCAGCCAGTACCCCACCCCAAAGTTAACAATTTGGCATCAGCCAGTCCCCCGGCTTCATATCACACAATTCTTGTAGGACAATAACGCTATTATTGAATTATGCCCATCACTGAAAACTAACTGTAAAAAAACTAACTTCTTATTAATAAAAAGTTTGATGACATTATTTTGACATATTTGGGACCCATATTCGGACCCACTTTATGTCGCACCCAATTTGTAGGACACATATATTCCTGAGTTAGTTACGACAGTGGCAGCTAATGTAATTAAAATAAAACTGATGTTAATAAACAAAATTGCATGCACAAAATTGACATTTTTCACGCCCATACCTCCCAAGGTTCGCACTTTCCAGAATTTTGGAAGATAAAAAATTTGGCCGTCCCGGGGAAAGGGAGTCGCTCACAAAAATTTAGCTTGTCTGAGGGGGCTCTCGTACTACATATTGCTTTTGTTTGTCGCAGCTCATTCCCCCTTAAAACGACCAGATTTCTAGAATTTCTGTTAGAAGAGTTTGGGGAACGTTTCAATTAGGATTTCGCTTTTCCTGTCCTGGAAAAGGCTCCAATTAAGAAAGAAAAGAAGAAGCACGCGGAAAGCTAAAATCAAATATCGTCAATGCTTATGCAAAACCACCTATCTGCTAGATGCAAAGCCTGCCAAGTGACCAAAGTGGCAAAAATGAGATTTGGTAACCCTATAAAAATAATAAATTTCGCAGGAAATTAGTTTTTTTGCTCTCCTGTAAAATTTGATTGCTTTCACATAGGCGGTTTCGCATCTGGTAGATAGGTGGTTTTGCATAGGTGTCGACGATATATAAAATTCTTTCTTTAGCCTTAATTTCACATGTATTCGATTTTGTTTGCATAAAAAGTTATTTAATTTCAGCAATTCGCATGAAAGAAGATTGAATAAAAGCCACCAAGGCGTATGAGTAATTTATTTAAGAGAAAACTTATTGTTGCCATACAAGTGGCAAGTTTCGTGTTTTCAACCATAAGGAACTTGAGCTCTAGCGTAACAGTTGCCTTGCAATACTCGAACAGCGAGTCAATTATCCTTCTGAGTGGGTCACGTTCATATGTATATACATTAGGGTACTACAGCAAAAAAAAGTTAAATATTATCCACCGGGAGGATAAAGGTTTTGAAGGAGTCTTTCACTATATTGTTGAAATATAGTAAAACCGCTGGGCCGTTTTGAAAATGGTAATATACACCCCTTATCATAATTATAGGACACCTCGTTCTGACATGTTTTAAGCCCTATTGTCATTACACATAGTGTACTAGTACTAGTACAAGGGTATCATAATTTTGTCCACATAACGGTACTACGTAACGGCACAAAATAATGGAGATAGATATAGAGTTCCATATATGAAAGTTCTTAGGTTGAAAAGTTCAGTGTTGCCGTTGGGGACCCTAAAGGGTCAATTTGACCCTTTTTAGAGCCAGGACCCCAACCCTACTTTTTCAAACAATTACCATTTTTGACCCTTTTTTTCAAATTCGTGACCCTTTTTGACCCCTTTTCACTATCAAACTGCAATGAAATGCATTTTTGTCGTTTTTTTGTTAAAAACCAAAAAAATCTCCTTGTTCCTTTTTTACTCTTACATCTGAAACTCTTGTCGATTTCCAAATGTCTTGCCTAACTGTAGTATTACTACTGGCAACGTTGTATTATGTGACAATTCCGTCATATGTTTGTATGTATACATTAGGGTGATTCAAATAAAAAAGTTTTAGGTTTTTTGGGTCTTACCCACTACAGAGTTAGCAAATGATGAGAAAATAAGCCTCACAAAAAGTTAGATATGCAACTTACCCCTTACCTACTTAATATAGGCCTTTTAATAGCCTTTAACCGCCTAGACAATTTTGGCGGTCCCTTAGGGGTCGCTTTTTCGACCTTTCCCATAAGTTTTTTACGGGAAAAAATATTTATATTTTGTATGTTTTACTTGCAATAGTACAAAACTCAGTCATTCCTATTCCTATCTAAACAAAGAGGGGACCCTTTTTGAAAATTTTCAGCGGCAACACTGGATGAGTTTATTAAAGCATTTCCGTCTGTCCGAACGTGTACACGATAATACGGCTGATACATTAGCGCAAATTCCGAATTAACTGCGTTTTTGGGAGTTAACTTGAGCATAATCTTCATTATAAACTCCCAAAAATTAAGAAGATTTGAGCATTTTTAAAAAATTTGCACTGGCAACACTCTGTACATAAATAGACAACAACACCAAGAAACACTAGGAAATTAAGGGTAGCTGACAGATAAGCGTCGCGCTGGTTTCTAAGATCCGACTTTCGACAACTAGATGTCGCTGAGGTAGGTAAGAATATAGTGCAATAACAACCAAAGTAGTAATTCTCAATGCTGTTAATCTTCATTTTTGTGTGTATCAGGGTAAAATTTGGATCTGATTAAAGAAGATTTATTGGAGATAATCTCCGTGTGTGTATCTATAGCATAACTTATATAAAAATTGAGATAATGGCTTGAAGTTTTGTATACAGGTTACTTTCTGGCCAAGGTAAGTTGATAAAATGGGCGAAATCGGATGATGACCGCCATATTGAAAATTTCGAAAATCACATAAATTGACATATCTCGTTGACTGAAATGGCTGAAATGATATAATTTTATATGTGAATAACCAGGGGGGGTCATTCTCTTATGATTGTTCCATAAATTTTTTATAGTGGGCGTGGCACCGCCCATTTTTAAGGAAGGCATTTTTGAAAATTCGACTGGGCGTAACTTTTAAACTGATTACGACAGAATGATGGAATTTGGCACAAAGCATACTAGTATCGTTGGGAGTATACCTGATGAAATTGGATAAAATCGCCCTCCAACCACGCAAACTTTCGATATCGAAAATTTCTAAAATCACATATGTAAATTGACATATCTCGGTGACTGAAATAACTAAAATGGTGAATGGCCAGCGGAGACATTCTATTATGGGAGGAATTTTTAGGGAGGAATTTTTGAAAATTCAACTGATGGTAACTTTTAAACTGATTACGGTACAACGATGAAATTTGGCACCAAGTATACTAACATCGTTGGGAGTATACCTGATGAAATTGCAAAAAAATCGCTCTCCAACCACGCCCACTTTCGATATCGAAAGCTTCGAAAGTCACCTAAATTGATATAATTCGGTAACGGAAATGGCTAAAATGATATAGTTTGGTAGGATGAACCCCCTATTCATTCTATTATGATTTTTTGATAAGTTTTTAAAAGTATGCGTGGCATCACCGACTTTTCAGGGAGGCATATTTGAAAATTTCGCGGGTCATAACTTTTAAACTGATTACAGTAGAATGATGAAATTGGTACAAGGTATACTTGTATAATAGGGAGCATACTTGAAGTAAATAGACGTAATCGCTACCGGACCACGGCCACTTTCGATATCGAAAATTTCGAAAATCACTTAAATTGACATAATTCGGTAACGAAAATGGCTAGAATGATATAATTTGGTAGGATGAACCCCCTAGTCATTCTATTATGATTTTTTGATAAATTATTAAAATAAGGCGTGGCACCACCCACTTTTAAGTGAGGTATTTTCGAAAATTCGACTGATCATAACTTTTAAACTAATTGCGGTAGAGTCATGCAATTGGACGAGGTCCTTCCCGGTCATGCCCACTTTCGATATGAAAAATTTCGAAAACCACATAAATTGACATACTTCAGTAAAGTAAATAACTAAATGGTATAAAATGGAAGGTAAATCCTCCTAGGGCCTATATAATTATTATAGTAATGGCGGCGATATACCAACAGGTTATCATAACCTCTAACGAGATTTTTAGCCGAGCTTCTCTTTCCAACTTGTGGTGTGTTGCTTTTGAGTTTTTCCTACAAGTTGGCGGGACCTACAGTTTTTTGCCGACTCCGAACGGCACTTGCAAAGCAAATGAATTTGTTTTTGCTGAGAAGCTTCTCATGGCAGAAATACACCCGGAGAGTTTCCCAAACTACTGCCGAGGGACGACCCCGTTTAGAAAAATTGTTTTTCTAAATAATTTTTGATGTTACTTTTGCCGGGCATCGAACCGCCACGACTTGGTGTGGAAGGCCGAACACTTAACCGCTACACGCCGCCACCGTCATTATACCGTTCTGAAAACTTCCGCTCGGTATTTATTGTTTGGTTCACCCGAGCTTAGACTTCCTTACTTCTTTTATTTTAATTTTAATTTTTTGCTTATAGAATTCTAAATTGAAAACAGTAAAAGTATTCGCTCTAAACATTTATTCCAGGGCCGTGCAGCTTTGGCAGATAGTGCTCGTTGTATACGTGAAATTATTTACAACAGTGTGCGTGCGAACAAAAAATGTTGATTTTTTGGTTATATGGTGAAAACTCCGTACCAGTTTTATTTTTTTTTTGTTATATCCTTCTATTTGATTTTAATTTTACTTTATTTTATTTTTTTTATTTTATTTTACTCCTTTTTTAATTTTATTTTTTTATATTTTATTTTAATTTTATTTGATTTAATTATTTTATTTTGTTTTAGTTTCCTTCTTTTTCATTTTATTTTATTTTATTTTGTTAATTTTATTTTATTTAAATTTAATTTATTTTATTTTTTATTTTATTTTTTTTTTTATTATTTTTTACTCTTTTTATTTTATTTATTTTATTTAATTCTTTTTTTTTATTCGTTTACTTTATTTACTTAGTTTAATGTAATTTTTATTTTATTATTTTTTTTAATTTTCATAGTCTTATGTGTATACACAAAGACAAATACATTCCATAAAAACTTATTTTCGCATTTATGTATTTTAAAACTTACTTTTTGTCTTTTAAATTGAGATCAAAAGATGCCGAGATTTCTTAACAGCACCCATAACTCTGTTTGTTGTTGTATGTTGATTAATTTGAGTTTGGTTTGTTGGTGTACGCTCGCTCTCCCTTCAGGAAACATAAAACAAACAACTGCAATTCGACGCACTCAACACGTTACATTCGTTTTCCGTATACTTTAACCGCTTACGTGTAAATTTAATCATATTCATTGTCACGCTTCATATTTGAAACGGCGTTACTAATTCAATGGCGCACAAATACACATACACAGCGTGCGCAACGCAATTCAAGTACATAAAAACCGCACAAAGGTAGGTAGGAAGAAATATGAACACGTTCATATGAATCACGGAATCACTTGCGTTTTATAACTTTTTTTGCTTGCTCGCATAACAACATACAGACCGGTAAAGATGTACTAATATACCGTTAGCACTCGAATTGCAAACAAACACACACACACACGCGCAGACGGAAGGACGATGACGATGTTAACGAAGCAGCAACCACAAGGCTGTAAGTAGTGAGGACGCCGCCTGCACGAGCGCCCACTTTGATTTCCGTTTCTTTGGCTTTGTGTTTCTTTCTATTTGTTTTGTTTTTTTCTTTGCTTTGAAGGATACAACACAATTTATTGTTTGCTTTTTGCTTTGCTTTCTTTTTTTTTGTTTGCTTCCTTTTGTGTGTTTCACTGGTTTCCTTCGTTTAATTTTCTTTCACTATTTCACTTTATTTCGTATTTTTATTGTTGTGTTTCGTTAGAAGGCAAGCTCAAAAATCAAGTGTGGTGGGCGATGAAAGCTGAAAAAGCAAGAGAGAACGCATTGACGCACAGACGAAATAATGGAATACAAGCACCGCCAACCACATCCTTGCGACTTTCATATGAAATAGTTAGTTGCAGCCATCACCACAAGCGCCATAGAGCAGCGTATACCACATATGTATACCCAATTGGCCAAACGATGCAGAATTTGAGTTGTTATTTTGCTACCTAAATGATGTGGCATTGAAAATAATTAAAATAGGATGTGATCATCATTTTATCACTTTAAAATAAAAAAATATTAGAGGTCAAATAACATAATAAAATAAAACAAAGTAAAACAAAAAAAAACACCGCGGACTGCCGCGGTAAAGCTATTTTATATCACTTTTTATCAACTTATGCAATTATAATATTTATGAAAACTCAAAGCATATTTATGACTATAGAGCAGTACAGCCTTAACCTGTTAACAGTATAGGCTATACAGCTCCGATTTTATGTAATCGGCCTGTTGCTAACATTAGTACAACGTCGTAGGCCTAAATGTAGGCAACGCTTATATTTATTTTTGTCCATTAATGTTGCTAACGTCGAACCTTTTAACATTGAAAAAAGTCCGTTACGAACTTTTTTAGCATTAACATTTTTTTCATTTCACTCCCACCGCCAAGGCCTGCGATAAAATCTATGAAATAGCTTGAAAATAAAAAAATTAAATAAGTTAAATTAAATTAAAAGAAAAAAAAAAAAAATTTAACAAACTACTGCCGAGGGGCGACCCCGATAAATTAAAATAAAAAAATGAATAAATAAAACTAAAATGAAGAAAAAAATTAAAAAAATTTAAATTAAATGAAACAAATAAATTTAAATAAAAATAAAAAAGACAAGATTAAACTAAAGTTGTATCAAATAAAATAAAGTAAAATTAAGTAAAAAATTAAAGTTAAAGTTAAAGTCGCTCATACGCCATGGTGTCCAAGAACCGTTCCAGACATCTTAGAATAATTGGCACATGAATTATTGGTAACAAAGTCAATGGAAATAGTGTCAAATGACTCGGACCATTGAGTATTTTAAATTGAAATCATATGATACGTTTTTTGTAATGTTGAAGATCACATCATTAAAATTAAACATCGCGTGATGTTCAGTTACATTCTATAAGCAATGTTGACGCTATTTCCATTTCGATTAGGAAATAATATCAATAAATATATCGACAAAGAGAAATTAAGTCAACGGATCTTATTTCCATTTCGTAAATGGAAGTAGTGTCAATTGACATTATGTCCATTTGCAATGCGAAATAAAGAAAATTGACACTATTTCCATTGATCTTGTTACCTGTCACCGAATTATTACTACCGCAAGGAGTTTAGGTTAAAAAGGGGCGATATCGGTCCTCAGTATCGTACTAAGTAGAAAAACATAATAGACAAACGACAGGGTGATGGATGAAATAAAATTCGGCAAATTAGCTTTTTCTCTTTTGAGGTAGCAGGGCTGTCAACACAAATTTATTGCTCTCGCAAAATTTGAAATTTTAGTTTTTGACATAAATATATTTTTGCAAGTTATATTCTCATTATACTCTTTCCACTGATGTAGTTTTCACATTAATACTCGTATTCCTTCAATTCCTCGAAATTCGGCATATTCAGCTTTTAAAAAGTAAGTTTTTTGGAATTTTCGTTGTGCCAGAAACATGTGTGTGATTCATGTTTCGGTCGCAACGAAAATGTTAAAAAACGGAATTTCAAAATTTTATAAAATTGTCGTTTTGCCAGATACATGAATATGTTGCACTCAAAAACAGACACCATGGCGTATACGTAACAATTTTGCTACACATACATATTTTTGGCACAACTAAACTTTTTGAAAATTGAGAAATTCAATTTTTAAACATTTAACGTGAATATTCTAAAAACAATGACTTTTTTGGGAATCAACTCTTGTGAAAACCAATTATTTTTTGGATCCAGTGAAATTTCGTTTAAAGTCGTTACCTTTTTGCAATTTTGAGAATCAGTAAGTATAATTTGTAATAAGTTTAGGGTTCATTTTTAAAAACTCGACTGATCATAACTTTAAAACTAAATATAGTAGAATGAAAAAATGTGGCAGGTTTCATGGTGGTATATGAAATATTCCTGATGAAGCTGGTAGAATTCGCTGGATATTTGATGTTCGGCCTACCCGAATTTAGACTTCCTTACTTATTTTTATTTGATTCAATTAAATTTCATTTTATCATACTTCAATTTACTTCATTATATTTTATTTTATTTCATGTTGTAAAAATATCCTAAACTAATGCAGAAATGTTCCGGAAATAGTTCTAAAAAATTGAAAAGTTTTCTCGAAATTATCTCGAAATAAGTGGTAAAAATATCTGAAATTTATAGAAACCCTGATGATGTCCCAAAGAGTTCCTAAAAACATTCGTATATCTTATCTTTCTAATACCTCCCATCCCTAATTTAAACTTCGAATTTTTATGGATAACAAAAATGGGTATTTCTTGTTGCATAGTGTTATATAATAAAGGTACGTAGAAGCACTCGTAAATACTTGGGCACGTTCACGCTTATATGTAGCATATTATTGTATGTATTTGTGTGTGGTGTATTGTAAGTGTTTAAATGCTATAAAATATCGGTTGCTTCCGTCTATAGCACAAAAGGAAACGCCATTTCAACCGGAAGTTAAACTTTGATTTACGTGTGTATAAGTGCATTTGTATGGGTAGGTATGTGTGGCTAGCATGTGTTTCACCTCTTATACATAGGTAAATAACTTACTTCTTATAATAGTTGTATTAAATTGGCACCGCAATGACCGTGACGAAGCCCAGACTAGGTACTGGCAAAGCACAAAAATAGTTACAAACCCCAAACTAAATGGTCACGTTACACCGGCTGACATCAATGCAATTTACGAGCCATTGTTTACTATTGTAAGCTGTGGTAATTTTATTTGTGTGATTTAGCTTGCTGTGTTTGTGCTTGGGCTATTACGAAACCTGCTGCCAAAAGCTATAAATAGTTTCGCCGTTAAGTCTGCGCGATGCGCTGTGATTACCTGCCTTACACAGATTAGTTAAATGCTTGGTGTTACAATTAAATACAAAATAAATTTAAATTTTCTTAATACAATTATAATTAAAAGTCTAGTTGCAGCTATTGGTTTGCTTAAAAGCCGCCTGACCTTTTATGGTTCGTGTTGAGCTATTTCGATGCGGTTTACTTCCGACGACTACTTTAACTTCCTTTTCAACAGATAGATAGGTTTAGTTTGCAGCCGCGTATATAATGTTTTCATGTTTGTATAGCTCGGTGGTAGGCACTGAGAGGGAGCTTAGTGTGCGAAGGCTTTAGTTTCTTTCTCCCTGGAAAATAATCTTTTATTAATGCATAGGAATGGCGAACTGTTTTTCCAAGGATATTCAAATGGTAAATTTTTATAATTTTTTTTTTTATTTATTACATATTTTTTTTATTTTATTTTTAATTTTGTTTTATTTTACTCAATTTATTTTTTTTTATGTTATGTTAATTTATTTATTTTTCTTTTTTTTTCTTTTTTAATTTGACTCAACTTATTTTCTTTTACGTTTTTTTTTTGTTTTTATTTTTTCATTTCTATTTTTTTTTTTTTTTTCATTGTAAAGAAATTGCAAGGACGACCATAATTGTTACACAGTGTAATACAGTTAGTCGTTTCCATAACATGACCTAGCCAAAGTCTTCGCTTTTATTCCTGTTGAATTACAAACACATAAATATGCATGTCGTAACTTCACGCAAAAGAAATGATTCTAGCCATTCCCAAGTGAATGTCTAGCTGAAATTTTCCGCACTTATGTGTGTGCTCCGAAACGGCCTCTCTGTCTTGGGTGTAATATAATTTCAAACACAATTTCTTCGTCTCATGCACACAGACAACACTGCTACATAAGCCGATTTGATGTTTCTCTTGACTTTGTACGCATTAGGGTGCACCAGACTTCCAAAATCATATAAATTAATTTTTTCAATATTTATATACCCAACCTACTAGTACTAGTACTACGAGATAAGTATAGAGTTCCATATATGAAAGTTAATTAAGGCATATCCGTCCGTCTGTCCGTCCGTGTACACGATAACTTGAGTAAAAATTTGGATATTTGCATGCAATTTGCAATACAGGTTATCTTCTGACCAAGGTAGGTGGTTGCTATTGAAAGTCTATTACATATATATAAATGCTCAATGCTTCACAGTTTTCTCCCTTTTTTGCAATAACCACAATTCTAAGGTATATAAAATAATTATAATAATAATAAAATAATTATAATATGATTTGAAATCCACACCACTACAAGTGCACTCACTTTATAGAGCCGCTGTTATGTGTGTATGTAGGTATGACCACTTGCATTGTTGTGTTTGCAATCATTGCAGTTGGGGAGAGTTCGACTGTGAGTTGTTTTGTTGGCAGCAATAATAAGCATGAACAAGCCCGTCAACTTTATTGAGCGTAGGTACAAACAGTGTTTACAAAAACGAAATCTGTGCGTGGGTATTCAGAGAAGCAAATGCTTGCTCAGACATGATGTTTTGAAAAAAAAACAAAAAGCACAAAGCCCTTCGTGGCTAGACTTAGTGAAATAAAATAAAAAGGAAAATTGATAAAACTAAAAAAAGTAAAATAAGAAATAGAAAAGTGATTGAAAGTAAAAAAAGAAATTTGTTGGAAATGAAAGGAAAGGAAAGAATATAAAATAAATAAAAATAAAATAAAATGAAATAAATAAAAGTATAAAATTCCTTTATTTTGAATGGGCAAGGAAAGGAATGGATAAAAGGAAAATAAAGGTAAGATAAGGTAAAGAACGGAAAATATGAGAGAAAAATTAAAGGCTAATAAAGGTAGGGAAAGGAAAGGAATGGAAAAGAAAAAAGGAAGGGAAGAAAGGAAATGTAATGTAGGTGAAGGAGTGCAAAACGGAGGCAAATAGAGAAAGACAAAGAAAGAAAAGGAGAAAAAAAAGAAAAGGTAGCGTGGAGGAAGGTACGGAAAATAAATGAAAATAAAAAGAATGAAAAATAAAGGAAAGAAAGGTAATGAAAAGCTAAAAAAAATAAGTAAAGGAAATGAATGGAAAAGAAAGAAAACTAAAGGAGTTACGGAAAGGAAAAAATGAAAGTAAGGAAACGGTAGGAAAGGAAAGGTAGAAAAAGGAAAGGTAAGGAAAGGAAAGGTAAGGAAAAAAATTTAAAGAAAATAAAGGTTAGAAAAAAAATAAAAGAAAAGAAATGAAATTAAAAAAAACAAGTAAGGAAAGCTGTCTTCGGCTGTGCCGAAGGCTATATACCTTTCATGAATAAGCGTCACGATTTTCACTGTTCGATCCCCAGTACAGCCTGTTTCAATTTAACTATATTTACTATACACATTACACATCTTTGTTATAATTTAAAAAAAACTTACAAAATAATAGGATCCGAGTTATCGGAACAATCGATTGTATGGAGGCTATATATTATACGTGTTTAATTGTACTGACTTACACTATACACATTACATATGTAGAAAGTACTAAAGGTGAAATATTTTACGTTCCTAACTTTTTAAATGCGGAAGTATTGGCCAAAAAACCTTATATCGGAACAACCGGTTGTATGGGGCTATATGTTATATTTACCCGATCTTCTTGATTTTCCTCTACACACTACAAAAATTGAAAGTACTTAAGTTGCAAAATTTTATTTTCCTAACTTTTTAATTGCAGAAGTTTTGGCCAAAAAACCTTATATCTGAACAATCGGTTGTATGGGGGCTATATGTTACATTTGCCCGATCTTTTTGATTTTCACTATATACACTACATAAATAGAAAGTACTCGAGTTGCTAAATTTTACGTTCCTAACTTTTTAATTGCAGAAGTTTTGGCCAAAAAACCTTATATCTGAACAATCGGTTGTATGGGGGCTATATGTTACATTTGCCCGATCTGGTTGATTTTCACTATATACACTACATAAATAGAAAGTACTCGAGTTGCAAAATTTTACGTTCCTAACTTTTTAATTGCAGAAGTTTTGGCCAAAAAACCTTATATCTGAACAATCGGTTGTATGGGGGCTATATGTTACATTTGCCCGATCTGGTTGATTTTCACTATATACACTACATAAATAGAAAGTACTCGAGTTGCAAAATTTTACGTTCCTAACTTTTTAATTGCAGAAGTTTTGGCCAAAAAACCTTATATCTGAACAATCGGTTGTATGGGGGCTATATGTTACATTTGCCCGATCTTGTTGATTTTCACTATATACACTACATAAATAGAAAGTACTCGAGTTGCAAAATTTTACGTTCCTAACTTTTTAATTGCAGAAGTTTTGGCCAAAAAACCTTATATCTGAACAATCGGTTGTATGGGGGCTATATGTTACATTTGCCCGATCTGGTTGATTTTCACTATATACACTACATAAATAGAAAGTACTCGAGTTGCAAAATTTTACGTTCCTAACTTTTTAATTGCGGAAGTTTTGGCCAAAAAACCTTATATCTGAACAATCGGTTGTATGGGGGCTATATGTTATACTGGTCCGATCTTGTCAGTTCCGACAAATGATTCCTATATTACAAAATGGTGGCCACATACAAAATTTCAGCCAGATATCTCAAAAATTGAGGGACTAGTTTGCGTTCAAACAGACAGACGGACAGACGGACAGACGGACAGACGGACAGACGGACAGACGGACATGGCTAAATCAACTCATCTCGTCATCCTGATCATTTCGGTATACTTATTGATGGGTCTATCTCTTCTTCTTCTCATATTTACAAACATCGGACCAAAGTTATAATACCATTTCATGTTCATGAAAGGTATAATGAATAAAATGAGAGGAAACTAAGGGAAACGAAACTAAAGCAAAGTAAAGGAAAGGAAATTAAAGAAAAAGAAATTAAAAGGAATGTAATGGAAATGGAAAGAAAGGTCAGGTAAGAGAATAAAAGAAAGGAAAATAAAGGAAAAGAACAGAAAAGAGAGAAAGAAAGAAGGGAAATAAAATGAAATGAATGAAGAGAAAAGGAAAGAAAGGAAAAGAAAAGAAAGGGAAGAAAAGGAAATGAAAGAAAGGGCAGGGAAGGAAAGAAAAGCAAAAGAAATAAAATGAGATGAAAGGAGAGGAAAGGAAATACAAGCAAAGGAAGGAAATACGTATGAAGACTATCAACATTGAAACTATATTACTGAATGGTGTAAAGAGGGAGGAAAAGGCAAAATGAACAGGAATGTATAGAAACCAAAAATATAAAAAAATATGAAAAGAATGGCATATTTAAGAAACAACAAAAAGGTAGGAAAATAAAATAAGCTTTTGTGGATGAATTTCAACCACTGGGCGAACTCTAGTTTCTGAAATCGGATGACAACCACGCCCCCTTTTTCGATATCAAAAATTTCGAAAATCACATAAATTGACATATCTCGTTAACTGAAATGGCTAAAATGATATGATTTTACGGGTGAGTTCCCTTGGTTATTCTATAAAGATTTTTTGATACATTTTTTTGAAGTAGGCGTCGCACCGCCCACCTATAAGAAAGGCATTTTTGAAAATTCGACTGGTCGTAACTTTTAAACTGATTACGGTAGAACGATGGAATTCCGCACAAAGCATACTAGTATCGTTGGGAGTATACCAGATGAAATTGGATGAATTGGAAAATGCTACTGGCCATAACTTTAAATGTAATGTCAGTTTTCGCGAGATTTAAAATTTAAATATTAAATAGAATTGAAAATTTCTTCAGTTAATTATTTCCATACATTCTAGGGGCTAACTATATCATTAACAAGTCATGGTATTTTTATCCCATTCTAAAAACTACCGCTGGGTATTTAATGTTCGGCTTACCCGAACTTAGGCTTCCTTACTTGTTTTATTTGAGTTTGTTTTATTTTACCTTACTTGTTAGCTGAACAGAGAGTGTCTTCATACAAATAAGACTCTCCCTTATGTACACTTATTTCATATAAATACTTTCAATTCACAAAGAAATGGAATGGGTTCAGAAAATGTGTTTTAAATTACTTATTTATGTACGTAGTCGCATTACTTTGGTTTCTCTTGGAGCAAACGCTTACGCGTTGGTTTGCATGGCTTTTACGATTCATCAACGAAAATGTGCGTGCGGTCATTGTCATTGCCAATGCCGTTAAAATTATGGTGTCGACGGCTTTAATATCAATTACTTGATGAATGTGATTGATTTTACTACCATCAATACCGGCATACCGTAAAGATGCGCATACAGGTTTTAAAATAACATGATTATAAAGATAAAATAAGGATTTAAACAGGCCTAGGCACCTAGTGGGACAATTGTCCGGAAATCTGAGAACCAAATTCACACAGATTCATACGCTCTTTGATTGGCCTCTCTAACAATGAAATTTTTGCTGCGCTTGTGAGAGCACTATGATCGCACTGACCAATCACTGGATGACATCGGTTATGCTCACTCACTCACTTGCAAACAACGACGCATGAGCACACTACTGGTACTTGCTAGAAGCCACGGAGCAAAAGCGATACAATAATTTGATTGGTGCTATGAACTTTCACAAATACACACCCACTTTCAATTCTGCCGGGTCCTGGTTTAATATGAAAAATGTCGAACTTCCCAATTATTTGTTGAGTATTTTCCAAACTCGACGATCATTGGCACCACTAAATTTCAAAATTTTCTACAACTTTTTCACATTTATTGCACTTAAACTTAGGTAGCACTTGTTACTTTCTTGGCGTCGAACTCGACTAGTTTATTCTAAACTAATTGGCAAAAGTATTTTGAAAACATTTTGATGTCCTTTCCTTAGCTCCAACATCTCGTCTAGCCTACTTTGATTTACTCGTATTATTATGTCCCGCTGCGGTCTGTTAGATACTTAGTCCAACAGTGCGCATCTGTAGCGTTCAACATTAATTCAGTTGCCAAAAAATATATTTTAGAATAAAACGATTTCTAAAGGCCTAAAGAGAATAGAGAAACAAAATAAAAAGAAGAAGGAGACAAAGAAGAATAGATGAAGAAATGAACCTAGCGCAAATAGACATAAGCAATTATATAGAACACAGATGGGCATATTCTGTTAGCTATAACAGCGAAGTCAAACAGTTTTTAATGGAGGTTTATACATACATACTTGCATTCATTTTGAATGCAATTTTACAACCATTTTCAATTTAATTCTTTTTATACACAGAAAAAAATGAGCTGGTCATATCAACCAAAATATGAGTTGATTCAACCAAAATCACGGTCAATTCTTATCCATAATTCAATGCTGTTGATTCAACTTCATTGCTCTTGCTTTAACAGAAAATTTTGTTGTTTTAAGTGTTCTAAGTTCGATTCTCGGTGAAGTCAATTAAATTTTTTTTTATATAGCTCAAATAATTATTTTAACACCAAAACAAGTAAAACAAAATATTTTTCAGAGTTCTTATATTGTGACTTCACCGAAAATCGATCGAACTCAGAGCTCTTGAACGCTCAACCCAGGTGTTAATCATTATGCCATCGCTTA
This sequence comes from Campiglossa producta, assembly GCA_964058755.1. Taxonomy (NCBI): domain Eukaryota; kingdom Metazoa; phylum Arthropoda; class Insecta; order Diptera; family Tephritidae; genus Campiglossa; species Campiglossa producta. The sequence continues at coordinate 105,174,519 of CAXKVI010000003.1, forward strand.
CTTATGCTTGCCAGCGTCTAATTACAGCTTTGTTCTAAATGACACTTTACCACGTTGCTTTGTTGTCTCCACCGAGAATCGACCCACCAAACCAAGTCTTCCGAAATACTCAGATATCAGACTTTTCTAAAGAAAATTGAAAGAATTTCGACTTAACTTAAATAATTCGCTGTTGGATTCACTGCAGAAGTTTGTTGTTTTTTGAATGACGGCTCCTTCGCTGTTGTATTAACAGCAGGACTTGGTTGTTTCAACAGAAAGTTTAGTTTGATCAAATGACAGTTCCTTCGCTGTTGAATTAACTAGAGGAAGTTTTTGTTTTAACACAAAATTTAGTTTTATCAAAAAAAATTCTGTCATTTTTACCAAATTTTGTTAATTAAAAGTTGACAGATCTATGACTGTTCAATCTACAGTTGAATTCAGTTACTTCAACAAAAAATTCCGTTGAAATACCCAAAATTTGGTCAATTCAACAGAATTTGGTCAGCTTCAGGATAACAGTACGAGATTATTGATTTTAATAGTGTCATTTTTTTCTGTGTAGTGTATTTGTTTAACAAATTTAGGGCTTTAAAAAGGATCGCATTTATATTAGTGACTTATTAGTTGCAAAAGAAACTGCCCATCCATGCTATAGATTTGCAAGCATCTAAAGGAGTATAAAAGCTTTGAAAATATATTTCAAAGGATTATTTATATGGAAGGAGCATTGCAAAACTGTTGGTTCGCTTTGTGTTTCGGTATGTATGTTACGAGTACCCAAAAGGAAAATGTAAGCATCAAAAGTGTTTAGGATGAGGCGTTTTCAAAGCAAGGGAGAGTTATGTTGAGAAGGCATTGTTGTGGTTGTATTTCAAGATATGAAAACGAATGGATCTGCTTGGGAGAGAGCCCATAACATGATCATCACACACAATCTCTATGTCGATACCGGCAAGCAGCTCTTGAAAACGCGAAAAGGAGCTGCCACCGAGCTATTCAAGATGAGGCTGGCGACAACGCGACTCACTATGATGCGATTTTTTCAACTTGAAACTTGAAAAGATAATTCGAATGGATGTTTCAACAGCGCTGATACAAGCTTTTCCTTCTTTTGACGTATATAGACGCGAAGAAAGTGACTCACTTTGCGGTAGATTAGAGAACAAGACCAAGTATTTTCTACCATCCGACAAAGATTCCTCGCTCCTAAGCCGTTACACCCACGTCCATGTTGACACAAGGAAATTTGAAACTGTGAAGGAGTTCGTCTATCTGGAAATAAAGTTAACAGCGAAAATAAAGTCAGCCGAGACATTCGAGGGAAAGTCACTCTTGTCAACAAGCTTCACTTCGGACTGAGTAGGCAATTGAAAAGTAAAGTCCTCTTTCGACGAACAAAGATCACAGAACACCTGATTCCCCCTCGTCCAGAATGATCAACCACACCGCATGAAACCCCATCGGGCTGTGCCGCGTTAATACCCATTCAATATGGAGAGATGTACCTAGGAGAATCCTAGTAATTCGGATGTTCTTCCGCCGTCGACAACTGGCCAGAAGGACCTCGACATCTGACAAGAGGTGGTGTAAGCCCAGCGCTTCCTTAGCTGATACGAAACCACACCTGTCCAGATGCAAGAGGAGTTCTCAGTGCCCTGGAGACAGCCACGTCCGTTTCAAGAGAGTCCGCTCTGGCCTAGAGATCATAATGGCCCTATAATTTGTATCTTGAAGTTATCAGACGCATCCGTTAGCAGTCGCTGACTATCCCCTATCGTGAGTTCGCTAGACAGCATCCCCCCCACCGCATCCTTAATTCCGATATATCCGCTTCGAAGACGCTGCAATGGTCGGGTGGCCAAAATTTCTTGCTAGCTCCGAGATTCTCTCACCCAGTGTCTCTTGTACCCTACCGAAACAGTACGTCATAAAATAAAAAAAGTTTCGCCACCATATCGTACAGCCGGTGCACCACCCGTGGAGAGTGTCCCATCGTTTCCCAATGTGCCCTTACAACAATTCATAGCAAGCGAAGTCTTCCTAACTCTGTCTTCTACATTAAGCTCCAGCTTCCAATCCAGAATAATTCCTATGTACTTAGCCTTACAGATATTACCAAAGGTAATCGATCTCATACCTTCTCGTGGAGGGATTTAACGCCTTTATACTACGGTACCAACTAGTCCGCATGATTGAGACTACCTTGTCACAATATACAGATACAACTGCAGGACATCCATAAGCTACCACTTAAAACCCCCTGCGTTCGAAGTTCTGGAGCAAGTCGTTACTACGACCCCGAGCACCAGCACAACTTCAATCCGCCTTGACACTCCTGCCGTTTGTTGATATATTCCACCAAACTAGCTTCGGCTCCCAAGCTTACTAAGTCTCTTTCGATGGCCGCTAGCAATACATTGTTGAAAGGTCCTTCGATGTCTAGAAAGGTTGCAAGCACAAATTCTTTCGACTAGATGGATCCCTTTATAAGTTTTACATCCGAATGGAGAGCCATTCCAACGATTTTAGAAGAAACGAGGATAGCCCAGAACATTTCCCCGCCTTTGGAATAAAGGTAACCTTGACCATATTCCATATACCTCAAAAGTTAGCGAAGATGGGAGCCAGCCAGCTACAGGAAATCCCCGGTAAGTAGCTTAGGAAATTTGAGGATGACCTCTGCAAATTATTCAAAGAGCGTAACAAAGAGATGTGACATAGATTCACATCTTTTGCACATACATTCCACATGCTTCCCGTCGGTTCGTACTACGCGGCAGCATTCAATCAACAGCAACGATGTGTAGCACAACACAAAGCATGGACCGCATGCCAACAATTGGGTATCGTGGTATGAAGTCGGTAAATATGTGGGCGTGCTCACACATATGTATGTATGTATTTATATATGCACACAGAATATGTAAGTATGTTCGCATAAATTTTGAATCGAAAATATTGTTGGCAAAAATTATTTCCTTTTTTGGTTTTTACGTCCGCCGAACTTCGGCGGCTGCCAAAAGCCTGCTGCCAATTTCCGCTTTCATAATCGTTGTTGGTGTAGAGCTGTTTCATACATGTTGTATAACACATTGCAAGAACTATTTTGGATGGGGGAGTTATTTTACTGAGCTTGGACGGCTGGAGATATATTTTAAAATATAACTTAAAGCACTTCTTGAAGAAATTTTACGACAGTGAGGCGTCTCTTTGAATCTATAAAAATGGTGGCATTAAATTAATGTGTCTTGTAAGTTTTCGAAAAAGGGCGTGGCACCGCCCACTTCCCTCTAAGTCAATTTGACAAATGGTTTGAATCATAAATAAAAAACTGTTTATAGCGAAATTCGGCACACAGTTTACCCTTATTGCAGGGCATCTGCCGAGGAAAAATCTACGAAGTCGGTTAAGGACCACGCCCACATTTATTGTATATGTATAATTTTTTTTGCCCAAGACTGTTCCAAATTTCATTAGAAATAACTCGAAGAGAAGTTGATGTATCAGTACCTTTTACGTTATTTTTCATGAAACAGCAAGTCTTCAAGGAATCTAACAGAATATGTTTTTTAGGGTTGCCACCTTTTTCAAAATTAAATTAACTAAATATATTAATATGGTAAGATATATAATTAGGCGTTCAAACGAAAGCTATTTGGGAGGCTATAGAGGCAGTTCAAAGATTTCAAAACTAAAATATTTTTGGACAGGGTTGCCAGCCGCCTCCGCATTAAATTATTACAATACATCTTTTTGAAATGAAAATAAAATCTAAAAGTGTATCACACTATAAGAAACAGAATAGGGCTCCAATCTGATACATCTTATGACAGAGTTGCCATATACAGCGAAATTAAGGTATTAAGGTATTTAAAAAGTCATATAAGAATTGTTTTTGTAGGGTTAGCGCCTTAGTTGAAATAAAACTTTTTAAATTTGACTCTTCACCCCCTAACGACCTTGGATATACGCTAAATTCACTTTACAAGAAAAAAAAATTCAAAACACGCACCCATGATAACTCTAAAACTGTAACATAGTGTAATTCATTTGGCATGCTTTTAGCTGTGGCTTGCTGAAGTGGAAGCTGAAACTCAACAGCAAGCAAAAATTTTGCTGCTGCAGCATGGTTTTATGATTCCGTCTGTAAGTGTGTTGGTTATGTTAGCGGCTGTGGCAGTGACAGCGCGACAGTGGCTGCAATATCCTCGTAGGTGGCAATGGCTTGAGAGTTTTTGCTGTGTTTGTTTTGTTTTATTCTGTGAGTTGTATTTGCATGCGGGCTCGTTACTAAAAGTTATTTTGTAGGCTTGCTATGTGTATTTGGCCAACTTTTTTGATCTATAAAAAATATACTGGCAATAATTAAGTCTTGAAAGAAGCATGCTGATAATGATAGGGGATGTTGATGACTTTTTTTTTGTATAATGATGTTGAGGATGGGCATGATAATGATGAATAGAAAACTGATATTCAGACGCAGATGTAGAAAAAGACATGGATGGAAATGAAGATTTTTAGGGTATTCCGATTACGATTATTAGACCCATTAATATTACCTACGGTTAAAACATTCCCTGACTTGCACCCAAATTTTTTTTTAAGTAAAAACTTATATCACACCACCGGGATCTGGCAAGCTAGATTTATTGGGGTTGAGAAATTTTCGAAATATTTTTAAATAAAACTAATCAAGTCCGGTGGCCTAGGTGTGCCTCTGCGGCAGCCACTTGAACCTAACCTAATCAAATCCGTAAATCCATTAGTTTTTTTGTTTTAAAGTCCCATTGTTGTGTTGGTTATGAAAAAGTTGTTAATGTTTTTCATATTTCAAAATGAGCGGAAAAAAGACGGTTAGGTCTGGGGATACTGCCAATATTCGAATAATCGACCAGAAT
>CAXKVI010000003.1:105184401-105189401 GCA_964058755.1 Campiglossa producta
ATAATAGACATGAGCCAGCCCGTCAACTTTATTGAGCGTAGGTACAAATAGTGTTTACAAAAACAAAATCTGTGCGTGGGTATTCAGAGAAGCAAATGCTTGCTCAAACATGATGTTTTGAAAAAAAGCACAAAGCCCTTCGTAGCTAGACTTGGTGAAATAAAATAAAAAGGAAGATTGATAAAACCAAAAAAGTAAAATAAGAAATAGAAAAGTGATTGAAAGTAAAAAAAGAAATTTGTTGGAAGTGAAAGGAAAGAATATAAAATAAATAAAAATAAAACAAAATGAAATAAATAAAAGCATAAAATAAATGAAAGAATGGGAAAGGAAAGGAATGGATAAATGGAAAATAAAGGTGAGATAAGGTAAGGAACAGAAAATATGAGAGATAAATCAAAGGCAAATAAAGGTAGGGAAAGGAAAGGAATGGAAAAGAAAAAAGGAAGACAAGAAAGGAATGTAATGTAGGTAAAGGAGTGGAAAAGATAGGAAAATAGAGAAAGACAAAGAAAGGAAAGAAGAGAAAAAGAAAGGAAAGAAAAGTTAATAAAATAAAGGAAAGAAAGGTAATGAAAAGCTAAAAAAAATAAGTAGAGGAAATAAATGGAAAAGAAAGAAAACTAAAGGAGTTACGGAAAGGAAAAAAAGAATGTAAGGAAACGGTAGGAAAGGAAAGGTAGGAAAAGGAAAGGTAAGGGAAGGAACGGTAAGGAAAAAAAGTGAAAGGTAAGAAAAAAAATGAAATGAAAAAAAGGGAAACGAAACTAAAGCCAAGGTAACGAAAGGAAATTAAAGAAAAAGAAAATAAAAGGAAAAAAGGAATGTAATGGAAATGGAAAGAAAGGTCAGGTAAGAGAATAAAAGAAACGAAAAGAAAGGAAAATGAAAGAAAAGAACAGAAAAGAGAGAAAGAAAGAAGGGAAATAAAGTGAAATGAAAGAAGAGAAAAGGAAAGAAAAGGAAAAGAAAGAGAGGGAAGAAAAGGAAAGGAAAGAAAAGGGTAGGGAAGGAAAGAAAAGCAAAAGAAATAAAATGAGATGAAAGGAGGGGAAAGGAAAGGAAATAAAAGCAAAGGAAAGGAAAGGAAAGAAATACGTATGAAGACTACCTAAGAAGAATAAATAATTACCAACATTGAAACTATATTACTGAATGGTGTAAAGAGGGAGGAAAATGCAAAATGAACAGGAATGTATAGAACCCAAAAATAAAAAAATGTTAACAGAATGGCAAATTTAAGAAACAGCAAAAAAGTAATCGATTCTTATATAAGTCGAAGAACACTATACAGCAAAATCAAATTTTTCTGGGTATGGGATCTACTCCACTTTTTTGAAAGGATTGGGACATACATAAAAAAACTACGTACCCGTTTTTTTCAAAGTTAGCCTCCAAAATTTAGTTATTTATCAAAGTTCGAAATTAGAGCCTTTTAATCTTGCTTTTCCAATTCCTGTATTTGAAAAAATTAAAAAAGGAAAAATGTGGGCGTGGTCTGCTTGACTTCCTTGTTCGATTGGTATACTTTTTTTTACAACGGCGTGAAGTTTTTCGAAATCAGTTGAAAAAAATTTTAAACATACCGCATTTAATTTTTTCGAAGATCCAACTTTTGACGCCTTTGACAATTTTTAAAACAAAAAGTGGATACCAATCGAACAAGGAAGTCAAGCAGACCAGGCCCACATTTTTCCTTTTTTAAATTTTTTTAATACACAAACTAGAAAAGCAAAATTATAAGTGTCTAATTTCGAACTTCGAAAGCCCAAAACTAAATTTTGGAGGCTAACTTTGAAAAACGGGGTACGCAGTTTTTTTTAGTATTTCTCAACCTCTTCAAAAAAGTTGGCTAGGTCTCATACCCAGCCGGCTGCTCGTTGAGTGACGATTATTCGAATAATCTAAAAAAGTCAACTAATCGAATAGTGAAAATCGATTAGCAATTGGAGCAAAGTCGAAAATCGAATGTTCGAATATTCGTTTAAACAAATCTAGACTGTCCCAAAAAAAAAATCATAGTTTTACTTAAACTTAGCTTTCTAACAGCCTAAATCGCCAAGGCTATCCAAACATATTTAAACGCGTACCCTCTAATTTTGATCATTAAGTAACAAATACTATCCTTTATGCAATTCGAAATACGACATTTGCAGTTATTAGTGAAAGCTCGCTGCAATTAATTCATTTAAATTGGTATTTTTTTTGGTTTCAGAGGTTAGCCGTAACCTAGCTAAAGTTGGGTATTTATAAAGAAGGCGATCCACAGTATGTTTGGTAGTTATGATGAATCAAATTTATTTGAAATTTTCTTAGTTAATTTGGTTTTGTGTTTTTCCGGCAGGGTGGATACTAGATGTACATTGGAACGATTTTTCGTCATCCCGTGTCAATTTTGGTTTTGTAAAAAACCGGTAGAACGAAATTAAACACTGAAGATGGCAGATCGCCGAAACCGGGTTTTTACAAAACCAAAATTGACACGGGATGACGAAAAATCGAAATTTTCTTACTTCAATAACTAAATCTGCGGCAATAAGGGCGAACAACCAAGGTTGAGTTTGGTCAAAATTGAGTTACTACCACCATCCGTGTTAAGTTCTATAATCACGAAAATTTGCTCAAAAATGTTGAATTTTATAGCCAAAAAAACATTTAAAAATTCATACATTTACACTACAATTTTGAATTTCGAATGAATCTAAAAAAAATACTATGGTTGTTTGCCCTTATTGCCACAGAAATGTTACTCATACACCGTGTATGACCTATAAAAAGTACATTAAAATTACAAAATTTTCAGGATATAGACAATTTTTTCCCTAGCTAGAAAACATATTACCACAATACTTTCGAAAATCCCATTTTCTTTTCTCCATAAACAAGTTTTTCTTTCATTTTGCTTTCTTTTATTTAAATTTTATTTTATTATCTATATTTTACGATTATATTTCTGAAGCTGGCTCTAAGGAAGGTATATAAAAAAATTTGCTCTTTCATTTTAATTAAATGATTCTTTTTTTCTTTTATTTTTTTATTTTTCTTTTTTATATTTTATTTTACGATTATGTTGCTAAAGGAAAGGTATATAAAAAAGGTGCTTTTTTTAATAAATAATTAATTTTTTTATAATTTTTTTTTTTTTTTTTTTGTATATTATTTTATAATTTAGTTAGTGTTATTATTGGTCATTATATTAACGAACTTTGAACATTTTTTTGGACTTTTGACCAGTCGAATAATTTTTATCAAATTATTCTTTTGAATTTTTGCCGAAAACAAGTTGAAAAATGCTACTACAATGATTGCAATTTCGATCTTGTGGAAGGATCTTGTCAAACCGCTTTGTTTTGTTGCTTAGGCTTAGCTAATGGGTACAACAAAAATCCTAGCCATACGTAAGTAGCAACAGAATGTCGCTCCTGGTATGTGCACTTAGGTAAGAATAACATTGTTAAATAAAAAAAATAACAACAAAAAATAGGCGAAGATATAGCTGCAATTTGCCCGCAGGCACACTAAGCAATGTTTGGTGTAATGGTTACACACTGCGATTTAGAAATTCCTAATATCCTCTTATTGGTTCGATGACCAGTAAAGGTGATGAAAAATTTCTAAACAACAATACAAAGCGGTTTGACAAGATCCTTCAACAAGATCGAAATTGTAATCATCGTAGTTGGTATTGTATGTAGCAATTTTCAACTTGTTTTCGCCAAAAACTCAAAAGAATAATTTGATAAAAATTATTAGACTGGTCAAAAGTCCACAAAAATTTTCAATTTATTCAGTATTGCAGTTTATGCCACTTGCTTTCTTAGAATATTTTAAGCTATTTTCTTATATAAGATTACATACATTCATATGTAAGGATTTATATGCATATGTAACTATATGTGTACGCATGTCTATAAACTAACGTGGGTCTGAACCTGCTGTTATTATTGAAAAATATAACAAAAATTTCGATAAACCTTGGTATCATTGCAAATATTTGGATCTAACATTGGAGTGGTGCACAAACACATGTTTTTTTTTTTACTTTAGAGCACTATGTATGCGCATAAGTATATATATGCAAAGATATATGCAAAGATATTCGCAATTTAATTTTTTTTCATGCAACGATTTTCAACTTTTATTTTTTTTTTTACAAAAATTTTTTGCACTTCTTCCTTTCACAAATGTACCATAAATTTGCAGAGAAATCACAAAAAAACACACATGTTTAACATACCACTTCAACACTTATGCATGTATGTAGGTATGCATACACATTCATACTGAGGACAAACACAATGATATTGCACAATTTCAAAGAATTTGAATTTTTTTCTACTTGTCACTTCAACAATTCAAAATTTCGTTTTTTTCCTAATTTTTTAATAATAATCACTGTAGTATGTACTTAGTTAGTGTGGGAAGTATTAGGATTTGCAATATAGAAAACTAGTATGTGTGCTAATGCTCGACCAAAAATTTTAAGCAACACCACGACGCGTATTTAATGCTTGCTATCATTACCCAGCAACAGCCAATCCGGGACTGAAAGCTCTTATCTAACGGCAATTGCCAAAAAGCACACAAAATGCCATCAAGCAGCAGCAACAAAAACTAACAACAACAAGCGTAGCTACAGCAACAGTAACAGCAGCAGCGCTCTACCATCAGCAGAAAAATTGCAAGTTTTGTGCAGAGCAAACAAAAAAAAACCATTGTGAGCATATCCTACCCACACAGCGAATGAGCAAAACGACCGACTGTCTCAACGAGCAAACTATACGAACGACAAACCGCCCATTCGACAACGATAACGTGCGCACATGTTCGCACCTTACTATGTAACAAGAAATTCCCAGTGCTAGCACAAGCAACAGAGACTAAATGCCGCCGCCAGCTGTCAATGATTGATTCCACACAGTGGGTTAGATGACAGATATTATTATATCATTTTATTTTATTTTGTTTTATTTTAATGTAATTGCTTTTTCTTCAGTTGG
>CAXKVI010000003.1:105194401-105195941 GCA_964058755.1 Campiglossa producta
GTAGCATCGTGACAGTTGAAGACAACACTTTATTATGCCACACTTGGGATAAGCTTAAGCTCTATATAAGACGGGTAATTAAACTAGCCTGTGTGTGTGTGGCCTGAATTTGTGTTGAAACCGACAGGTGTGGCATTTAAGCATAGCGACTTAAGTAAACACATATGTGCATGTAACATGTCATATTGCACAGCTAGATCTAAAGGGACGTAACTCAAAAATATGAAATTTTGAAGGTATTCATGCCGCCGGGTTCATTAGCTCGATATCGAACGATCTGTAAAGTCGAAGCAATAAAAGTTCACCTTCTTCTCAAGAAAACACTTAATAAAACTAAGAAAATATCTTTTTCTTTTTTATTTTATTGCATCTGTTAAATGAATGTAATTTTCTTTTATTTTGTTATTTTATTTTTTTAATTTTTCATTTATTTCATTAATATTTTTTTTATTTTATTTTATTTTTTTTTCTTATTTTTGCTTATTTTAGTTTCTTTATTTTATTATAGGTATTTTATTTTATTTTATTTAATATTATTCTACTTTATTTTATTTTATCTATTTTTTTTGTTTTTATTATTATTTTTTTTTTTGCTTTATTTTATTTTTTTTTATTTTTTTGGTTTTTTGCTTTATTTTATTTTATTTTTTTTATTTTATTTTTTTATCTTTTTGATTTTTTATTTTATTTTGATTTTTTATGTTATTTTTTCAATTTTTTTATCTTTTTTATTTTATTTTGTTTTATTTTATTTTATTTTATTTTATTTTATTTTATATTATTTTATTTTATTTTATTTTATTTTATTTTTTATCTTTTTTAATTATTTTTATTTTTTTTTGTTTTCGTTTATTTTATTTTAATCAATTCAACTAAATTTAAGACAAACGACTCTCAAAAAACATATGTTTCCGCTAGTGTATACAGTGCTTTTGCTTCTCATATGTTAACTCAAACTTGTCAGCATGCTGACAGCTTTTTTTGCCTGAAAGCACACTCTCCCACTCTTTACTCTCAGCCAAGTTGTCTTATGCCGTGGTAATTTGCATCGCTACATACATATGTACACCACTACCCCCCACATACTTACAAACTTATAGCGCTTTACTGTTCCGTCCTTCATAAACACCAGCCTTAACTAGCATCCATTGTCGCCCACCAATGGCGTGCGCGTGCTGTCGCGCTCAATTCGTACCATATAGTCTGCACAACGCTTCTCTGCTTCGCACCCATTAAATCATTGCGGTTCGTTGTTCGATGTTTGTTTGCACGAATGTGATAGTTGTTTACATTTCGACTTTGTATTGTGCTGCGATTTTGTTTTTGCTATGGGACTACGCTACGTATGAGTAACATTCATACATTTTTGATTAACCGCACTTCAGTTTAAATGAGGATTTGTTTACCTAGTTCGTATGCAAATCTGTGCATTGCTTAAGTAATGCAATTTACTCAACTTTTGTTGATGTGATATGCAGAAATTAATAATATCAACGAAATTTTTGTTTTCGTCATATTTCCTCGTAGAAAAGTAGGTGGG
>CAXKVI010000003.1:105196141-105309697 GCA_964058755.1 Campiglossa producta
TGTTTTTGAAAGGCAGATCTTTGCACATGTGTCGTGGAACACTATCTCCAAGTAGTATCAGGCATTTTTATACTTCATCCCATGGAAAAAACTTCAGCCAGACACCTCAAGCCTGAGGAATTTTCATAGTTCTTACTGCTTTTTCACATGTTTAATCGGGTTGGTCCACCTTCGGCTGCCTTTAAAGAGCAGATCTTTTCACATGTGTGATAGAAGACCCCCTTAAAGAAGGATCGGCTATTATTATACTTCGCCTCATGTCAAAAACTACAGTCAGACACCTCAAAACTGAGGAATTTTCATAATTATTACTGCGATTTCACAGGTTTAAGCGAGTTGGTCCAACTTTTGCTGTTCGTAAAGGGCATATCTTCACACATGTGTCATAGAAGACCACCTTAAAGAAGTATCGGGTATTTTTTATACTTTGCCCCATGTCAGAAATTTCAGCCAGACACCTCAAAACTGAGGAATTTTCATAATTCTTACTGCGATTTCAAAGGTTTAAGCGAGTTCGTCCAACTTCGGCTGCATTTAAAGAGCAGATCTTTTCACATGTGTCATAGAAGACCCCCTTAAAGAAGGATCGGCTATTTTTATACTTCGCCCCATGTCAAAAACTACAGTCAGACACCTCAAAACTGAGGAATTTTCATAATTCTTATTGCGATTTCACAGGTTTAAGCGAGTTGGTCCAACCAGGTACTTTTAGACTTCGCCTTATGACAAATACTTTAACCAGACACCTTAAATCTGGGTAGTTTTCATAATTCTTACTGTGCTTTCGATTGTTTAAGCAGGTTTGTCCAACTTTGACTATTTTTAAAAGGCGAATATTTACACATGTGTCGTAGAACGCAACTCTTAAGTGGTATCAGGCATTTTTGGAGATGTTCCCATGACAAAAACTACATCCAAACACCTCAAAGCTCGAGTTTTTTTTCGCAATTGATCTCTCCATAGGACATGATCAAGCAAATTAGAACAGTTCAGCCCATACAAAGTGTTCAGATGTGGAATTTGTTGCATTTCAGACAATGTCATTCTTATGTCGCTACCCTGCAGCGAAAGCAACTAGTTGAAAACTACTTTACAACTAGTTGGTGCACCGGGCTTTTATGGAACAAAGACAAAACACTGACTAGTTGGGCCCGGTGTTCTGTCTTTTTTCCATATAAGCAACTGGTATTTTTTACGTGTTGATGTCCTACAAGATGTCAATTGTCAGATTCGACCAGAATATACCAGTTATTTACTAGTCAGGAAATACCAGTTTCATGCTAGTTGTAAGATACCAGTTCCATACTAGTTCATCCTGGACTAGTATAATTTCCAAAAAATTAACTAGTCCAAAAAGGACCAGTATGGAATATACTAGTCAAAAAGGCTTTTAACCTGGACTAGTATGATTTCAACCAGAATTTTCCTGGCTTACCCTTTATTTTATCATTTGACTTTATTTTCATGTTTATTCTTAAGAAAGCAGCGGCTATTTGTATTTACCCTATCACGAAAAAGTATCTATGAATTATAAGAGAAAACGAAACGAATGAATTTTGTTTTTTTTCAACTGGTATAATTTCATCCAGAAAAATCTAGTTGTATACTAGTATGGAATGGATATTTCCTGACTAGTATGGGTTCAGCCGGAAAATTCTATTTGTATACTGGTATGAAATGGATATTTCCTGACTAGTATGAGTTCTGCCAGAAAATTATAGCTGTATACTAGTATTTTTCTGATTAGTTTGAGGTTTCGCTGCAGGGAACTCGCTTAAACTTGTGAAATCGCAGTAAGAATTATGAAAATTCCTCAGTTTTGAGGCTGGCTGTAGTTTTTGACATGGGGCGAAGTATACAAATACCCTATGCTTCTTTAAGGTGGTCTTCTATGACACATGTGTGTAGATATGCCCTTTACGAACAGCAAAAGTTGGACCAACTCGCTTAAACCTGTGAAATCGCAGTAAGAATTATGAAAATTCCTCAGTTTTGAGGTGTCTGACTGTAGTTTTTGACATGGGGCGAAGTATAAAAATACCCGATACTTCTTTAAGGGGGTCTTCTATGACACATGTGAAAAGATCTGCTCTTTAAAAGCAGCCGAAGTTGGACCAACCCGATTAAACATGTGAACAAGCAGTAAGAACTATGAAAATTCCACAGCCTTGAGGTGTCTGGCTGCAGTTTTTTCCATGGGATGAAGTCTAAAAATACCTGATGCTACTTGGAGATAGTGTTCCACGACACATGTGTAAAGATCTGCCTTTCAAAAATAGCCAAAGTTGGACAAACTCGGTTAAACATGTGAAAGTGCAGTAAAAATTATAAAAATTCCTCAGTTTTGAGGTGTCTGGCTGAAGTGTTTGACATGAGGCGAAATCTAAAAGTAACTGATACCACTTAAGGGTGGTCTTCTATGACACATGTGAAAAGATCCGCTCTCTAAGAGCAGCCGAAGTTGGACCAACCCGATTAAACATGTGAAAAAGCAGTAAGAACTATGAAAATTTCTCAGGCTTGAGGTGTCTGGCTGAAGTTTTTTCCATGGGATGAAGTATAAAAATGCCTGATAATACTTGGAGATAGTGTTCCACGACACATGTGCAAAGATCTGCCTTTCAAAAACAGCCAAAGTTGGGCAAACTCGCTTAAACATGTGAAAGTGCAGTAAGAATTATAAAAATTCCTCAGTTTTGAGGTGTCTGGCTGAAGTTTTTGACATGGGGCGAAGTCAAAAAGTACGTGATACCACTTAAGGGTGGTCTTCTATGACACATGTGAAATTATCTGCCCTTTAAAAGCAGCCAAAGTTAGAGCAACGCAGTTAAACATGTGAATTCGCAGCAAGAATTATGAAATTTCCTCAGCTTTGAGGTGTCTGGCTGAAGTTTTTGTCATGGAGCGAAGTCTAAAAATGCCTAATATTAGTTAATAGTAGTGTTATACGATACATTTGTAACGATCCGCCATTTAAAAGCAGCCAAAGTTGAGTAAACCCATTTGACCATGTGAAAGCACACTAAAAATGATGAAAAGTCCCCGTGCTTTGGGTTGTTTGGCTTAAGTTTTTTTCATGGAATGAAGTCCGGAAATGCCTGATACTGTTTAAGGGTAGTGTTATACGACACGTGTGTAAAGATCCGCCGTTTAAACGTGGACAAAGTTGGAGAAACCTGCTGAAACAAGTGAAATCTCTGTAAAAATTAGTGAAAATCCCGAGCTTTGAGGTGTCTGGCTGAAGTTTTTGCCATGGGGCGAAGTATAGAAATGACTGAAACTTCTTAAGGGTAGTGTCCTACGAAACATCTGAAAAGATCCGTCGTTTAGAAGTTGTAAAAGTGGGACAAACAAGAGAAAGCAAATTAATAGGAAAATAAAAGTTCCCGAACTTTTAGGTGTCTGGCTGAAGTTTTTGCCATGGGATGATGTCTGGAAATGCTTGATTCTACTTAAGGATAGCATTTTACGACACATGTGTGAAGATCTGCTATTTAAAAGTAGTCAAAGTTTGTCAAATCCACTTAAACATGTGAAAGCGCAGTAAAAATTAGTGAAATTTCCCGAGTTTTGAGGTGTCTGGCTGAAGTTTTTGCCATGGGACGAGGTCTAAAAATTACTGAAACTACTTAAGGGTAGTGTCCTACGACACATGTGAAAAGATCTATCATTTAAAATTAGTAAAAGTGGGACAAACAAGAGAAAGCAAATTAATAGGAAAATAAAAGTTCTCGAACTTTCAGGTGTCTGGCTGAAGTTTTTTCCATGGGATGATGTCTAGAAATGCTTGATTCTACTTAAGGGTAGCATTTTACGACACATGTGTAAAGATCTGTTATTTAAAAGAGGCCAAAGTTGGTCAAATCCGCTTAAACATGTGAAAGCGCAGTAAAAATTAGTGAAATTTCCCGAGTTTTGAGGTGTCTGGCTGAAGTTTTTTCCATGGGACGAAGTCTAAGAATTCCTGATACTACTTGAGGGTAGTGTTCTACAAAAAATGGGAAAATATTGGGTAGTTAAAAGCAGCCAAAGTGTCCCAAATGCGTGAAATTAGTAAAACAGAATAAATTTCCATAGGATAATCCGCGAACTGGGGGTGTCTGGCTGGAGCCTTGTCACTGGTACGGGTCTAACAACACTTGATACTGACGCGGGGTGATAATCTACGTCAAATATGTGAAAATCATCCATTATAAAATAAGTGAAGTTAGGGTAATTTTTTGGCGACTTTGACCCCCGATTCCTAGGCCCTTGTCATAGGTACAGCTTTAAAATTTTCACATTCTTTCTAGATTCGGGGAGGACTATCGATCGGTATTGGTTTCATCCATTATAAAATAAGTGACGCTTTTAGGCTCTGGGATCTTGGTCTATTAGTTAAACGAGACAGAAAGTGTTGCTTGGACATCAAGTGTACTTATTTTAAAAAGAAGCCATGTCAATTTAACAGAAAGACATGTTGAGTTAAAAGAAATTTGTATTAAATTAACTGGAATGTGGCAATGTTATTTCGACTTTTTTGACTCGGCATTTACTCGCAGGATTTTAAGATCATTATTCCTTCAAGGTTAAAGATTTGTAATAGTGTTTTTTTTTTGGGTATTCGCTTTGCCTATGGAATTATGGAAATATTTCTCGCAGAGGTACAGTTATCCCAATGTCAGCAAGTCCGTTGTGACACTACGTAAAGACAACATTACCCCGAGCCATTACGAAGACCTGATGAAGTATATCAAGTCCTGGATGTCATACTCCGGGCCTTGGCAAAGAATAACCGCCCCTAGGCAGCGCTATCTGGTACCGATTACCGTTGTGCAGTAGCAGATAAAGTGGTAGCGCTCCTATTAGTTTAACAATTTCAGTCATTCCAATGGTGTAGACATTGTGAAATCTCTCCTTTTGGCCAAAGTCTCATAGATATTCGACGTCCGAGGTTCTCGTCCAGGTCCCGCTTTATAGCTCCAGTGTGTTTGTTAGGAAGTTGATTATTTTTTGGGCCGTCCTGGATTTTTCCAATGTCATTATCGACTACTGAGTTGTAGTTCTCGGCTTCATCGTGAGAATTTAAAGGTATGATCAGCTGTCAGCCTTCTCTGATTTCTTTCGATCTACCCGGTATTCACTTTTATTTGAACTCTCTTATGAGTTCTCCATCAGTGTTTTCCTCCAAATGGAATTTGTTCCCTTTCCCTCTATCCGCTCTCTCTCCCACTCCTCCTATCTTCCCTCCTCCTTTCTCTTTTCACTCTTCTATTTTGCTCCCTCCTCTCCCTCTCTCCTCCGCCTCAATTTCTCTTTCCCGTACTCTATCTTTCCTGTGGGAAGCAAAACAAATAAAAAGGCAGGCACTTCTTGGAATGGAATCACCCGGGCTCTGTCGGATTTTTACGCAGTACAACCATCCGGGGTTTTACCTCGGCCAAGGGCTGCTACTTTCAGTGTAGCCCGCTTTAGTTTGTTTGTAACCATCTCTAGAACCATAAGCTTTCTAGTTATCGTGGTTCGAACCAATACTGTGATCTTCCATCAGCCTACTTACTGTCGATACCTATCAGTCAGTCTTTTACGCCTAAAAAAGTTACTTATTCTCTTTAAGGTTATTGTTTGGAGAAATTTTAGAGTCCTACTTCTTCGATTTCCTACGCTTTTTCTGCCGCTAGTAGGAAGCCACGCCGATCGAGCCGGCTCCGCAACTATTAGTCCACCGAAGGATGAACCGCGTTATTTCCACGGTTGAACTGGAGGAGTCCTTCTATGAACGGCATTTTAATATTCCACTTCTGATCATTTTTGATCCAACGCCATTCGAGGGAAACGGTCATGTCTACCGAATCGAAGATGGGCCTGGGCGGCAGCACCTAGTTTCTCAATTACTCCGGGCTAATATATCTGGCCACGATACACTACTGAGTGTAAAATACGTCGCGACCTTCCATTACATAGTTGACTACTGATATGACCATTTCCAGCCTGAGGGTTAGGGGTTTAGAATATGCCCGAGGTAGGTATGCCAGTCGTAAGAGGCGACTAAAATCAGCTTCGACCCCGGCTACGGGATGAACGAAATCGTTCCCAAGACAATTTGGCTTGTACCACAAGTAACGTACCAGATTCATATCCGACTGTCAGCATCAGCACAGCCCTGTCTGGTCAGTCACATCAGGGCGAAGTACTGTTGCGCAACAACCATTTCGAACCCTACAGACGTCTCTCCTTCTGCTTCTATGAGCAACTTGCCATAGAAAGATCCTGACCAACATTGACTCTAAAGCTTTTCATCAAAATAAATTAAACAATAAATATTTACTAGTACTACTTAGATATTTAATTTTGTATTAAGGTCATGTTAGGCTATTCAATACGATTTACTTTTTTCAATCAACTTATTTTATATGTACATATTTCATATACAAATACATATCCGACTAAAATTTAATTAAGTATTGTTAAAGCTCTGTCTATTATAGCTCACATTTCATCTAGTTATTAACGATACATCATAACATCCGTACTTTGATACATACACATGTAAGCATCACAAAACAGACGTTTCGCATGTTCAGGTAACATTTTGTCATTCGTTGATGTTTCATTGACGACACGGGCACCCTCCTCCGATAGCCAAAGCGGTAAATCGGGCACTGTTATCATTTCGGGTATATTGTAGCCATTTCGCTCACCTAAAGAAAGGAGAGGACAAAAGGTTGTTAATATTGTAGATGTATATATACATACAGTTTGTTTCAGACACCCAAAACTGTTATAGTTCGAAAAAAATTTATTTGGCGACTTTTTTACCGATTCAAAATAAAAATAAAATCGAAATTTGAACTCTACCGCAATCATTGGTTTCACTGATCGCTGGTTCTGGTTTTCGAATTGCAATTTTTTATTGAAAAAACCATCATAAAAATTTCTAAACTCGAACAAGTTTTTACCAATCGAACTTTCTTGAACTGAAGACTTTCGAAATCCAAAATTTTTTTTTCATATTCCGATTTCCGAATTCGAAAAGAAATTGTTTTTATAAAAAATGTTTAAGACCCAAAAAGCGTTGTAGTCTGCTGACGTAATATTTGAACGGACCCATAGAATATTTTTATAAAAAAATTTCACAACTCGAAAACTGTTTTCATCAGCGTCTCTGTTCTAGCAACCTGAGTGAAATTTTCAATTTATTCGGAAAATCTAAGATACATATATTTCGGTTTTCGAATTCGAAATTCTAGTTTCATATATGAAAATTTTTTAAACTCTAAAAGCTTCTATCGGCCACTTTTCACCACTCAGGGTATATGTTTATATGAAATTGAGAACTGATAATTCGAAATTCGAAAAACTTGTTATCGATCAAGCATCGAAGATAGCAACTTTGTCGAATTCGAAAGTTTTTTACCTTTCAAGTTTTCTTCACAGGACTTATCGCAATCAAAAAACTGAGTTCGAATTTTGAAAGTACTATATTTTTGAATATGGCAACTTTTTAGAGAGAAATTTTTGATTCATTTTCAGTTATTCGAAAAATTTCATACATGATCTAAAAATAAAACCGAAACATATATCGCTCATTTGCTGCAACGTCGTCATAACTCAAAAAATGTGATATTACAGAAAACGCATTTTTAGTTTTTGAATTGCTGTATATTTATATGGGATAAGTAATTAATTCTACCGCGATGCTGCGTGAAATGCTAAAACCTCGGATATAACACTTTGCCAGTTAATCAAACATATTATTTCCGATATATTAGTGATGTTAACTCAAAATTTGGGTTTTTTGAGTTATGACGACGTTGCAGCAAATGAGCGATATGTTTATATAAATATATTTTTATAAAAAAAATTCGAAATTTGAAAAATATGTTGCCTATCACATTAATATATTTGAATTAGAAGAAATCGAATTTTGAACCCTGACCTAGTAAAGTGCCTTATTCCATTTAAAAAAATTTTTCTAGTTTCGAATATGATAATTATTTCGAATTTTAAAGCCGGAAAACGGTCGAATATTTTTATAAAGTTTTATAAAAAAGAATAAGTCTAAATCGAAAAAAAACCTGAATTCGAATATTGAAATCAAATAGTTTCGCTGATTAATTCGAATTAAAAAAAGTCCTATTCGAATTAAAAAAAAAACTATTGTAGCTTCAAGTACGTAAAAACCGTCAAAAAATTGCTTCCATGGGATCACCATTTTGTTTGTAAATATTAACCTTTTCGATCAGCCATCGAATCAAAGAAACACCAAGGCGCATCTGGTCCTGATCCAGCCTTAACAAAAGCCACATAATGGGAAGTCTCTATACAAACTACAGCAAAAAGTTCCATATATAAACGCGGTACAGTCATATGATCAGCCATCATGCGAAAGTCTTGCGGTACAGACAACTTCTTTGGCGTGTGATTGGTGCTAGATAAAATGAAGCGAAAAATGAAATACAATTTACCTATTATATTTTTTAATTGAGTTGATAATACATACCGCCTTGCGTGCCTATGTACAGTATCGCAGCATTCCAAACAAAAAGCCTCCAGCCCAACGCCACTTTGTAGAAGAACGCCATAACAGTCACGACATTCATACTCAGCCAGTTTGCCACAAACCGAACATTGGCGAGGAGCTGAAGCGAGAGAGAGAATTCCATTTTTTTTTTTTTTTTGTGAATGATAATTTCAGCGTAGTTAGCACTTACAATCCTCAATAATATCGGTAACATCCAATAATTGTGAGGGTAAAATACGCGGATACATTTTGAAATTTTTACCAAAGCGTGGCATTTGTATAATCAAACAAGACGGCACTTCTTTCAATTTAATATCTGATGAATGGAAGCTTTGTTCAAATAATTGTTGTACAGTTGGAAAGCATAAACGTTCATCCTTTTCTACGAACAATTGATAAAAGTAGGCATCTTGACCGGAACTCAACTATAAGTTATAAAAAAATAAAATTAAGTGTAATGAGAATTTCTAGTTATATTAAATAAAAAAAATTTAAGAAAATGTTATTGTTCACCTTCAAAAAAGGTTCCACGCGCATTATTTGCGCTAACAAACTATTCAGGAATTCTTCCGGATCCTTTTCTTCGCTGGTTAGTCCACTAACTGAGCTAAGTTTATCCAACAATTGACGTAATTTCATAACGCGATCGGCGCGTACGAAAACATTTTTGCGCAGCGGATTCACAATCTCTTCACGTAATACTTTTTGTACTTCCATATAGCTGGATATATCCTAAGAAAGTAGAGAAAAGAGAAATCGTTAAATATCAATTTGTTTATAACGGACTTTATTTATCACACTGTACAACAATTTCGGAATAAATGAGATGTTTTAAAAAAAGTTTCGACTAAGAGTGGTGGGAATAAGTTTAAAAAAAAAATATTGGGTTACATTACTATCAATAAAGTTTTAAGGCAGGCTAAAATCAATTTGACAGGTCTTAGAGGGTCAAAATTCTTTAATATTTGAAAAACTGTTCTGGCTAGAATATACTTTTTTTTAGTTCGAAAGCTAGAACATGGCTGAATATTTTTTTTTTAATTTTAGAAAGTATAAAGTTATATCGACGTGTCATACGAAAACTAACACTTTCATTTTGTGTCTGACAAAAACTAACCCTTTAATTTTTTGTCTGAAGAAAATGTATTTCCTAAAAGTGTTAGTTTCCGTCAGACACAAATTGAAAGTGTTAGTTTTCTTACAGAATTTTAAAAGTGTTAAGTTTTCGTATAAAAATTTAAAAAGTATTATTTTCGTATGGCACGTTGATATATCGATGGCGTTTTCTCCAAACGAAACAAATTTTCGAAGTCGAAAATATTTAGCTCGATTTTGAATTATCATCGAACAGTGCAAATAGGTTTCACTGTTTTAGTAGCCGGAGTGAAATTTTTAAAATACTATGCCAGTTTTCGAACTCGAAAAAATTTACCTACTGAATAGAAAAATATAGAAAGTATGCAGTTTTATAATGAGATCACGTTTTCTTCAAGCTAAGTATATATTCGAAATCGAAAAAAGAATGAAATTAAAATTTCATCGAACGGTATTCTTTATATTTCAATATGAGGATTTTTTTCGAATTAAAAAGAAAATACATGGCTAAATAAGTATTTACTTTTACAACATTTTTTAAGAAGTAGGTATGCAGCTTTGCACTGGGCGAGTTTTCCGCAATCAAAAAACATTTTCGAAATCTAAAAAAAAAATATTTCGAATTTTGAACGGTCATCGAACTTTCATCGGTATCGACAAGGTCTTAAGGTGTTTAGAGAAAAATTTCATTTCCACATTTTCAAACTCCGAAAAATTGCATTTTTTTTTAATTTTTTAAATCGAAAAAGAACAAAATCAAAATTAAAACTATCATCGAACGGTACCCATCGGTTTCGGTGCTTTAGTAACCGGAGTAAAGTTTTTGAATTACTTTCAATTTATTCGAAAATTTCTAACATGTTTCGTTTTAAAAATTTGTTATATTTGCAAATATGACAACTTTTTCGATTTCGAAAATCGAAGTTTTAGGTGCTTAGAGGGTTAGGTTCAAGTGGCTGCCGAAGATGCACACTTAGGCCAGTTTTGGATGCCCGTTGTGATGACACTTAAAAAAATGTCGAAACTCCAAAAATTGTATAGGAATTGCGTCGAAAACAAGTAGAGAGCATTTTGGGGCATAAGGTGTCCCATAAAATAATCCTTTTGGGTCTTTGGTGTGTTTGAGCGGTCCTAAGCGGGTTATAGAAGTCGAGATATTTTACAACAGGTTTTTATTAAATAACTTCGTCAAGCTTTTTGTTGATTATTTTTTTTTTTCTTCTTGTTTATTAATACGATCCATTACACTATACCTACAGCAGCCTGCTGGATATTGGACCATACCAACTTTTTTTTAAGAGATTAAGACATTAGCAAAAAAAATGGCGTTCCCCGTTTTTCGAAGTTAGCCTCCAAAATTTAGTTACGGCCTTTCGAAGTTCCATGTTCGAAAGTGGTTTTCTAATTGTTTTGTTTAAAAAATTGAAACAGGCAAAAATTAAAGCTGCATATTTTGAATTAAATAATATTTCTTCATACATATACTTTCAAATAAAGAAAGTACACCAATCAAGTAAGAAGAGGAAGAAAGCCACGCCCACATTTAACCTTTTTCAATTTTTTAAACAAAACTACTAGAAATCCGAATCTTCCAAGAGTCCAGCTTCGAACTTCGAAAGCCCATAACTAAATTTTGGAAGCTAAATTCGAAAAACGGGATACGTAGTATTTTTATGCATGCCTTAATCTCTTCAAAACAGTTGGTTAGATCTCATACCCAGAAAAAAAGTTGATTTTCTTGTATAATGTTATTTGTATTGTCATGAGCATCGAACTTAGACTTTTGTTCGAATTCGGATATGAGAAAATTGTATCTCGTTTTTTGTTCGGCTTCAGAAATATTCGAATATACTCCGACTTGAAAACTATTTTATTTGAAAACTATTTTATTCGAAAACCGGAACTTGGCTCGAAATTCGTTTGTTGTTAACAATGGCGTTAGGAAAAAAAACGCGTTTAGGCAGGGCTACTAATCGTTAATATAACAACAATAACGAATCGCGTGTTCTTTAACTAAATAATATATTCAAACTTACTAAGTATCTAAAGGAAACTAAGAAAGAATTAAAGTAATATTCATAGCTCTCTATCTTGGGATTAAAACTGTCGAATTGAATTTGAATTTCATATAAAGTGAATTTGTCATGCAACGTTTCATATGAAAATGTTCTATACAAGCTTTGTACTTTCACTCTTATCTAAAGTCATTTCATCCCCAAAGCGTATATAGCATTCCATACTTATAACTCTACTATCAAATAATCTTACTTCTGCTTCCGGTGGCCGAAAGAGCAATGAATCAAAAACAGGCGTAAATGTGAACATTGCAAATAAAGTTGCATCCAAATAGCATGAGTTATGATGTCCTTGTATGCCTTTAAATTTGCCACAATTCTCTTCTAACTCTTCAAGGCTATTTATTTCTGAAAAAAAGTTAAAAAAAAAATTTTAATACACTCGAATGCTAAAATCCAAAAAAAACTTACTCAATGGCGCAACAGCACCTGGTATTGAGGGGCATTCAACTTGTCCAAACATTTTCGAATCAGTTGGTATATTTGCTGCAACTTTGCCATCTGTTTCAATGAAACGACGATCAGTAGAGCAACGATCAGATGACACAAAAAGTGCACGACCATCGTGACATTTGAAATATCTGAAAGAATCGAAAATGAGAAGGATTTAGTCGAAAAAAAACTTTTATTTTCTTTTTTTGTTGAAATTGAAATTGAAAATTGAAATTGAATTAATTTTCAGCCTAATGTATTTTCATATACATATACACAATAACTTAATACTTACCGCACGCCATTATATATGCCATTTGTGGTATGTAATGCCCGATCATCCTGATCCTCTTCAAGCTCAACACCAACCATGATTTGTTTACGACTTTGCGATCTGCCAATCCAGCGTATAACACCATACAAGTTCTCTGATGCCTCCGGTATAGATACTTCCACCATTGAACCAACACCCAAACCGGTGTCTGGAATATCTGTCAAATGCGCATATTTCTCAATCTCTGCAGGTGGATCAATATCAACCAAGTTGTCATAAACAGGTGAATCACGAGAGTTGGCATATTCTGTAAAATTTTAGAATAAAATAAACAATTTTATAAGTTTTCAAACACAAAAACTTAGAACAGGTGGTTATGAGTGCATTTGTAAGTAATTCGCCACAATATTCGAAAGCAAAATACAAATTTATGTTTATGTAGCAACCTGGTGAGATATTTGGTGAGAATTGATATGACCCACTTGGCCCAGATGCGTAGAATTCCAATACAGTTAAGGGTATATTATTATAAAGTGAACCGTCACTTGGTGTTAACGAACTCGCACTTTGTGTCTCCATATTCGTAACAAATATTTGAAAAATTTAATTTCAACGTTTTCCAATTAAAAGAAGAAGCAAATTTGTAAACACCAAAAGCTATTTTATTTACAGAAGAAAACTATTTTTACACAATGCACACAAATTGCGTGACGCCGTCAACTGAATAACGTAGACGAATGTTGTGAACTATTTGGTTGGATATAAATACAGAGCAGCGAAGATAAAGATGTGCAATACGAAATCGTATTCGGATACACTGCATGATCACGAAACAAAAGAATATTTTCATAAACAAAATACATAAAATTACATATATTTAAAAAAAAAAATGGCATAAAATTAAATAGAATGAATTGAAATGAAAAAAAAAAATAAAAATAAAAATTAAATTAAATTAAAAATATAATAAAATTAAATAAATAAAAACTGAATTAAAAAAATAAAAAATAGAATGAAAAATAATAAAATAAAATGGAAAAACTAAAATAAAATTAAAAATATAATGAAATAAAATAAAATAAAATAAAATAAAATAAAAAAATAAGAAATAATAGGATTACAAAAAAAAATATATAATAAAGTAAAATTAAATTAAATTTAATAAAAATAAAATCAAGTAAAATAAAATAAAAAAAGCTAAAATAAAATTAAATTAAATTAAACAAAATAAAATAAAAAATTAAAACCAAAAAAAAAAAAACGAAGTAAAAAAAATTAATAAACTAGAGGAAAATAAAATAAAATAAGATTAAAATGAGATAAAAAAATAAAAAATAAAATCAAATAAAATAAAACAAAATAAAAAAGCTAAAATTAAATTAAATCAAATTAGATAAATAATAAAGTAAAGTAAACTATATAATAAAATAAAGTAAAATATAATAAGATTAAAAAATATAATAAAATAAAAAAATATAATAAAATAAAATACAAACTGAAAAAGATATAACAAAATCCAATAAAACAAAAAACAAAAAAAATAAAACAAAATTAAAAGAAAAATAAAAAAAATAAAACAAAATTAAAAGAAAAATAAAAAACAAAATAAATTAAAGTAAAATAAAATTAAATAAAACGAACGGCGAAAATCGCCTAGAAATAAAATAAAGTTAACTGAAATAAGAAAACTTAAATAAAAATAAAATAAAAAAGAAACAAATTAATATAAAATAAAGTTACACGGTTAAAAATTTGAACCTAAATTTTAAACTTTTTTGGACTACATATATGACCAAACCAAATTTGATTTAAAACTCAATCTAGACCAGTTTTCAAGAAAATTGTCTAAATGAATCTGGTTTCAATTATAAACGAGAAATGTTTTAACAATTTTTTAAAAGATAAAATAAGTTGTTTGTCCGTTGGCTGGAATTCGAACCAAGACTTCTCGCATCATGCCGTCTGCTCTACCACTGAGCTACATCGCACACATAAATGTTGTTGGCAAAATTCAATCTTTAATAAGTTTTCAAAAATAAATTTGAATTTTCAAACCCAAAAGTTTAAATTTTAGACCAAAAATTTATAATTTTCAAACCAAAAGGTTTTAATTTTAAACCGAAAAATTTTAATTTCCAAACCAAAATGTTTTCATTTTAAACCGAAAAGTTTTAAGAACAAAATAAAACTAAAAAAATGTGGCAGCTGGCAGGATTCGAACGAAAACGCTCAGGAGTCACAGCCGACTGCTCTATATCTGATCTATGACGCACATGAAGTTTTTGTGAGCAAAATTCAATTACGTTCAAACAAACCAAAAATAAAAAAATTAGACTGCTTTTTCATTTAGATTTTAAATCGAAACCAAAAAAAAATTGAAAATCTTTGTAGGTATTTGGACGGTTTGAAATATTGTACAAAAAAGTTTGAAAAATTGATTAAACTTTATACGGGTTTAAAATTTAGTTTCTTTTTTTTAGCCGTGTAAATAAAACAAGTAAGGAAGTCTGAGTTTGGGTGAACCGAACATTAAATACCCAGCCATTTCTACCAGTTTCAACAGGAATATTTCCTATACAACCATGGAAACTGCCAAATTTCATCATTCTACTATGTATATTCAGTTCGAATTCGAATTTTCAAAAATGCCCCTGTACGGGCTAGTTTATACCCACATCTTTTTTGGTTACCATTGTTACTCAACCTTTTACGAACAAGCATTTGATGATTTTTTAGTAATACCTCAATCATTCTGATGGCTCACCTCTGAAGTGAAATTCAATTTTGTCTCGTTCAAACTCGTAGAAATTGACAGCTACACATTCTAAACAAAAACACATCACTAGCCAAATGCCAAAAATAGTCGCCATGACAGTCAGTCTAAATATACACTTCGAAAAAGATTTTTACTTTCACTTTTCCGCATTCGAGTTCATGTTATTTATATTTTGTAAAAAAAGTGGACATCATCATTTAAGTTAACCACGATAGTATACTGATACATTAACAACAACAAGATGATGGACCTACTTAAGATCCGAAAATAGATGACAAGTTCGGAGGTAATCAAAACTTGTTGTAGATGACAAGAAGGAAAGTATAAGTAATTTTTGATATGAACATTGCCTCATAAACCTTTCTTGGAAAATTCCGTTTGTGTAAGCTTATCTCCAGCAACACTAGAAAAATAGATGATAAGTGAAAAGAGGCGTGGCACCTCTCATACAAGTGAGAATTCGCATATTACATACCTGTGGAACTATTCACGCTACACGACTGAAATTCAGTACGTCGATATCACTCTACACGGTTAAAATTCGTTCATATTTTAAACATACTACGGTAGTGGCTGCGAGGCTGCTATTATTAATTTGGCATCACTTTTTTTGTAATTTTTTTTGTAATTTTAAAAAAGTAAAAAAAAAATTTAAGTAGAAATTTTATTTTTTTATGGCAACATTTCATTTAATTCGTCAATTAAAAAGCCGAAAAATCACTAAATAAATATTTATAAATAAGTATATTTTTTAACCGTTATTTTATGTGTATGTAAAACTAATTTTTTAACCGTTAGTTTCGAATTCTAAAATTAAGTCTTTTTTAACATTTATGTATTTCAAACTTTTATTATAAAAGTCATAACGTTTTCGCTCCTTTAAAATCACCTTAAAAAATATTAATACTTTATAAAAAGCGGTCGGTGCCACGCCTACCTCTAGAAAATGTTTTTTTATTCTAAATTTACAAGGACCTGAAAAATTTTTTGTTTAAGCATTCTTAACTCACTATTTGTATCCATAGCTTCGCTCATTTCACTGCGTATAAAGTCCTGTGAAGCGCCCATGCCTGTTGCCTTAGAGCCGCTTATGTGCATTAAAAGATTTGGCGATTTATTACGCGCCCCCTTGTTATGTGTTGAATCCAAGCTACCGCCACTACCTGCCGCTTTCAATTTATTATTATTCAATATGGCTGCAGCTTCACCTACATTACTAGGCCAATTGCTGCCTAACAATTCGGCCAAATTGACTTCCTGTGGCCTATTCTTATCGACAACAATAACATCTTGTTCATTCTTTGTAGACTCGCGTATATCAGCTTGATCTATAACAATTATGTCGCGATCATTCAACGCATTTAAAGAACGCACTGTTGTCGATGCTGTCATAGTGTTGTCTTTCATGCTGCCACCGACTGGCGTTGGATTGTGTCGATTTTTCAATATACCGGCTGGTACAGTAGGCGGACCCGTGGCAGTTGCTGTTGTACCACCACTACGTTGCCGTTCTAAACTACGTTCATAGTTCTCAATAGATTGCGTATAATCATTATTTTCGAACGATAAAATTTGGGTATTATTGTCCAAATCATCTGAATGTTTTAGTTTACTGCTATCGCGTTCCATTTCCTGAATGTTTTCGCTTTCACTTACAATTGGATTTGGTTGCTCAGTAGTTGGCGAATTTGGAATGTCATAAAATTGTGAACTTCCAGCCTTTTTCTTTGGTTTCTTTTGTTTGCGTAATGAATTTGTATTGGTGTGAGCAGCACTGCCACTACCGTTCGCACAAGTAGATGGTACAATAGCGTCACGTACTTTGGTCAACGTTTCACCAATGAATTCCTGTACCGAAAGTTTTTTCGTTACTTCGCTTGGTAGCTGTAAAAGATTGTCGGCTGTGGTAAATATGGACAGTGTTGAATCTCTATTCATATACGCAATAGAAAATGGAATATCCTCGGATTGTGGTGAGTAGCCGTTTTGTAAATGCTAAAAGAAATTTTTATGATTATAATATATTTTAAATGTTTAACTATTGAAACATATGATTGGCTGAGCGGGAGACAACTATATTTCAAAATATTTTTCATAAACGCCCTATCCCAAAACAAACCTCTATTTCAAAGTTTGGGCCTTATCTCAGAAAAATATATGGCAGGACGCTCCTTTCTTGAAAAAAAAATACTTTGAAATAGGGTCAACTCACAGCCGTCGATAAACAACAAGTTGATACATAAATATTTTTTAAATGACGATCGGTCCTCTACTACTAGTGACTATGTATTATGTTCAATACCCATGGGCTGGTCTGCTCGTAGAAGGTATGATAAAACTCTCCCTGATGAGCAACCTCTTATAGTTGGTATGTATTTCAACCGTGTTGTTGTTGTTGTAGTAAACCTTTCTTCCCCCAATGTTGTTGCAGCCATTCCTGGTCGGAGCAATGCATCAATTCCCCGTGTATTAACGTATAACTAATGTGTTGACCAACCCCTATTCTATCATCTATCGAGAGTTAGACTTACACTTTGGTGTGAGATGCGTGCTGACCCTGTGTTCGATATAATATTGTCGCCCACAATTTTCTCTATCGCTTTTAGTGAGAAAGAGGTTAACTGGATGGGTCTAAAGGCTTTTGCTAACGAGTAGTTCTCTTCCGCACTTGGGTTATGAGCACCGTCTTGGCCCGTCTCCAAACTATTAGTATGTAGGCCAGCGCTACATGGGATGACCTTCTCATGCCCCAGCTAGTTAGGGGTTTAGAATATGCCCGAGGTAGGCATACCGGTCGGTAAGAGGCGACTAATATGCACATAGGTAATGACGTGATAACTCGATGGTTGATCTACGGATATGATGCCTCTCATTACCCATCTTCTCCTTTCCCACGGATGGAGGGATGACATGACCTAGAAGGTTCCACTGGTCATACCAAATCGCTACCATGACAGTCGGGCAGTATCGCAAGGGAGTTCCGCAGCGTACCGTGTTAATATCCGGCCAAGGACTGTCTATTTCGGCATCACTGGTATGTGGAATTGAGTCTGGAAAGGACTAGTTATGAGGTCGTATACAATACCGAGTTGGTTGTTTTTGTTGTTGTAACGAGGTGTAGTCCTGCCCAACGCGTATTTTTCCTTAACCTAAATTGTCATCAATATCTTCTAACGGGAGTCCAAGGAAACTGGCAGTTTCAATAGGGTTGGACCAAAGAGAGATGGGTGTTAGAAGAGTGGGCTCAGAAGAGCAAGAAAATAAGTGATTGGTATTGTGGGGGACGAGCCGCATGCCGGACATACATTCGGCACATCAGGGTTCAGTCTAGATATGTAAGAGTTTAACCTGCTACAATATCCAGAGCGTAATTGAGCCAGAGTGACCCTTGTCTCTCGAGGAAGATGACGCTCCTCTTCAGAAATGCCAGGTGTTGCAGCATGTAAGATATTGTTTAGCGGACAGAGCGCAGAGTAATGGCCAACAGACGTTGTATGGATATGTACCAAGGCCTGTTTATGCACCTGTAGATCAAACGGCGTTGTTATATAGTGTCGGATCTCATCAAAATGTTTACGTAAATGTGACCTTATGGTCCTAGGAGGCGGAATGAGTTCAAGCAGTTGTCTACCGGGATGCTGTGGTTTACAGCAATTCAGTAGGTACTGCTTGTTTAGCATTTCATTATGCTCCCTAACTCATTGTGTATATGATATATAGGTGACATAAATAATGCAACTAGAACCGTCCTGTCATTAGGTCTGTTTTGATTTAGACCGTCAGTTATCTGAATGTTTATGACATTTAGAGCAGATGTTGTGCTCCTACCTTTCCTGAAGCCATGTTGGTGCTCGGCTAACATCAAGTGTGATGTGTAGAGCGGGAGTAGGACCGCCTCAAGTGTCTTTAATTCTGGCGAGAGGAGTGATATCGGGCGATATGACTCCCCAACGTTAGCTGGCTTGCCAGGCTTTAGTAGTGGGATCACAGCTGCCTGCTTCCATTTGTCGGGTATGATAGCTGTGATCAAAGACAGATTGAAGACGGCAGTTAAATATTTGACTCCCGCTGGGCCGATATGCTTAAGATGCACCATGGCTATGCCATCAGGGCTGATGGCTTTGGAATTTTTGGCCTTCCGGATGGCCTCTTGAACCTCTGTAGCGGTGATGGGAACGGGGTCATAGTTGTTGTGTTTATGCGCGCGCCTGAAGATTCCACGTCTTGTCTTGTCTTGCGCAGGGTGTGGGACATACTGTCGACAAAAAGCCTGCGCACATTTCCTGGGGTCATTTAATGTCTTGTCACCAAAGGTGATGTCGACATTGTTTGGTGGACCCGAAGGATTCGACAAGGACTTGACGGTGGACCATAATTTCCCAACACCGGTAGAGAGGTTACAAGACCTCAGGTGTTCCTCGCATTTGGTTTGTTTGTGTACGTTAACCAGCCGTCTTATTTCCACGTTGAGATCACCTATCTGTGGGTCAGAGGGATCGATGTTGCGTATGAGGTCACGTGCGGCCTCAGCGGGAAGTTAGGCCTAATATATTTTATTCTACCAGCTGGTATAAAACGGGCTGTAACCTTTTTAATGACCTCACGTATGTTACGCTCGCCAACGTGTACGTCAGTGGGAATGGGAAGATCACCGAAGGAACTCTCCGTGAATTCCAATTAGCCCTTTTGAAATTCACGTATGCCCTTTTCTCCGAAGTAATGAAATCCGTGGCACGATCGACGGACAGGATGATAGGCAGGTGGTCGGATGACAAGGCCACCATAGGTTGCCAGTTTATGCTGTTAATTAACCCCGGGCTGGCAATAGTTAGGTCCGGGGAGCTACTGCAGTTAACAGCCATCCTTGTTGGGGTGTCTCCGTTCACAGTACTTAAAGAGGAAGTGTCAATTTGCTCGGCTAATTCCCGTCCTCTGCCGTCCACAGAAAGGTGTGAATGCCACATATCATGGTGGGCATTAAAATCGCCCATGATGATACGGTTATCGCCACAGAGAAACGCCCTAAGGTCAGAACGATAACTTCTGGGGCAGCAGGTGACGGGAGGAATGTATATATTGATTAGCTCGAGATCAACACCACCAGCTTGTATAACTATACCCTGACACTCTAAGGGTAAGTCTCTTTGGTCAGTGTTGATATCAAATTCCCTATACTGCACCGTATGGTGAACAAGGAACGCGAGACCACCTCCGCCGTCCGTACGGTCATGCCGGAGTACGTGGTAGCCTCCACTCGCTCGGAGATTCGAGTGTGGGCCAAGTTTTGTCTCCTGGATTGCAGCAATTTTGATTTTATGTAGCTGCATAAATGTGGTTATCTCCGCTATCTTGCCGGTCAAGCCGTTGCAGTTAAATTGCAACAATTTAAATTGCGAAGGAGAGGCAATGGCCACTCTGGGAGTTAAAGACTGATGTTTTCGCCTAGATGGTGGTAGGCTAGGCCGCGATATTGATCTCCGTTGCAGTCCTGAAGCCGGCGGATTTCGTTCATTATTAGATGAGTGTACATCCGTCGGCGTTGAGGGCTGCACAACTCGACAGCAAGGCGCGACGAACACATCAGTCCAGAGATTTCTGTTTGCGAGCCCAGAACATATGCGTAGGTGACATCGGCCTAGGCAGGAATTACACTTGACCGATGCTACAGACGCATATGGGCAAATCCTCAAAACTTTTGATAATGCAAAAAAAAATGAAACAAAAAAGATAATAGGAGCACACCCTTGAGCTTTTTCTGACACTTTTACTTAGTTTATAAGATTATATTTTGACTCTTGTTAATATGCTAAAGGTGCGGGCGTGGAAATTATGACGTCATCATTATGAAATTTTTATTTTTTTTTTACTTTTATTTGCAATCTATTACCTAGTTTATACGAATGTAAAATCGAATTATTTCAAAACGAATTTCTTACGACACATTTCAAAATCCCTTTGAATTAATAAGAACCTACTTATTTGTACGCAAATTGAACCTTTAATTACCAGCGCCACAAAAAAAAAAAGTGTCGGGGTTGGGGGATCAGACCACCCTTTCCCTATGTATTTTGAAGCGCTGAACACGAATCCGGTGTCCGTTTTGGTCCAGCACGTCTGAATTTTTCCCTAACCTCAAAAAACCAAAAACCACTAAACATTTGAAAAATTGAAGCTTTTCACTTTTGATATATGCATGGATCTTCAACGCGCTTTTTTGCGTTAATTAAACATATTGAATACTCAAGTTTACAATTAACATGGCATGAAAATATCTGTCAGTTTTTGTGTGCTAACAAAAAAATTGAATTATATAAACTATTCACAAACCAAACAGTTGATTTATAGTGGCTGCTGTAAGCATAATATGAAGAGCACAGTAATCGGATCACGTGTGTAGGGTTTCTTTTTGAGTTAGCATCAAGTATATTTGTTCATTTTTTTGATAATTTTTAATTTTTTGATTTTAACTTTTAAATGGAACGAAGCACGCACGCGACCTTGTAGGTTAAGTTTCAGTATGTAGAAAAATACTTGAAAATACAAAGAGTGGGTCGCAATATTGAGAGGCGCCCTTAAGAAAAGATTAACAGTTCATAAATTTCTGAAAACTCGCACACGTTTTCACAATTTTTTGATTTCGCGATATTTTTCCTGGATTTATCAAGTATTATTTCATGCTTCTGAGATATTTGAAATGTTGATTTGTATCAATAAATTTAAAAAAAAAAAAAAAAAAAAACGGGTTACGATATCGTGTTCCTTGCTATTGGATGATATTATCCGCCTCGCTCGATGTTAAAAGTTTTGAGGATTTGCCCATATATCCTATGCCGACATACAGTGCACAAAGAGTGAGGGACCTGAAGTTGATGGACTTGACTTGCATTCGTGCTAGTGCCGGAAGAAGTTAGTAAGGGGTTCAGAGACGGGGGCTGAAACTCGGTAGTGCTAAAAGCATCAACTGATGTGCTACGAAGAAAGTAGCCATGAGTGGATGCTTGAGATGTTGACGCACTAGGAAGCGAGCTGCAGCCGGGAACACACATGTTCTGCTGGGCAATATAAGTACTGCAGGTCGTGGAGACTTGATTTGTAGAAGGCGATAATGCAACATTTGAGCGTCGCTTGCCTCGGGACGTCCTAGGACGTGAGCAGCAGGGCGCCACAAAACTTTTGTAGAAACTAGTGGGCCGGTGTGTTTTAGGATCTAGTCCGGAGCAACTAGATTTATGCAACCAACCTTTGCATGATGCACACTGTACTGAGTGTGATCGTCTTGTGTATATTTTCTTCCGGCAAACGCAGCAGAACCATTCTCTTGGGCCAGGATTTGGCTCAATGCCAGCCAGGATCAAGAGAATAAGGAGCAGCCGTGCTGCAAGGGGCTGTTCCGGGGATGACAATAGGTGAGGGAATCGTGACGCGTTAGACAGGGTCACTTCGAAATGTATTGCTCTTGGCCGAGTCATTATAAAAAAAAAAAACCCGGGTCGTTTCGGTACGAAGGGTAATATACAAGTACAAATACCGTTCTGCAGAACCGGCAATACGTGAAACGGTATGTGGAATTGAGTCTGGAAAGGACTAGTTATGAGGTCGTATACAATACCGAGTTGGTTTTACTGAAAGGTACACATCTACATATCTAAATTAATCATTTCATATAATTCCTTATACTACCTACCAAGTTATAATTAAAATATTTTATAAATAAACTTAATGTAATAGATATAATTATATTAAGTGATAAGAAATATAGTGAAAAAAGATATTTTAAAGCATAGCCCAAATATACCACCCCGTGTAAAGGAAGAAATCTACTTATGTTTCCTTATTCATTCCATACATAGGTAAATATACATATACATAAGTCTAATAATCTACTATTGCACTACTCCAAAAATGGTGAGTATGGCATTCCTAGCACACAATCTAAAAAACAATCTACATTCTCATACCAGCAACTCCAGACCGAAGAAATAGCCAACCGGATGTAATTCAGCAACAGGCCCAATATAACGTATAATGCAATCAAAGTAAGTCATATTCATACCAAATGGTGCACCACAAACACGCACAAGATCATTTGGTTTCAAATAAATAATCCATTTACAATGTTCTACTTTTTTCACCAATTTCAAACGAGATTCTGGTTCCTTAATACTAATCACATATGGCCATAATGTTTCACTGACTTTTGTTAAGTTTGTTTGTGGGCATTCATACAGATTTTCATACATTGGCTCCTGACGCACCAAATCAAGTATTTGCACGGTACTCATTTTTTTATTGCCCGCAATTTCGGCAGGTGTTTGAGTTTGAAACATTTTTATGAGCATACCACCGACCGCAGTAAGTGTTTGCACTTCTGCAACCTGATCACATGGTACTTCTGCGGATTTGTGGATACGCATTACAGTTGTACGATTCAAGATGGCATATTTGGAGAGCGGCGGTGTTTTTGAATCCATTTCGCGTAGCACTCTCCGTACTAGTGCTTGGTTAGTATGGTTTATTATGTTTGTTTTTGTGTGTAGGTATGGTTTTTTTGGTATAAATTCAATAAGTTAACTGGAGTACAACTAAAATTGAGACAAATTTTATAAATAAAAAAAGAAAATTAAAAAAAGGCGTAAAACGAAATGTATGGAAGAAATTATGAAAGTAGTGGGTTGGACGTTTGGAAAGTGGTGCAGCGTTTAGTTTAGCATTGAAATTTAAGCTCTACATATACATATTTATGTGCATAGTGTATGAATGCGGGAAATCACAAAATTTTTTTTTTCAACAATCTACGGTGTAGATGGAGAATTTTTTTCTTGCTTGTTTTATTTTTTCAGTTTTATACTCACTCAACTATTTTGCACGATTTTACAAGTTTTCCTTCACGTTTAACATAGGTTTCTGCTAATTACAACAATTTGTGTCGATTTTAATTGTTTTATTTACCTTATCTAAAACAATAAAAACAGAAAATTCACGTCATGGATGATTAAGGCCAAAACAACAGCTGTTCGAAAGAGTTTTGTGCTGCGGGAATTTTTTTAATAAACGGCGTTGAATTTGCATGGAAAATTATGGAGCGTCTAGGCAGCGTCATTGTTGGCCCGTTAGTTGACTGTTGCGTGATATGAAACAATTTCTATTGAAAAATGCAAATAAAATTTAAAAAAAGCCCAAAAAAGTTAAAAAAAAAAATTTGATAAATAAAATTAATTTTGGAAGACAGCTGTCTTACTGTCATAATTTGGGATATTTTTACAGTGGGTCATGCTGTTTCATTTGCACTCATAATATCAGGCATAATAAAAAATAAGCAATGTTTTCTCTTTTTGGCGTAACGTTTGCTCATTAACCTTAAAACGGAATTTTGGTATTTATAGGCCCACATTTTAATTTAATTCAGAACAACTTTTTTTTGGTTGCTTAAGGTTAAAATAATTTTTGGAAATTTGTAAAATAAAAAATGTGTGTGTGTTTGCAATGCGGTTAGCAGTGGTTTGCAGGGGTGTAGAACGAGCACAGGCAACTCGGTACTCGTCCCTTTCATCGTCGCTCTCTCTCCCACCATTCGCTAAAAAGCAAGCTGTTGCCAACAAGCCCTTGCCTTGTTTGAATGCAGCGTTTGCCGATGATACGCTTCATGAACCAAAGAGAGGAGATTGCCAAAAGCGATACCGTTATAGTACACTTAAAGGGTCAGTTACATAAAGCTTTATTTTGGCTTTACCTCAAACTTTGACTTTGACAGAAAAGTTCAGTATACGTATTTAAACCAAGCATGGCAAATTGGAGACCTCAAAGTTGAAGCGAGGTTGAAATTTGGCAAACTCTCAAATTTTGCTTGCTTTGCTTGCTTTGATAATCAGATGTTGATGACTTTGCTTTAATTAAACAATAAAATGTTGGAGAAAATAATAATTAATTCATTTTTTCTCTATTAAATTAATAAATTAACCAAAACACTCTGAATGCAAGGAAATAAATAACGAAAACAAATGTTTAAAAGAGAAGCGTCAAGGCGTTCATTGTAGCATACCTCTGAAGTTGGACGCAAAGTTTTGAGGTAGCAAATGTCAGGCGAGGTTAACAAAGCTCTAGGGGTCAGTTACATAAAGCTTTAAAGGGTCAGTTACATAAAGCTTTGTTAACCTCGCCTGACATTTGCTACCTCAAAACTTTGCGTCCAACTTCAGAGGTATGCTACAATGAACGCCTTGACGCTTCTCTTTTATACATTTGTTTTCGTTATTTATTTATTTGCATTCAGAGAGTTTTGGTTAATTTATTAATTTAATAGAGAAAAAATGAATTAATTATTATTTTCTCCAACATTTTATTCTTTAATTAAAGCAAAGTCATCAACATCTGATTGTCAAAGCAAGCAAAGCAAGCAAAATTTGAGAGTTTGCCAAATTTCAACCTCGCTTCAACTTTGAGGTCTCAAATTTGCCATGCTTGGTTTAAATACGTATACTGAACTTTTCTGTCAAAGTCAAAGTTTGAGGTAAAGCCAAAATAAAGTTTTATGTAACTGACCCATAAGGGTCGAATACATAAAGCTTTGTTAACCTCGCCTGACATTTGCTACCTCAAAACTTTGCGTCCAACTTTAGAGGTATGTTACAACGAACGCCTTGACGCTTCTCTTTTATACATTTGATTTCGTTATTTATTTCTATGCATTCATAGTGTTTTGGTTAATTTATTAAATTAATAGAGAAAAAATTAATTAATTATTATTTCCTCCAACTTTTTATTCTTTAACTAAAGCAAATTCATCAACATCTGATTGTCAAAGCAAGCAAAATTTGAGAGCTTGCCAAATTTCAACCTCGCTTCAACTTTGAGGTCTCCAATTTGCCATGCTTGGTTTAAATACGTATACTGAACTTTTCTGTCAAAGTCAAAGTTTGAGGTAAAGTCCAAATAAAGCTTTATGTAACTGACCCATTATTTTGACTTTACCTCAAACTTTGACTTTGATAGAAAAGTTCAGTATACGTATTTAAACGAAGCATGGCAAATTGGAGACCTCAAGGTTGAAGCAAGGTTAAAATTAGGCAAACTCTCAAATTTTGCTTGCTTTGCTTGCTTTGACAATCAGATCTTGATGACTTTGCTTTAATTAAAGAATAAAAAGTTGGAGGAAATAATAATTAATTCATTTTTTCTATATTAAATTAATAAATTAACTAAAACACTACGAATGCAAAGAAAAAAATAACGAAAACAAATGTATAAAAGAGAAGCGTCAAGGCGTTCATTGTAGCATACCTCTGAAGTTGGACGCAAAGTTTTGAGGTGGCAAATGTCAGGCGAGGTTAACAAAGCTTTATGTATTCGACCCTTTATATATTCGACCCTTTACACCGCAATAAATTTGGCGAATTTAAATGAGCCAGTTCGACACCGTTTAACACCGGCAAATTTGCATTTCGCTTCACCTTCTCTGCAAGAATCTTTTACCAGGACAAAAAGCCACTGAAAGAAAATGCACTACCGTGATGTTTTAAGGCTCATTTACACGGGTCGATTTCTGGTCGATTTTTATCGAACCACTTGTATTCAACCCTTAAATTCAATAAAGGGTTAGAAAAATCGACCTGTGTAAATCATCCTTTAAACACCCATAGGCTAGGCTCACACTGCAACCCACTTCGGCCGTCTGGCTGCAATCACACATCCACACACATCTAATAACTTTAAACGAGCTAAACTTGTATATTTGCATATTTGTAGGTCCGGTACCATCTCGAGAACCGCTTCACCGAATGGGATGAATTTTAGCACATAGATAGTACGATTTACTGCATTCAAACAAGGCAAGGGCTTGCTGGCAACAGCTTGCTTTTTAGCGAATGATGGAAGAGAGAGCGACGACGGAAGGGGAATGGTACCGAGTTGCCTGTGCTCGGTCAACACGCTTTGTGTTGCCATTCTTCGCAACTTCGTTATATTAGCTGCAATTTTAAATTGCGTAGTTTCTCATTTTTTTTTTCAAATTCGGTCTAAATTCTTAATAAGCAGCAGAAATCAGCTACTTAGCACAATAATTTCGAAAAATTTGTGATAAAAACACAGTTTCTCATAACAAAAACTGCAACTCCTTGCCTGTGTATGAAGAGCATCAGCAACACTTGAGCAACACCAAAAGTGAATTGCTGATAAAAGCAACAAAAGTTGCCTCTGTATGAATGCAGATTATGACTCTAATAGTACATTTACACAGCACCAAATTTGGTAAATTTGGCGAAAAATTGCAAATTCGGCGCTTTTTTCCATACAAATTTCATTTTCCAAATTTGGAATTCCATCGCATTTGGCCTCATTCGCTGAACAATACAATCCACAATTCCTCAAAATAGCAACCCTGCCTGTGTTCCACATTTAGAATTGCCCAGCAAGAACCTTAATGGGTAATTAACGTGTGAAAACTTTTGCATTATGCACAGTTCTAAATAACAATTTCAACTATTTTTTTTATGATATTGGACCAGTTCCACTAAGAAAAGAGAGAAGCCTTCTTGATTCTTCATTTATTATTACTCTACATGTGTTTAAAACAGCAAGGTGGTGCATTTTCTTTCGGTGGCTTTGTATTCTGGTAGAATATTCTTGCAGGGAAGGTGAAGCCAAATGCAAATTTGCCAGTGTAAACAGGTTCGAAATGACACATTCAAATTCGCCAAATTTGGTGCAGTATAAATGTACTATTACTCTTCTTAAGCTAATTTCACGTTGGTCCAAACCTATTGAAACTGCTTGATTTCGTGGACGACAACTTAGAACATAAAAATCTGACAAATGGTTCCCTCCCTCAATTCGTAAACAAACCCATGGTTGTACAGAAGTTGAATGATAAGTTGAACAAAAGTCGGCTGGCTATCAACTTTGTTCATGCAATTTGACACGAATCAATTTTCATAATCAACATGAAATTGAACGAAAAATCGAGCAATGTAAACGGGACTTTAGGAAGAATTCGCGATTGGACAGAGCTACGAGTCCCCTCTGACCAGTTGTTGCCGCCAGAAGGTCATCGGAATGACTAGGCTTCTCCAAGACAAATATCTTCATGATGATTATATGTGTTAATGGGGCACTCCTCGATGGGAGTTCATATGGTGCGGGTGAATATTCTGGACAATTCCAGATGTTATAGGCCATTGATTGATCATTCATCAAATTTAATGGCATTCGGGTATCTTCGTGTCACACGTACTTGTTGTCGACTCAGTTTGATGAAAAGACAAAAAATTTTTATTTTTTGTTTGACATAGTTCCGTTGCAAAATGCCTACAACCTTTCGCTACGAATTTTTATTGCAAATAGTGTTGAAACTTTATGTTTGATAGTTGCCTGGCAAGCTTCAAGCAACCGACACTCACACATCTACGGGTAGACGTCACGAAGATGCCATTAAATTTGATGAATGATCAATCAATGGCCCGGAGCTATTAGTCGATAGCCACATGGGTACGCTATGATTTCTGTAGTCCAACGGAGCCTCTCTGATACCGAGCCACCTCAGAGAATAATTATGGCCTTACTGCGGGCTTTAGCGCGGCGGACGACAAACTTTCCCCTTACTCTGCCCCTGACCCTAAGCTGGCCTTGTCCGATGAGGGGTCGAACGAACAAAATGTAAAGAAACACCAACAAACGTTAACCCCAAGGATCCAAGGAAGAACAAAGCCGATCCTGAAGAAATATGAGGGAGTATAGCGCGACCCGCTATGTTCGAAAGACAGAAATATGGTGGAGATAGCGCAAGCTCTGATATCAACTTACCAAAGCACTTATACGCGAAAGAGGGTAAACGGAAATCCCTGCAAACGCTAGAGAACGGGCGGGGAGATAAAAGCCCATCCGAAGCGGCATCAGAACAACCCCGGAGTGGGCAAACTAAGCTTTGCTGAAGTGATCAAGGACACGATCCTTATAGATATTCGTAACCGAGGTAAAGACCGTGGGGCCATCCCTAAAGACCAGTGGAAGTGCGTCCGGATTGAACTCGGTAACAGCCTTCTCGACGTTACGATAGAGTCTCCGTGTGGTACGGCGCGAGGTAGTGATGCGAGATGGCACCAGGGTCAGACCAAAGTATTTGCATGCGAGGATGTAAGAACTGTTGCACTATACAAGGCAACAGCTGCAAGACTAGGTGAAGTCTACCCCGGGGCAAGAATCGAGTTCGTCGACCGGAAGGACATTCTGGCTCGGCCAAGGGCAAGGACATGGATTCCTGCCATCCCTGCAGAACCTGAGAGAATTATAAGAATGCTGCGGATCGTGAATCCCTCTCTCCCGACGTAGCACTGGAGTGTCAATCTGGTCGAGGATACGGTGGGGCCTAATAGACAGGTGGTCCTCACTTTTAATAAGAGTCCCTTAAACGGCGCAATTAGGCTAGAGAGCGACGAGGAAAGGAAACGGATACCTCCCCTCGTCGCCCTCTCGCCTAAAAATCGGGAAAGTTGCTGCGATTTGTCTCTGTGTGCGAAGGCGGTAAATGGCGAAGAGCATTACGGTATGGGTCAAATCGTTAAGCACGTATTCGGTGGCGATGCAGCGCTTCCATGTCTACACTTGTAAATTTTCCTTAAAAGCAATTATGGAAAAAAGAAAATGGGCGTACAAGGAGGAGTGAAAGAGATACCAAGAAAAACTTCAAACGTGTTAACGGTACGTTTTATAGTGTACTCTACCCCCATCTTCTCAACTCTTTCGCCTATGTCGCGGCACATTTAAATTCAATTATTGCCGAGGTAAAAGAGCAGTTAGCGTTCAAAATGGATTGAATCATCCGAACCGTGTTCTAGATTTGTATTTTGGATCGCGAGCCATGAATTTTTCATGCTACACGTTACATATGGATCGCGATACTTAATGCGCTCAATATGGATGTAACATGTGACACCACTCTTATAAATACAGCTGGGCAGATTTTCACACTAGATTGCGCTGGTGTAGCGCAATTTGTAGCTATGGCTATCTCACTTTCTCTTGTGATATTTCGGCTTAGCAAACGAAACAAAAAATTCAAACGGAAAAAGAAACGATCGACGCCAATTTTGCGCCCTTGCGGAATTCAATTCATGATTTTTTCAGTGAAAAAGGAATAGACGGGATTTTGTGAATTTCAGAAAACCAATTAAAAAAAGTAAAATATAGCAATAAAATTATTGCCAAAGTGCAACTATTACTGAAATATTGAAAAGTTTGCAATTTGTAATACAATTGCTTGCCTGAACGTTGAAATTAAACTTGCTGAAACAGGATCTACAGGTTGCCGCGAACATCTGCAGCAGCTGCAAAAACACGCCAAGCACAATTTTGCCAAACTTAATTACTAGAAACTTCCGACAAATAAAAAGCCAATAGCTTCAACATGAGCAAGGATATATACTATTCGGATAAATATTATGATGAAAAATTTGAATATAGGTAAATATTTTGTTTTGCAAATTTTGTTGACATAATTTTGTAACATACATTGCTCTTTATTTTATGTATATATATTCAAGACACGTTGTGCTGCCAAAAGAGCTATCAAAGTTAGTGCCAAAAACTCATCTAATGACTGAAACGGAATGGAGAGCGATTGGTGTGCAACAATCGCGCGGTTGGATACATTATATGATACATAAACCTGAG
Organism: Campiglossa producta; assembly: GCA_964058755.1. Taxonomy (NCBI): domain Eukaryota; kingdom Metazoa; phylum Arthropoda; class Insecta; order Diptera; family Tephritidae; genus Campiglossa; species Campiglossa producta. Next base: position 105,226,957 of record CAXKVI010000003.1, read on the forward strand.
CCACATATTTTACTATTTCGTCGACCGATAAGTCAGTAAATTGTAGGAGCATTCATCACGCATGCACTCACAATTAACAGAGCCCACCAATAGCAAGCATGTACATCCTCATCATCATCATTAAGCAACACTAACTTGGTTATCGCCGCATTTAGAGCTATAGTTCAGCAAACTCAGGGTCGCGCTGCACTGCATCATCAAATGTGTCATTCAATCGTATATGTCATTAGCATAAACTTGTGAGTCTATCAACTATTCCGGTGGAGCTCCCGGAGGAAATGTAATATATCATGGGAGAATTCCCCAAGCTCGGCCTGATCTCTATGGAATCTATTACAATAACTCCAGTCGGGAGATCCACCGTTGTAGCAGATAGACCCTTTAATTGTTGCGCCATTAGTCCAAGAGCTGTATTTGGTTTTCATACACCATATGTATACATAATGCTACTGCAGTGTAAAGACAAGGGGTCAATAACGGGTCCAAGGAGAATGGATACTACTAACACAACCAGGCACTGATATAAATATGGCAAAATTAGATGGCTGGAACCTTTACGATTTGTCGGTTGAACTGCCTCCTAAAACTTCAAATTTGGCTTATCTCTAATTGAGTTTTATGTATTTTATTTAGATTCATTTTCACTTCCCTCTGATCGAGATATACTATTTCAAATACCTCGTAAGACTTAGCCGAAATTGCGAATCTGGACATAGCCAATGCTTAGGACCCCTTGTCCTTACATCGCTGGCTATGCGAATATGGTACCATCAAAACCAATATCAGCTCTTGGCCTATATAATACCTATACTAAAATGTAAATATTTGCAAGTCAAGCCAACAACAAAAATCACAAACTATACAAGACAGTTCACCATATGATTATCTAGAAGGAAGTGCTGGAAGGTTACTCTGCTTCCCGATGAAAATAGTAGAGTAGCCAGTCGCCTCCGATACCACGGTGAGCTTTCTATAGCTCCTTTTATACATTTATATTTATAGTAACATGATTATGATTTTTTTTGCCATATACAAATGTATTTAAAAAAAAAATTGCCATCAAGGTTTGCAGTTAATTTCATGTTTTTTTGCGCAAACAGTTGTAATTTATAAAAAAACGTATGTATTACTATAATTAAGTTAATTTACATATACACGGATTATATACTGTTAAGTTTAATCCTCTATTTTCAACTAATTTGCTTTTTATATCATTTAAATTTTAATTGAGGTTTTATTTTGATTAGTTTTTGCTAATATGTAATGTTTTTGAGCATTTAAGTATTTTTTATAAAAAATTTGTTAGTTTAGTTAGTCGGTTCAACGCAGCAGCAGCATGATCACATACAATTCGAATTCTCTATTGGCTAGTGTCTTTTTAGTTTAGGTTTCATACGTATACATATATGCAGAAATATTGTACGTTTATAAATTCCCTGCATAAGGATGCATCTTATTATATACAAATACGTTAAAAAGAATTAAATATTTTTGTGATTTTTCAGTAATAATAATACAATAAAATAGGTTCGGTATTAGTTTCTTAAATTATGTAAGATGAATTGGTTTTATTTAAAAAAATTTGTTTTCAGCTTCTGGAGAATAGTCCAAATTTCATTGTGAAAGTCGCATATGCTCACTTGAGCCTTTTATGTCGCTTGTGGCCGAGAATTTAGACTGTTACAATTTCAAATTTGAAAAAGCCGGCTAGCATCCAGACTGTCGAATGAATGGCAGGCATGCGGCTCGTCCTCTCACGATACCAAACATCTATTCACCCACTCGGTGGAATAGAATCTTCTAACATCAAACTCAATCTGGTTCAACCCTGCTGAAACGGTTTGTTTCCTAGGAATTTCGTTCCAAAATATTGATCATAATTTAGGTAAAGGAGCGTTGACGATTGGGCATCCCTCCGCATCGTTAGTACAACACGACGGCGACAGAACCGTTCAGTTTGAAGTACATTTTAGACCACTCCAACGACAGGCATACTGTATAGCGGGTATGTTCTAACCCCTTAACCAGCTGCGCAGCGGACGATCTCAGTAAATAGCTGGAAGGCGTGCCATTGGGATACATAGGTGCAGTGCTCAGAGGTGATGAATTTGGTGGAGCGATTGATTGCGAGTAGTACAAATAGATGATCAGAGGCTTGAGGTAGGATCGATAGGCACTCAACATGAGTTCGGGCTGACGATAGTGATATGTGGCGATCCTTAGCAGTTTCCACCAAAACGCGGTAGTCGATGTAAATGATTGCCAGCCAGGTCGACATCTCTCTTTGGTCCAACCCTATTGAAACTGTCAGTTTCCTTGGACTCCCGTTAGAAGATATTGATGACAATTTAGGTTAAGGAAAAATACGCGTTGGGCAGGACTACACCTCGTTACAACAACAACAACAACATCGAAAGACCGGACAACATTTTCCTCATATTCTAAGATTTGTATTTGGAGCCGATGTAGGGATGAAAGGGACAAAAATAAAGGGAAATCACGACACCTTAGGCAGAGACGCTTCAAAAGGACAGCTCTTACTCTGGAAAACACCGGGGTCAAACGGTATAATCATCTGTTAGTAGCATTGTCTCTTGGATCTCGTTAATCGAAGTTTGAACCGCTTCATAGATTCAGATATCTCAGCGATCTTATTGATAAGGCCGTTTTGCTTGGTTGAATCACTCGCTCGCTGGCGCATGCCCGGGTATTTACTCGGTTTTTGGAAACTTCGTGCGGTTTCGAAAACCCCGAAAGGTCCTTCAATACTGTTATAATTGCTGTAGCAATACTTTGCCCTGTCCCATAAGCTCCGGTTGGGGTTCAGTCGATTCTAACGACAGTAAATCCTACCACAAGGATATTATAAAACCTACCCTACCCGAAGCGGGAGCTATTGTTTTACTCAGAAATCGGTGGTTTCGGTTTCGTCATCCAACTTTTAGAAATTACAGGTTGTGTTTGTGGTTAAACTAAGTTAACCAGAGCTTATCCACTTTCCAAGAATTCGAAAATGATTCTTCCTTCTTCACAACTGTTTACGTTCAAGGAAACTTTGTTTTCGGAGAAACCCCGCAAACCTCATCTTTATAGCGGGCAAGCAACCTAAACTCAAAGTTCCTTTATAGTTTATACTCAATACGTACCAAAAAAAAATGCTTTCTATATTCCCATCAGCGGGTGGGATCGTGGAATTTAGCACCGCTAAGCTACACGCACCCTTGCGGATTTATACCTGTCCAAAGCGCTTGGTAAATTGCTTTGTCGGTATATTTGTATATAAGATTATAATTTACCTAATGCGGCAGCTACAAACATTCTTATAGTTCCATCCCCTAAATGAGTGCAAAATGACGCATGCAGAAACAGCTTCCAACATACCTAGCTACAAACATACATTTTTTTTCAAACCGGATCTGTCCATCTTAATTTGATCGTTTCTGAATATTAACAATTACCACCTCATCACCCCACCACACTGTGCCAAAGTCACACTTGTTAGCTTCTGATGAAATAAGTTCCACAATGTACTCCTTATTGAACTAGTAAAGGGGCGTTGTAAAATGCGAATGGAACTACATAGTTCCATTTTATTTCAGGTTTTATCAAACTTTTTTTCCAGGAAGGTAAACAGGATGTCAGATTGGCTGCTTAATCGTTGATCAGCTCTGGTTTAGCAAGGCTAACAATATGTGGGAGCGATTGCTGTCCTGTAGAGTGGCTAGGCGTCTGTGATCCTCCTACAACCAAGTACGATCTTGAACCCTTACAAAGAGGAGTGGGGAGGACCTATTCAAATTACTTGCCCTAATCAGCGAGCACTGAACTATTGCGGCTATTGAGACTGGAACACAATTCTCCATTAAGTAGCTGCAATCTACCGAGGGTAGACCGTCTAGCAGAATAGACGGTTATAGTAGAATTGAATTTCTAGGAAAAAACTTTTTCGGGAGCCCCTCGGTATACTATGATACCAATCATGACGGACTTTAATAATATTTAAACTCAGCGCTCCGGATATAAGGGGGTTTTCCACCGTGGTCTTTACGAACTCGTCAGCTATCTTGCAATACTTTTTATTGTTGCATAGACAGGCTGTGGTATGAAAACGGCGCACAAGCGCTAATTTTATCCATAGGGGACTCGCTTAGCCCACCAACCAGCGAACTTGATGCTTACTGAAAGCATCACACGAATGATTTATATCACTCAATCGAACCTTCGCTTTCTTGGTATGCTTGCTACCATTCCGAACATTCTGGGTTAAGGTACGGGGCAGGTAACGTGGCCCGCGAGCCCTCCGTAGACGACTCGTTATTGTTGTTGGAACGATATGTAACACTGCCCAGACGCAACTTTCATTGCCCTAAATTGTCATAAAGCTCTACCAACGTGACGAAACGAGCCGTTTCAAATGATTGGACCAGAGTGAGATTGACTGCAGTAACTCTGATATCTCTCGGGAGATCGCATTCCCCTGCAGCAACCGGTGGTGATGATTATTTTCAGAACGGCATTCGTCGGACAAGGGGTGAACATCATCGACAGACAGTGTGCTACCTGATGCAGGAAGCACTTGGAAAGGTTCGGATGTGGGCTTCGGCTTATCTTCCTGTGGAATGAAGTATCGATGATCATGCCACAGAAAAAGATTGGCTCCTTGGGCTCTTCTGAAAAGCTTTAACTCCCTGTCTTGTTCTTCAAGGATCAACACCGAGAGGAAGTTCAGAAAGTTATGAATAATGCAAAGAGAAGATTTCGAAGATTTTTAAAAAAGCTTTAAAGACGATTCAGAGGGAAGAAACGTCCCTTTAAGACACAACCTATGGATGCATCCGATTTTTCATAATGCTTGTACAAAATTTAATGAAAGTTCCTTTCAGATGACGGCTCATATAATGGTCAGCCGTCTTGTGTCTTGTAGGGAACATAGCAAACGTTAGCAAAGATTTTCAATACCAAAATGGGTTTTTATAACTTGGTCTTAGATATTTTTAGAATAACTGATCTCGAGCACCCGAATATCCAGTACCAATGTATTGTAAGTAATGTTTCAATCGAACTTTAACCTAACAACGGGCGAACTTTTTTAACCATCGACTATAGATTCACTGCTGGGTTAAGTTTGCTTGTTTTTGCATACATTTGCCAAATGATAAAGGGTAAGTAGGAATTTTGTTTTAGTACAAGTAATAAAATAATTTCCCTTTTATGATTATGCATTAATTTGTTGGATTTTTGGGGTCGATCAGTTTGTACATATTAGGGATATGTATTACCAAGCTACGATTTCGATACCGAAAAGTGGGAGCTTCCTATTGTATGCTTCTTATCCCAATATCGGTGCCAATTGTTTGGAAATGGAATTTAACGGAAAACGGTTACACTGTACAACACAAAAAAAATCCCAGAGGGTTTCTTATCGGTTTTTAAAGCTTTTGGTTGTGCTGAATCCGAATCTAAAGTCAGAATTTTCGAGTCACTAGGTTTTCCCTTAGAGGGTAGTTTGTTCAAATTACGCTAGTAGTAAAAAATATTTTTTTTTTTGAATTTTTTTCTTAATAACCCTGCTAGACAGTGCTTTGACATTCAGTCAGCTTTGTAATGTTGCCTTTGAAAACGTGATAGAAAATCTTGATGTAAATATAAAACAGCTGATATTTACATCACGATTTTCTATCACGTTTTCAAGGGCAACATTACAAAGCTGAGTGAATGTCATAGCACTGTCTAGCAGGGAACTTACACAAATATGAAAACCAATATTAAATTATGGTTCCTTGACCCAAGCAAAATCTTTGAGTTATTAAACAAAATTTCACAACTACATAGGTACCGATCTCTTTACAAACAACCCTCTGGAGAGAAAACCTAGGGTGACCCGAAAAATCTGACTTCAGATTCGGATTCAGCACACGCAAAAACTTCAGGAACCGTCGAGAAACCTGGTGGGACTTGCAAAAAGTTCAATTTTGTTGTACAGTGTTAAGTTCTAGGGCCAAACGGTACCAATGCATTGCAAACTTTTGACAGTTGTGTGATCAGTACATTCACTTCGAAATGTGTATTTGTACCATTGTGTATCAATACCAAGTGTAAACTCTTCTGCATAGACGTCAAAATTCCAAAATGAGTTTAACACCTGTTTGAGATTGTGGTTAATAACAAGTGTGATATCATAGACATAGTCGTGAAAACTTCAAAGTGAGTTTAGTCACCTGTTTTTAATTTCCTTTTTTGTCTCACTTCTTTCCATCTTCCCATCTCTTTCTACCATTAGGTAAAAGATAGGAGACCGCCATGTTCATGTGTGCAGGATGTTAAACAACGCCATTTGCTTTTCTGTTATTCTGTGCTGGCGACATTTTAATATGTGCAGGATGTAAACAAACCGACATTTTAATGTGTGTTGTCAAAAGAAGAGTTCACACTTGGTATTGATACACAATGATTTGTACATTACTTTGACTTTCGTTCCAGATTTGGATAAAATAAATTAAAAAAATCCGATTTCAGTCTCGGCTCAGATAAACATACATTCGTAACATCTTTAGTAAATTATGTACATCCTTGGTCAGGAAAAAAAGGTATGCTTCATCATATCATCTCTTGTGTGCAATTTTTCTATTCTGCTTAAATTTGATGTTTCGAGATAATCTTAAAAAAAAATGTTTCCCGACCCCTATCCTCTATCTCGCCGGAAGTGAAAACTCGATAGAAATCACGAAATTCATCGAAGTTGTCAACCGAATTCCGATAAATTTATGATTTCTATCGTGTTTCTCATTTAAACAAAACAGCTGATAGACCTCATAGCGTTCCTCAAGCGAATTTTGAAGCGTGTTCGGTGTTCGAACTCAGCTTCCAACCGTCAAGGAAAAAATGCTAGCGTTTTTGAATATTTCACACTTTTTTGTTTTAAAACTTGCATGCAACAGTTTGTGGCGAAGCTGATATGAAAGAGCAAAATCAGTGTGTAGCAACTAATCGTTAAACCGGAAGCTCGTTAAGGGATGTTGTGGTCCATTGTGCAGTGCCTTTGAAAATCAAGCAAAAATTTATAAGAAAAAGTAGGTTTTTAAGACAGGAATGAAGGTCAGCCATTTACAAACATATTTACTTTAATTTATTTAGCTGTGCTACATAGGCGCCTCATGCATATGTAAATAGCAAGATTTTATGGATGCACATTAGGGTGTTGTTATTTCCAGGTTATTTATTGTTTTGGATGTCATACCTAGCATCTTATAGATCACCCTACTTCAAAATATTTTTCAAACACCCGCTATTCAGCTAAAATTGTATTAACATTGCATTTAATATGTAAAGACTGGATTTTTAGGCAGGACGAAGGGAAAACATAATTTTAAAAATTCAACACCCTAATGTACATGCATACCTACATATACACTGATTAAATAGCTTATGTGAATAGCTATGACACTGTACAGCAGCCGGCTGGGTCTGGGACCTAGCCAACTTTTTCGAAGAGACATACTTAAAAAAACTACGTATCCCGTTTTTCGAAGTTAGCCCTCAAAATTTAGTTATGGGCTTTCAAAATTCGAAATTAGACACTTAATTATGCTTTTGCAATGCCTGTATTGAAAAAAGGAAAAATGTGGGTGTGGTCTGCTTGACTTCTTTGTTCGATTGGTATTCACTTTCTGTTTTAAAAGTTGTCAAAGGCGTCAAAAGTTAGATCTTCTAAAAAATTAAAAGTCGTGCGTTTAAAAAAAAATTTCAACTGATTTCGAAAAACTTCATGCCGCTGTAAAAATCCAAACCTTTTTCGACAGCCTACAGGTATCCAAGCCATACATCAGAACAGTTTTATTCGAAATCTTTAATCTTCTACATAAGAGTCACATCCCTATGTGTGTATACTAGCCCGGATCGGTCCCCATACAAAAAAAAAGTTTTTCCTATTTACTTTTTTTGACACTACGTCGCCATTTTAAGCCCGATTTTAATGAGCCGCACACCGTTGTCCGTGGCTTGGAAGCCGCCACAATTCTTACCTTAATCATTTCTAGTAGTGACTGTCGGTATTTCCTTTCACATCATCACATCATATGATGTGAAAGGAAATACCGACACTCACTACTAGAATTTGAACTCGGAGTAAAAAATGATTAAGATAAGAATTGTGGCGGCTTCCAAGTCATGAACAACGGTGTACGGCTCATTAAAATCGGACTTAAAATGGCGACGTAGTGTAGGGGGCGTCGCAAAAAAAAAATAATTTTTTTTGGGATCGCCTTCAAAATATCTTTAATCCTAGTGTATACCTAAGCTGAATGAAATTCTTGGGCTGCTAAAACTGTTTATCTCGTTTATCCGTATGTTCTCGTCATCTCGTTAAATTTTGACGTAGTCCATGATTTTGGACAATGCATTAGGCGGTAGGCATATCGTCACCAATGTCGTTCGATGTTTAAGGGAGTGATATTTGTGGTCAAGGTCGGGTGATGCAAACGGCTCGATTATTACATATGAAAAGAAGTGTTCTCCCTGTCAGCAGTTGCGACAGCTGGCGATCTAGTACGGTGGTCAGCAATGTCACTTACTGACGACCTAGAACGGTAGACTGCTGACTAGTGACCTAGTATTGCGGAAGTCAAGAGCAATGCACTAGTCAGCATAATGTTAAGACCAAAATTGTATATAAGCAAAGAAATTAAAATAAAGAATAGAGAAATGAATGAGCTACAATCCACAGCCCACCTTTCATTTATCTCTCGCCACGACAATTAGGTTCAAGTGCCTTTTATTGTCAACCCTCTCGTCTTGGTGATACCGCCTAGTCGAAAACTACCAACCATTTATCTCAAAACGTGGATTGGCATCTAAGCCTCTCCATCCGACATCATTATCAGGACGGCAAATCAGCCGCTCCAAACATTTTGGTGACCCCGACGTGATCTGAACACGCAACCCTCTGACCCCCTGTGACCCCGCAAGTTACAGGACCTGAATAACTCGGCAACTCCGCCAGTCTGTAATCCCGAACACGCAACGACTTGAGCGACAACGTCAGCAACTTCTGACCCACCCTCAATCTTGCCAATTCAGTTAGCCAGCATCAGAATCAATTTCGATATGGCTCCAACCAATGAAGAAACAATGGAAACATTGACAGCCTCCCAAAGTACAACTGGAGAGTTGATAGAGACCATAATCCGTAACTTCAAAAAGGATTCAGCAGCGAGAAAAACGCCTGTATATTATAAAGAGCGCCTCGAACGCTTAGACATAGCGTGGGCCGAATTTGAGGTAACGGACAATAAAATCCGTTGCCTCGCAGACATGGATCCCAGCCACCAATATTTCACCACCGGATACTACAAAAAAATATCCGAGTTGACGTCAAAGTACAAGGAAATAATGGAGTCCGGCATGACGGAACCTCTCAAAACCCAAACACCGGACGAGCAAACGAAAGGACTTCCCGGAAGTACCTACGCTCCCTCTCGGAAACCAGAATTGTCTTCAGCCATTAGAAGACAAAACGTGATGATAGCATCACTAAAACGGCTCCTCGAAATGGACCCTACAGCGGCAAACATGAAGCTAAAAGAGAAACTTTGGGAGCAAATACAAGAGCTCCACTTCTCGATCGGGGAAGACAGCATAGATCCTGTAAGAGATGGGTATGACATGGAGTCATACACGACTGTCGAAGCATCGGTTTATAGCAATTTCAAGCTCAAGGAAAACACGGCAAATAAAATTGAGGAAACGGTCAAAAATAAAACGATTCAGCTTCCAAAAATAACAATCCCCAAATTTAATGGGGAATACTTAAAATGGATAGCATTCTTTGACCTCTTCTCCCAACTGGTAGACAAACAAGACATCCCCACAATTCAAAAAATGTGGTATTTAAAGTCAAACCTAAGTGGGGAAGCCGAACAACTAATAAGCCATCTATCAGCCACTGCCGAAAATTACGAAACAGCCTGGAAGCTGCTACAAAATAGATATAACAATAAACGGGTTCTTGTTGCATCCATTATGAACCAATTACTGGAGCAACCAACAATTACAGCAACGTCCACATCAATAAAAAGGTTGCATGATGTAACAAAAGAATGCTTGCATGCATTAGTAAACATGGGCATCCCTACAGCCACTTGGGACCCCATCTTAATACACTTGCTCACAAAAAAATTGGATCGGGGAACGCACATATTATACGAACGTTCAATAGTAAACCCGAAGGAAGTTCAAGGACTGAACAATTTCCTGGACTTTCTTGAAGCCCGCTTTCAATCAATGGAAGCAATGGGACAGAAGGAAAAGTTCGTGTCAAAAACATGTGCGGCCGCCTCCGAACCAAAGGAAACCTCCTGCTCGCTCTGCCACAATGGAAGCCACCTTTTGTTTCGGTGCCAAGAATTTCAAACAATGACACCAAATGAACGGCTCAATTACGTCCAAAGACAAAAACTATGCGTAAACTGCATGAGACCCGGGCACTCCTCTAAGACTTGCAAGTCAAGAGGATGCATGAAATGCAACAAGAAACATAATTCACTTTTGCACCTGGAAACGAGCAGAAACTCATCAAGGCCAAGCCTGAGTCACGAAGGTGAGCCCAAAATCGGGAGGACATCAGCAGCATCAGCGGAAGTAACCAGAAAAAGGACGCCAGAAGCTGCCTCAGCGGCATCCACCTCATCACGAAGTTCTGAAGCAGATTCACTCACCGCGACGGACAAAGGTGGACAAAGGCCATACGTCCTATTGAGCACAGCAGTAGTTATAATCAAAACAGACGCCACAGAAGTTGAATGCCGCGCGTTATTAGACTCAGGGTCACAGGTAAACTTCATAACAGAACGTCTGGTAAAACGGCTCAGGTTACCACTGAAAACCTCACATGTCAATATCACCGGGATCGGGACAACTAACACAAAAACACAACATAGAGTGAACGTTGCCTTACATTCTCGAAACACAAGCTTCACAGCACGCATTGAAGCACTCGTCCTTCCTCGCATCATCTCGCCTCAACCATCGCAATTCATTAATACTGAAAAATGGTCACTACCAAGGAATCTCCAGTTAGCGGATCCAAACTTCAATCGCCCTGACAAAATAGATCTACTTTTGGGAGCTGAGCACTATCACCAGCTTCTCACCATTGGGCAGATCAAGCTAGCCCCGCATCTACCAATAATGCAAAATACTGCACTCGGGTGGATTGTGTCTGGCAGACTCAACGAAGTAAGCCCAAAAGATGCATCCTGTGGAATGTGCTTGGCGGACGAATCCCTAGAAACCTCGATCTCGAAACTCTGGGAACTAGAAGAGGTAAAAGACAACAAGAAGTCATTATCTATGGACGAGGAAAAGTGTGAGGAGCACTTTGCCAGACACACCTCAAAGAATAAGGAAAATCGGTTCACAGTAAAAATACCATTCCATCAGGACCCCATGGTTCTGGGGGACTCGCACTCAATAGCGCTCAACAGGTTCCTATCATTGGAACGTCGACTTCAGAAAAATCCCCAAGTGAGGACAGAGTACGTCAAGTTCATGGACGAATATGAAGCCCTGGGGCACATGACGAAAATATCAACAGATACGATTACTACACCGAACTATTTCATACCTCATCACTGTATACTGAGACCAGAGAGCACAACCACAAAACTTCGCGTGGTATTTGACGCATCTGCGAAAACATCGACCGGTCATTCCCTAAATGATATTATGTACACAGGACCAAAGGTACAAAGCGATCTGTTTTCAATATTGCTGCGTTTTAGAATGCCAAGGTTCGTGTTCACCACTGATGTCGAAAAAATGTACCGTCAAATCTTAATAGCACCAGAAGATCGGCCATTTCAACTAATAATTTGGCGAAAGGATGCCAACATGCCAATAACGTATTATCAGCTAAACACGGTCACATATGGAACTAGGTCAGCACCATATCTAGCCACGAAATGTCTGCAACAAATTGCCACCGAAAATGTTTCTCGATATGCGCTAGCCTCTCAATTCCTAAACGAAAGCTTTTATGTTGACGACGGCTTAGGCGGAGCAGACAACCTATCCACAGCAATGCTCATACAAGAACAACTAATAAAGATCATGAAGGAAAACGGCTTCAATCTACGAAAATGGAGCGCCAACCACCCTCAACTGCTCCAAAATATAGCAGAAGGAGATCAAGAGGTTAATCTGGACTTGGAAAACACAAGGGCTGCAGCCGTCAAAACATTGGGGCTCACATGGCTCCCAAAACCGGACCTGTTATCTGTCAAGGTCAACATAGAAGAAGTAAAGAGGATAACAAAACGCTCGGTCACGTCAGACCTAGCAAGGCTCTTCGACCCATTAGGAATACTGTCTCCTATTGTAGTAACGGCCAAAATACTCATACAAGAGCTATGGGAGCTAAAATTAGATTGGGATCAGGCACTTCCAGCAGAGCTACATACAAGATGGCTCACGTTCAGGTCAGATCTTGAAGAGTTAAAAACACTTCAGATCTCAAGGCACATTTTTAAGGGAAGACTCCCGGAAACCATGCAACTACACATTTTCTCGGATGCATCAGAGAAGGCCTATGGAGCCGCGGCCTATATTCGCGCCACGCTGAAAGAAGGCACCGTCATGACAAGGTTATTATGTGCAAAGTCAAGGGTAGCTCCATTGAAAAAACAAACAATACCCCGCTTGGAGTTATGTGCTGCTGCATTAGGGGCCCAGTTGGCAGAAAGAATAGCAGCAGACATTCAATTTAAGGGTGCCATATATTTCTGGACCGATTCCGAGATAGTGTTGGCTTGGGTAAACTCAGACGCAGCACACACCACATTCATCGCCAATCGCATTGCAACAATCAAAGAAACAACTAGAGCGGAACAGTGGAGACATGTTCGATCAAAGGACAATCCAGCCGACATCCTGTCTAGAGGAATGTCACCAAAGGCATTTAAAGAGTGTGCACTATGGTTCTGTGGACCATTATTTTTGCATGGCAAGGAATCAGTCTGGCCGAAACGTCTCAACCCCGCCTCCAACAACCAGAACGATATAGAAGTAAAGGCCAACCATTCGAAATCACTGGTCACATCAGTAGAAGAACCGGAGATGATTTACAAGGTGAATCACGGCAACTCATTTCACCGACTACAACGTATAATCGGCTATGTACTACGGTTCATCACGCAAGCTAAAAGCAAAACAGCAGCACAGCCATCATCACGGAGCTTAACCACGGCAGAACTGGAGCTGGCACTAATGCACATCGTCAAACAAATACAAGCGGCAGACTTTAAGGAAGAAATCAAACAATTGAAACATCATAAGGAGCTCCAGCGGTCTAGCAACTTGTCCAACCTCGCACCATTTTTGGATAACAAGGGATTGATCCGGGTTGGAGGGAGACTAGAGGCTTCATCATTGGCATACGACTCGAAACACCAACTTCTTCTACCATACAACGATAACATTACAAAATTGATGTTCGAAATGGTACACAAGGAGAACAAACATTGCGGCCCGCAAACTCTGTTGGGAATAATGCGACAACGATTTTGGCCCATAAAGGGAAAACTCATGGCACGAGCAACAGTGCATCGATGCGTCACATGCAGCAAGGCAAAGCCAGAACTACTCAATCAGATCATGGGAAACCTGCCTTCCTCAAGGGTCACACCATCTCGACCATTCATAAACAGCGGTGTAGATTATTGCGGCCCTATAACAGTGCATTACAAACTTCGTGGAAAAAGGCCGCACAAGGCTTATATTGCGGTGTTCGTTTGTTTCACCACAAAGGCAGTCCACCTAGAGCTAGTGAGTGACTTAACCACCGAGGCATTTATTGGGGCCCTCAAGCGCTTCATCGCCAGGCGAGGCCATTGTCAAAACCTGTTTTGTGACAATGCCACCAATTTCGTAGGAGCTAAGAACAAGCTCCCAGAGTTAAACTCGGTAATACATTCACAAGAGGCACAAGAAAAAATCATTAACGAATGCGGGAAAAGAGGAATCCAATTCAATTTCATCCCTCCAAGAGCGCCACACTTTGGTGGACTGTGGGAGGCTGCAGTCAAATCGGCAAAGCATCTGCTGCTAAGAAGTACAGCAAATGCCAGCTTAACGTATGAGGAGCTCGAAACCCTGATAATCGAGATCGAGGCGATACTGAATTCTCGCCCGATATCACCAATGTCAGATGATCCGAACGACATTGGGGCACTTACTCCAGGGCACTTCCTGATAGGAGAACCACTAACAGCACAAATTGATGCACAAGCGACGGCTGCCAAGCTCAACCTAGAAACAAGATGGAAGCTAGTGTCCCAGCTTAAACACGAGTTTTGGAAACGATGGTCCCGGGACTACCTCAACGAGTTACAGTACCGGAACAAATGGCAAAAACAGACGGCGAATATAGAACCAGGGGACATAGTGGTACTCAAGGAAGACAACGTCCCAGTGATGAAGTGGCCCTTGGGGAGAATAGTGAAAACTTATAAGGGTCCAGACGACATAATCAGAGTGGCAGATGTCAAAACAGCATCCGGAGTGCTGAAGCGAGCAATCAGATACCTCGCTCCAATTCCACGACTCAAGGATGGGGAAACGGAAACCCAAAACTCAGGCAGCCAGCCAAGTCTGGCACCAAGCTCACCGCAACCGGATGATAATGAAGTATCCCCAGAGGAACTACCCAAGGCAAAACGACGAAAAGTTACGTCCATGTCAACAATGACAACAATGATAATAGCTCTGCTGGCACTTCCACTTGTGTTTTCCGCAGACATCGAAACAACAGAATTCGACACCAAGATCGGCATCCACTTTGAAGGCATCACCAAGATGGAAGTGTCACGCTCTGAGTGGAAAATAATTTCCTACTACGATCTACAGCCATATTGGGAAGAAACAGCACGCTTCATCAATGGAACAAAGACATTAAGGGCCATATGCGACACCATAGTGCTGAAATCGGCCTGTGAAAACGTAGTAGACACCTTGGAAGCCGACATCGCAGAACTAACTGAAGAAAATAGCCTCCTCACACGATCCAAACGAGGCGCGGTCAACTTCATCGGCAACATTGCCAACTCATTGTTCGGTGTGTTGGACACCAGCTATGCAGAAGAGATGTCAAGCACAATCAACACGCTCAAACAAAATGACAACCATTTATACGGGTTACTCAACAATCAAACATCAGTTATTGATGCAACTCTCAACATCTTCAAACAAGAGGAGCAGAACATCAAACAGAAGTTCAAGGTGGTGGATGACCAAATAGTGAAGGTGGCAAAATATGTCCGTACGGAGCAGACGCAAAGGTACCAAACAAACCTCGTCCAAACTAGCAGTACATTGGCAACTCAACTCGCACTATTATCAGCCAGACTACACAGAATCCAGGCAAGAATTATCAATACGTTGACAGATGCGCACCACGGAAAAATCAATCCAACGTTACTGTCACCATCGCAACTTCGAGCAGAATTAGTCCGAGTTCGCAACCATCTACCCACATCACTAAGGTTGCCAGTGGACCAAAACAATCTCTTACAACTCTACAAGGTCATGAAGGTGAAAGGCGGAAGAACGAATGAACACGTGATCTTCGAAATGTCACTTCCGTTGTGTGATCCAGAGACCTGGGAAGTGCTCAAACCACATCCGATTTCAAGCAGAATAAACAGTTCAACGGTTGCCATCACGCCATGCAATGATCTCATTGCAATCAACGCGCATCGAGATCAATATATAACATTGACAGAAAATCAGTGGCGAGAATGCATTACTGTAAAGGAGAACCAGGTG
Organism: Campiglossa producta; assembly: GCA_964058755.1. Lineage (NCBI taxonomy): Eukaryota > Metazoa > Arthropoda > Insecta > Diptera > Tephritidae > Campiglossa > Campiglossa producta. The sequence goes on from CAXKVI010000003.1 coordinate 105,242,773, forward strand.
TTATGCTTGAACGTGCAGACAAAATTCACCGCAGACTCAGGCGCTTGTCAATGCGAAATGTCACTGCTCAACAACAATCCAGGGAACATCTGCAAGGTAGCCCCGGTAGAAGACAACGCACCGATAAAACAGCTGACGCACAATAATCTCTGGATGTATGCGTTGGAGTCCCCCACTCGAATCAATGCCGCGTGCGGAGCAAATCATTCCCAGCTAACATTAAAGGGCTCGGGGATTATAAAAATTGGCCCCGACTGCACACTCAAACACAAGTCAGTCATAATTCAAGGGCATCAAGTATACTCATCTGCAATCCACGCATCATACACGGCAACCGCAAACCTCAGCAGCATTACGTATCCTGAAAAGACATCTTCCATAATCCTGCACATACAACCGTACATTGATCAGGTCAAAAATATATCGACCCTACAGCAAGATTTAATGCAGAAAATAGGGACAGAGCTACCCTCACAAATTTCCCACCTCAAATACCATCATGCGACAATTGCGTATGCCGCTCTAATACTATCAATTGGCATCATACTTGCAATTGTGATAACCTGCATTCGAAAGAAGTCCCGAGCTCCCGTTACATACGCAGTTCCTCAACCACGGCCAGCGGCACGACAAGCACCATTTGCCGTAACAGTGACATAAAGGGACCACCGCACCATTAGAGTTAGTAAGAATGAATTGTAAATTAAAACTTAGCATTAAGAATGAAATGTAATTATAAACTTAAAATGTAAACAAAAAAAATGCCTTATTTAGAACTAAGAATGTAAATTAAAACACAAGTGAGGGAAATGACGCATATCGAAACTCGTTGAATAAAGTCACGGGCGGGAGCATGTTCATTTCTGTCCAAATATGCAGACACAGGCATATTTGTTTGCATGAAATTCAAGAACAAGCAAAAGTGCGGAGTAACGATTGCGTCATATTTTGCTCGCGGCCGTCAGTAAGTGTGCCGTCGCTGGCGTCAGCATTTGCAACCGCTAGTGTCAGCAGTTGCGACAGCTGGCGATCTAGTACGGTGGTCAGCAATGTCACTTACTGACGACCTAGAACGGTAGACTGCTGACTAGTGACCTAGTATTGCGGAAGTCAAGAGCAATGCACTAGTCAGCATAATGTTAAGACCAAAATTGTATATAAGCAAAGAAATTAAAATAAAGAATAGAGAAATGAATGAGCTACAATCCACAGCCCACCTTTCATTTATCTCTCGCCACGACAATTAGGTTCAAGTGCCTTTTATTGTCAACCCTCTCGTCTTGGTGATACCGCCTAGTCGAAAACTACCAACCATTTATCTCAAAACGTGGATTGGCATCTAAGCCTCTCCATCCGACATCATTATCAGGACGGCAAATCAGCCGCTCCAAACACTCCCCATTTCTCAAGTACACGCCCTAAATCTAGAACTAGCAGAAATTCTTCCTGATTGGAACTCGCTCTCCGGCATTTTTTCTATCAACTGGTATTCCCTGTTCTTCGAACTCAGGTACTTAGGATCACATTTTTTTGTAAACTTAGGGTCCTTTCCCCCTCCTCGTCATGTCAGTTGCTTTTCCGGGCTCACTGAAACCCTGCTCGGTTATATCACTAGGAGGTTGCTTTCAGAGAACAAGCTCGCACTTCTTTCGCCGCACAGAGACGCGGGAGTACTTGAAAGCTATACGATGAGGCTTCTAGTCGATATTGGGATCTTGTAGAGTACTCTTATCCCGGATGCTGGAGCTATGTCTGTCGCCATAAGAAACTGATTAACTAATTTATTTTTTGCTCAGGAGAAAGCCAGGTACATGGTTTGAAGATGCCCTAGATGCTCAGTGGTTTACGTGGACGTGATTAGAAGCCATAAAAGGTTATGGCATGCAATTTTATGGTTGATATATATATATGATGCCTCTCATCACAAATCTTCTCATCGTTCCCCACACCAATGGGTTACTACCGCAAAGTACTGATACCGAAGCGCACCAGGTCCATATCAGGAAACCATGGACAACTTTCCCCAAAACCAGCAGGGAGTGTTTTGGCCGCTGAAATAACTAATTAATAATGGATGCTAAATCCTGGTACTTCTGATCACCTTTAGGGCCCCGATTGAGAAATTTTGCAACTTGAAGAATGCATTTTTCTCTTTTCTTGTTATTACAGGTACATGGCCATAAATTATAGTTCCTGAATGCCATCAGAAAAAAACTTTCTCGAAATAGAGAGAAAATCCGATAGTTACGCGACGGAATTGGGCGACCTCTGTTGGCTGAATACAATATTGCAAATAATTCAAGGACAGGTGACGTAGTTGTGCTGTGGAGGTGCTCCACGCTAAAGGTTACATCTAAATATTATCAAAAATTGCTCGCTATGAAGGGAGCAACACCTCCGTTCTCATACCCAATCAGCTTTGCACCGATTATAGAGAGATAATTTGGAAGAAATTTGTATGTGAGACAATACGCCGGCTATATTCTCTCTTAAGTTTCTTCATGTTTCATCTTCTTGTGGTTCTTGTAATGCTACTAGGACCCTGGGACTATAAAGATATTGCGATGCTCTCGTTGATTGCGTTCCGCTTGCTGAGTGAAACTATCAGTAAGTGTTTGCCCAATAGAATGTGGATGGGTGTACGAAACTCGCTCAGTATAATCGCGCCGCATTGCACTTGATTCTGTGTACAATAGCATAGACATTAAGGCAACTAAACATGGCTAAGTTTAGAGGGCTGGCGGAGAAATACTCGCAGGCGAGCGAGCATAACAAACAAGCTGCTTAGTTAATGAGTTATTTCGTTTGTTTTGATACACGACTGAGTGTCGTTGTGTAATTTATATAGATGACATTATATATAATATATGTATATCGATAACTTTGTATGCATTTCATTACAACAGAATGGAGGGAGAGATTTTGTTTAGCTTTTTTCAATAATGCTCGGCGCTCGAGTTTTTCGCTGGCTTTATTGGTAGAATTTAAAAATTGTCAAGTTCAGTACCTTTGCAAACGCGCAAGAAACAAGTTGTTCGCTTCGCTTGAACTTCTAGTATACATATTATTGGATATAATATATTTTGCTAAAAATATAATAATTAATATAAAATCAGTGTGGCGTCTTTTACTTTTAAAAATTTACAAAGCCACTCAACACGCCCACTTATTTACATAAATATGCATATACTTGCATATATATAATGAACTTAGGAAATTTAAAGCATTACGTTTTAGCAAAGTTTCGAAAATAATTTTATGATAATTTAAAAACACTATAACGATAATTTCTAAGTCGTGCGTTTTACCGGTGTCGAAGGTTTGTTATGGAGGCAACACACGGTTGGTGCTAACAAGCTGTGCTTAAAGTCAAAAATTAGGAAAAAAACATCGCAAGCTCGGATTTAACGGTATGTTACTGAAAGTTTTATTTAATGTTACTGTGATATGACATTTTGCGACTTTTATTACTTCAGTTGGAGTAAGGTGATTTGTATGTGATGTGCTACGAGAGCAGAGCGAGCTGATGTGATTTGGAGTACCATGATGTAATATGGGATGATGCGCTGAACGCGTCTGATATGATTGCGATGTGATGCATGATTAAAATAATGTTGTGATTTGAGATTTTACCGACTTTTAAGTAGGTATGACTTCACTTGGAGTGAAGTGATTTGTATATGATATGGACGTGATATGACATGAAAGTGAAGAGTGAGGTGACTTGTCTCATGCGTTTAACTTGTCTGATATTACTTGCATGTGATGTGCTAAGCTGATCTGATATGATTACAAAGTGATGTATGTATTATTTAATGATATGTTGGGGACTTTTATGTTAGTATTAGGTACTTCAGCGGTTATTTGATTTAATGTAGCCCTAATATGACATGAAAGCGAAGAGGGAGGTGGTTTCATGTAATATTGATGTGAAGTGACATTAGAGCGAAGAGTGAGGTGTTTTGAGTACCTACATGCATGATCTAATGTGATTTGCATGTGATAACGTGATTCGAGGGTGATGCGATAAACTGATCTGACATGATTGGGATTTTGATATTTTTTGTTGTGAGGTAGTTCGTGGTAATGTCCTGTATTCTATTTCCAAACGATGTGATATCATAAGTGTTAGGTGAATTTGTCACTTTTACTTTTAAATTAATTCTTGAAGTGGCCTGATGTGATATGAGAGTAGAGTGAGGTGCTTTGGGGTGATGCGTTTCACAGCTCAGGGTGGTGATTTGAGAAGATGCGACAAAATGTGTTGATGAGTTTTTGATGTGATATGACATGAGAGTAGAGTGAGATGATGTCAATAGATAGGATAAACTATAAATATAGCTTTAGCCAGATGTGTTTTGTGTGTGATGTGATATGAGATTGTAGTGAGGTGATTTCAGAAGATGCGGTAAACTAGTGTGATGTGATAGAATGGCAGCATGAGATGATTTGAGTAAATACCAATCTGATGCGTGTTAGACTTACACGATATATTTTGAGGTAGTTTGAAGCCCGGTCATGTATATATTTTTTTAAACCAAGCCAAAATGTAATCGCGTGATGTGTATCAAGAGCTGCAATTTAATTCTACCGAGTTGGGAGATAAGGATAGCGATTACAAAACGATTACGATTAAAAATGTTAAACTTTAGAAAAAAGATTAATGTGACTTAGTTGCGGTAGTGACAGTCGTGGCCGGTTATGAACCCGGTACGCTCCGATACTAGCACCTTGAGTGTCGCGATTTTGAATTTATTTAAGGAAAAAGATCAACCATCAAGTTGTACGTGATTACCTTTTGTGGATTTTAGTTGGCTCTTACGACAGGCATATCTACCTCGGCATATTCTCAACCCCTAATCCACTAGGTTAATTATATATGATGTCATAGTATGCGCTGTAATGCCTGCAGGTACAAGTGACAAAACGATGTATTGTAAGTGACCGATATGATATGCTCGCGTGATGTAAAGTTGCGAGATGCTGAGAGGTGTTTGTGAGATATAATTTAGAAATGCGTGCTTCATTGATATACAAAAGTAAACCAAGAACATCTATCTTGTTGGTGTTAATTTGTTATTTTGTTTTTCACGTTTTTTTTTTCTTAGAAAAATCACAAACGCAACTTGAAAGCAACAACAGCGTTATATATTTAGTTACTGAATTTAATTTAATTAAGTCAAAAAAAGTACGGATCACGTGTGGTAGAGTATCAAAGCCGTATAGTAAAAGGTGATTTACTTAATTGAAGTTTATACCAAAAATATGCTTTCCCTGATATGATATCCTCGCCTGATGCGATGTCATGCGATGCTGATATATCGTTGTGAGATAAAATAGCGACGAAAGCGTGATTACTTAGTTACTGAACTTAGTTAATTAAATAAATGTAAGAGAGTACTAATCAAGTATTTTTTATGTGGTAGAGACTCTACCTATCCTCAAATCAATCTCATCTAAAACATGAAAATCATCGCGAAATTATAACACCCTATAGACATAAAGGTTGTCGTAAACAATTCATTTAAAAATGATGAACAAGCAAGTGAAATAATTTCTAAAGTACGAAATTGCTACTCCATTTATTAATTATTATTACCGTTGTATGTACATATGTATGTAAGTTAATCAAAACGAAAAAAAAACCTAATTAAGTATATATCTAAATTTGTCAACTGATGCATGAAAATTAGGCTGAGCCAAACAATTTTTTTTTTGTTGAAAATTTTATTGGTTTTATAGAATGGGAAAAAAGTGCTGTACAAGTTTAATACTTTAAAATAAATTTTTAGAGATATATTATTGCTAGTTTACATTTTTATGATTTGATTTTCATTTCTGTAGGATAGTTTCAAAGCAAAAATGAGATCAGACCAAAAAAAATTTCCTTTAGCAATGAAAAGCCTCTTAACCCTTTAGCCACTGGAATAGAAATACTTTGTATTTGGTAACGAAAATTTTTGTTCTTGATTAATTTGAGGGTAAAAAACTCGAATATAAAGCTTTCCTGCAAATAAAATGTTTCCTGGAAGCGCCAGGTGGAAAAAAAGGAACACCGCCTGTAGACGGTCCTAGTGGGTTAGGGGAAAAAAATTCACTTACGAAAAATTCAGATTTATTATAGGTAAACATTCAATTCATTACCAAAAATATGTAAATGGAGGGAAAGATCAAATTTTTTATGTGTAAACATCTTTGTGCGGGGGGTCATCCTAGAAAGTTACCCTGTAGCGTGTAGTGTGTAGGGTGTACTGTGTAGGCTGTAGTGGGTTGGCTGTAGGTTGTAGGCTGTAGGCTGTAGTGTGCTCGATGTGCCTGTAGGATGTAGGATTTAGGCATGTAGGGGTGTAAAAGTAGGTCGCCTCCCAGTTGGTGCACCCTGGGTAACGCTAAATGACCTACATAGCCTACACGGCTAGTTTCTTGTATTGCCGGTTCTACGAGAACGGTACCAGTACTTGTGCTGTACCCATCGTGCCGAAACGACCCGGGCCGTTTTCTTATATCTACCCGGCCAAGAGCAATACACTCGAGGTGACCCTGTCTGACATTTAGGCAGGGCTACACCTCGCTACAACAACAACAACAACAACAACAGGATGTAGGCTGCAGGCTTTAGCCCACAAAACGCAAATTATAAATGGGCAAAATAAATACGTTGCGCATTGTGGTGAGTGAAACAGTTAGAGGGTGTTGGACTGTTAAGCGAGAGTGTGGGCGCACGAAGAGCGTAGATTGACAGTAGTGTATTCCTATTGCAGTCAGTTAGAGCCGTCAAAAATGTGCTGGGTGGCCATGCTCTTTATTTTTGACGTGTTTCCCTCAAATCCGTTAAAAGGCTGTATGCTTTAAGGTGTAGGCTGTAGCGTGTAGGTTGTAGGCTGTAGTATGTAGGGTGTAGGTTGTAAGGTGTAGGCTGTAGTGTGTAGGCTGTAGGATGTAGGCTGCAGGCTGTAGGGTGTAGTGTGTAGGCTGTTGTGTGTAAGCTGTAGGATGTTATTTATAGAACAAATATTGGACCGCACAAACAATTTGAAACAATATTTAGGAAACAATTTTTCGCTCAAGCCCTTAAGACCGTCTACAGACGGCCTTCACAAAACGCTCACTAACTCAAAAAATATGCACAATACTAAAGCAAATACTATAACAACTTACCAGAAAGTTATTCAGAACGATTGAGTTGTCGGAAATGATTTTATTAAAGTTTGAATGCGCACTAAATTTTCAAATAATTTCCGCGCCGCAATCTGCAAATCTTTCCAAACAAATAGCTGTCACTGACACAAAGGTGATTTAAAAGTTTTCAAAAGAGCTCATTTCATGCAGAGTCAACGCTCAAGTGCATACAATGAAAATTACGTTAGATTCGATTTTAATATGATTTGAGTGATGACCGTCTGTAGACGGTGTTAGTGGCTTAAGGGTTAAAACTAAAAGAAAAAATTACTTAACCCATTCATTTCCACTGTAACCATACGAGTACACCACTTCAAATATCATATAATGTTGCTACAAAAATTACATAAACTGCTTTGAACGCAAGTGAATTATCACTTTCATACTTTAAATGCCCATTAACCCCTTCTGGGAACAAAAATTGGCTGGAAATTTAATTTTTTTTGTTTTTGTGTTTTATTTATTATTGAACCAGAAATTAATTAATAACAGGTAGTAAAAAGCTATTCCTAAAGGCGGGTCTGTTGTCGGGAATTAACGGGTTGAAAACAGATTCATCTATGTGGACCAGTCTAATGTACATACTACTTCATACATTCTGTAAACATTTTGGTTTTTTTTATTTGCATGCGGAAAACGCCGATTGCAACAGACCAAATACAAGGCACGTGGGCGGGTGTGCCATTGGCATAGAATTGTTGTGCATACAAATTTAGCTACATACTTAAGTGTTTATAAATAAATAAATAAATAAATAAAAAAAAATATATAAAAACGCAACAGCAAACAAACTAAATACAAAAAAAAACGTGTAGGTATAGATAATACAAAAATTAAATTGTAGCGTGCTGTAAATAAGTTAAACAAAGATTAAAAAAACTTTTCCATCAACAAACACTTTTTAAAACTTATTTACCTATACTTATGAAAATAAACAGATGAACAAAAATTATGCATTTTAAGCTGGCTCGCGCAAAACGTGCTATATTTATATTTGATATTAAAAAATGCATACTTAAAAAAAGAGTTTATAGAATTTTTGTCTCTATGTTTGTACGCAAATCACTTCAAAACTGCAGAATATAGTTTAATGAAGTTTCGCCGAAATATTTCTAGTTGCTTAAGTAAAGTTTAAGAACCCCCTCTATCGCAGGGAAAGCATATACTATTCATGAACATGAAATGGTATTATAACTTTGGTCCGATGTTTGTAAGTATGAGAAGAAGAAGAGATGGACCCATCAATAAGTATACCGAAATGATCAGGATGACGAGATGAGTTGATTTAGCCATGTCTGTCTGTCCGTCTGTCTGTCTGTCTGTTTGAACGCAAACTAGATCCTCAGTTTTTGAGATATTTGGCTGAAATTTTGTAAGCGGCCACCATTTTCTAATATAGGAATCATTTGTCGAAACCAGCAAGATCGGACCGATATTACATATAGCTCCCATACAACCGATTGTTCCGATAAACGGATTTTGGGCTATAACTCCTGTAATTAAAGAGGTAGGAGCGTGAAATTTAAGGAGGTAGGAGCGTGAAATTTTGTAAGAATTGCTTATAACATATAAGAAATATCGATGTTGAAAATCATCGAGATGGGATAAATACTTCACATAGTCCCCATACAATCGATTGTTCCGATACACGGATTTTGGTAGATAACTCCTGTAATATTTTTAATTATATAGGTAGGAAAGAGACATTTCGTAACAATTGCTCTTTTAGAATGTGGAATGTCGATGTTAAAAATCAATGAGATTGGACCAATATAACACATCGCCCCCATATAAACGATAGTTCCGATAATTTCGGTATGAGCTAAAGTTAAATTGAAACAGGCTGTACTGGGGATCGAACAGTGAAAATCGTGATGCTTATTCATGAAAGGTATTTAGCCTACGGCACAGCCGAAGACAGCTTTCCTTAGTTGTTTTTGTTTTTATGGTTCATCTTTTACAAACTTATGACCCCAAAAATAAATGCTAATGTTTCAAAACTGTCAGTCCCATAAATGTTGTCTTTGCACTTGATTTAATGAATCTGCTTGTTTTACTTTTGTATAATATTTCTTTTATTTTTAGAATGCACGGATTATTAGTTTTGATAATAAATTCGCGTGCACAATATTTTTTGTATGCCTACATAGAGGCGACAAATCTCGAAGCTTTTTGACAATCTCGGGATTTCAGGATTTTCAATGATAATCCCGGGATCCCGGAATTTTTCGCAATTATACCGTCCAAAAAGGTCGAGAGAGGTATCGTTTTGAGCTCGGTATGCGTAATACGAAAGCGAAGACTCGATATTTTATTTTTGTCAAGAGATATTTTAACTCAAAAAGGTTTTCTACACATAAATAAAATGAGCCACGCCTAAATTTTGTGATCGGCCCCGGTAAAATTGTTGGTTTTTTTACAAAAACTTTTTATTGAAACCAAAGATTTAAATTTTCGCTCGCAGTCAAAATGCGTCTTTTGACAAGTCTGCCGATATTTTCGGACAAGTTTCAGCAGTTTCGTGGGATTTTTTTTATTCAAATCCCAGGATTTTAGGACGAAAAAATGGTGCTGGAGGCCCGGAATTCGGGTTCGGGATTTTACGGGCTCGATGCCTTAGTCTACATGTGTTCAGCGAACTTTGAAATTTGAATGTGAAGTGAATTCAAGAAAAGTTAATAAATAGTCTATATAATATATATTTGTTATTCTGAAAAAATGCAGTACCTATTTATGTTTGGTCATAATTTTTTTAAATGTTGTTGCCAAGAATTATAATTATTGTTAGACTTTTCGCTTGCAAATAAACGAGAAAAAAAACTACGTCAATGTATACACTTAACGGTGTTTTTCTTCTTTTTGCATCGCTACCAAATTTACATTATCTATTATATTGAAAACTTAATTATACTATTCCATGTACATTAGGGTGGTCCTAATAATCAAATGTAGTATTTTTTGCAGTCTCACCCCCCTTTTTACGTAATAATAAAAACGATAGCAGTATTTTCGGAGATATCACATACAAAATTTGGTTTCGATTGGAATGGCATAAGGCGGGTTGCAGGGGGGGGGTAAAGTTCAGACTATCTCAAGGAAACTCACAAAATTAAAATGATGCTTTTTGTCTCTCAATCGATAGCACTATGGTCGGAGACATCGCATACAAAAGTTGGTTCCGATTGGAAACAAAAAGGAGTGACGCAGGAGGGCCAAAATTAAGCCTAACCCCTGCGACAGGCCTTAGTTGTTTCCAATCGAAACCAGATTTTGCATGTGATATCTCCGACCATAGTGCTATCGTTTTGAAGTATAAGATACAAAAACTCAATTAATTTTTGAGTCGTCATAGAACAATCTGAACTTTGACCACCCTGCGACACGCCTAAAGCATCTCCAATCGGGTTAAAAATTTTTGTATGATATCTTCGGCTATATTACTATCGATTAAGGGTTTGAACCTTTGAAAATCTGATGATAAAATGATCTCCATACAAATAAGGACCACCCTAATGTGCATACTCTGCTATACGTAATAAATACTGTGAATGTGTGAAGTAAGCATTCATGCTAGGGATAAGCGATGATATGAAAGTGAGTTTAGCGAAACTGAAATCAAAAAAGGAGAAATAATCGCATACCCTAGTAAGGATGCACGTGCTTGTATGTACATTAACATCATAGTTTACGCGTGTTATTAATTATGCAACATAATATGTATACAAGGGTGATTCAAATAAAAAAATTTGGTTACTTTTTCGGTCTTACCCCCTGAAACTTTAGGTATTGACGAGAAAATAAGCCTTGCAAAAAATTAGCGCTCTAACTTAACCCTTAAATTTTATACGTGCTACTGTGTATGTGTGTGCAATAGTACAAAACTCAGCCATGTTCAAGTGGCTGTAATTATCTTAATAGTTAAGATAATCGCATATGGCTTACCATTTTGGAAGCTTCAAAGCTTCAACTTTAAGAGTATGTAAAAATATTTTCAAAAGAGTTTCAAAAATTGAAAGAAAATTCACTTTGAAAAAAATACAAAATGTAGGGGAAGGGCGAAAAAAATAGCCACCCCTAAGGGTTAAGTTAGAGCGCTAATTTTTTGCAAGGCTTATGGGTCAGTTACATAAAACTTTATTTTGGCTTTACCTCAAACTTTGACTTTGACAGAAAAGTTCAGTATACGTATTTAAACCAAGCATGGCAAATTGGAGACCTCAAAGTTGAAGCATGGTTAAAATTTGGCAAACTCTCAAATTTTGCTTGCTTTGCTTGCTTTGACAATCAGATGTTGATGACTTTGCTTTAATTAAAGAATAAAAAGTTGGAGGAAATAATAATTAATTCATTTTTTCTCTATTAAATTAATAAATTAACCAAAACACTTTGAATGCAAAGAAATAAATAACGAAAACAAATGTATAAAAGAGAAGCGTCAAGGCGTTCATTGTAGCATACCTCTGAAGTTGGACGCAAAGTTTTGAGGTAGCAAACGTCAGGCGACGTTAACAAAGCTTTATGTATTCGACCCTTTATTTTCTCATCAATATCTAACTTTTTAGGGGGTAAGACCTAGTCGACATTTTTTTTGAATCACCCTAATGTATACTTTTTTAAACTGTTTTAAAAAAGAGCTTCTGCAAGTCGCTTCTAATTAACTGAGTATGCAAATATGATACCCACACTGCGGTTCATTTAATAGGTTTAACAAATACACTGAACCAAAAAAGTACATGTTTTTTAAGAAAAAAGTTACATAGAAGTTAAAGCTGCTATTTCATAGAATAAAAAAAATTCACAGATTCTAGGAAAATTATTTTACAATTTATGAATGAATTCATGATTTCTGTGGATTTGTTTATATATTTGAAGAACGAATAAGTACTTATATTCTAAGAAATATTCTTAAATTTCTATGAAAAAGTTCTTTGGAGAGGTTTTAATGAACAATTCTTAAAATCAATGTACTTTTCTTTTGGAAACATGAACTTTTTTGGTTCAGTGTATGAAACAAATTTTTTTCAGCAGCAAAAAAAAAATATATCAGTGAAGAAATCATTTCCTTTCATGTAGAAGTTATTGAGCCTTTATTTAGCTATGATAGAGACTACATAAGCTACCGGAAACGTGACGGTGGTCTTAATCCTGACAATGAGCAGGAAAGTGACTGTGAACGACACAAGCATAGTGACTAGACAGTGATGGCCGTAAAAGTGAACGAGATAATAAACGTGACCAATCAAATGACCGGTAGTATATTTGCACATGTTAGCGCTTATCGCTGTAACCTTACATGACAGTGAAATGTCATAAATAAACAAAATTTCGAAATACAAAAAAAGAAAAATCAACAATACAAAACAAAAAATTCTCTAACAGAGTATGATTGATAGGAATAATGTGCATCATTTTATTTTTTTTGCTAGGCGATAAGAGATGAGGTAAGCTTCAATTTAAAGGGTTACTCTATCTAAACAGATTTCAATGAAAGCTTTCACAAATAAATTTTTTTTTTGCTTTTCACTGCTTTCAATAAAAACGATAATTCATGGTCACAAAAAGATCTAATAATTTCTTAAGGGGAATAATTGCATATCGCTCAAGTGCAGTATATCTCTTTAGGCCACGATTTCACAGTGTCAGGTTAACTTAAGTTCCGCGGTTAACTATGGATTCGCAATTTAAATTAGGTTATATTTGAATTTTTACTACATATATTAAATCCAACGGAGAATCACCCTTGCCAACAAGTGTTACTTTGGACTAAGTAGGCAATTGAGAAGTAAAGTCCTCTCTCGACAAACAAAGATCACGCTCTATAAGTCTCTCATCATACCAGTCCTGATGTACGGCTCGGAATCAATGGACAGTGTCAAGAGAAGATGAGATGGCCCTTGGAGTATTTGAGAGAAAAGTTCTCCGGAAGATTTATGGTCCTTCCCGTGATGCCAACGGCGAGTATCGAATGAAATTTAACGATGAGCTGTACGAGCTTTACGCAGACCTGACCATAGTTCAGCGGATTAAAGCCCAAAGGCTCCGCTGGCTGGGTCATGTTATACGAATGGACAAAGAAGCATCAGCATAGAAAGTTTTCCTATCGACACGCGAATTCGGCAGCAGAGGAAGGGGGAGACCTCGACTGAGATGGAAACAATAGGTGGAGGATGACTTGAACTCCCTTGGGGTTTCCAATTGGCGTCAGTTATCGCTAAAAAGGAATGACTGGCGTGCTTTGATACAAAACGGCCAAAATCGCCTAGGCGGTTAAGCGTCATTATGACGCAAGCCAAGATTAGATTAGATTAGATATAAATTGTTGGTAGACGGCCTTCTGATATTTTATCAGAGGTTAACTCCCCAACCAAAATAAAAATTGGAAATCTGTGGAACGTAAGTTAACGCGCCACTGTGAAATCCGGCCTAAGCAGCAATATCTGAAGTAAAATTTCAAATACATACCAGAATTCGTATGCACATATCGTCGCTAGCTTGCCAGAAGAATGCATGTGCCAAAATTAAAATTTTGGGAAATCGTTTTTGAAAGTCTATTGCTTTCGTAAAATTTGAAATTTTATGTAGTGTTCATGCTGAGTTTTAAAAGCAGTATTTTCCATTTTCGGCCGTACATTTCGAAGATACGTTCATGCTGCCGCATTTTAAAAATGCACATTTAGCTAATTTTCGAATGCTTAAGATGCATTCCTACATCGCAAGTGGAAGTATGCTTGCCTTTTCAGATAAACTCCATTTCTTTTATAAAAGTGAGTTCGTGGGTAAAGAAACCGACTTTCTAAACAAACTTGGAAACTCTTCACCTCGAAAATTGCAACTTTTAACAGGAAAAATTATTGCATAAGTACGTTGACTTGCTTAGTGAGAATATATCCTAATATAAACCGCGGTTTGCTCAAAAGTTTGCAACATTTTTCACTTTTTCCTCATACAAGGAAATTTTGTTCGTACTGTATCTTCGAAGATGCTAAGCTACTGCAGAAATAAAGTAGCATTTGGTTGCGTTTAGCTTTCAAAATTCTATAAAAAATGCTGCATTTTGGGCTAAATGCTAAAATACAAAATGCAGGCTCAGCATGAACAGCACATTAGTTTTTGATATAAATATATTTTTGCAAGTTATATTCTCATAATACTCTTTCCACTGATATAGTTTTTACGTTAATATTCCTTCAATTCCTCGAGATTCGACACATTCATCTTTTAAAAATTTTCATGTTTCTGGCAAATGGAAAAATTTTAAAATATTAAAAAAATCCAGTTTTTAAACATTTTTGTTGCGCCAGAAACATGAATATGTAGCACATTCATTTTTCTGGCACACATTTCAGAGATTGAACTACACATTCATGAAAATGGCATTGCAAATTTCCGGAGGTTCTTTGTACTTTGGAAACCCAGGATTTTCGTGAATCGTAGAGAAACGAGAGGTTAACCACTTGAGCCTATTAACTCAAATCTGAAAAATTGGCACATTCATGCCACTGGCAAGCGAGCGACGATATGTACGTTAAAATCCAAAATATTTTAAATCGTTATACAGGATGTCAATTAGTAATCACTTATCAGCTTCATATCCGTATTTGAGGCCCTATTCATGTGCTGATTAAAATCTTTTCCCACACGTATGTAGGACCCTACCTGCTACATACAAATGATGCTAGTAGAGTACCACTTCCGTTTACACCCTAATCTGCTACAAATACAAAAACCACACTGAGGTCAATTTCGCACGCAATGCAACGTCATTAGCAGCAGCACAGGCGTACTGATACTTGTTCACCTCATTCCCATGTAAATTTATATAATAAAATCTCACCTACATTTTATCAATGTAAACTAATACAAATACACACATGAGTATGTATTCCCAATAAGCCTTATTATAAGGTATGTATGTACATTGGACTGGGTCGAAAAATAAATTGAAGTAATTTTACAAGTTATTTTTTAAAATGGTAAACAAAATGTAAAAGTTTAAGCCCTGAAAAAATATTTTTAGAAGTCTATATTTCCAAATTTATATTTTTGAGACCGATCTGCTTTTTGCTGAGAAGAAAGTTTAGAAAATTAAACTCCATTCCCGAGTAATCAGGCTTTAATCATTAGTAAATATGGTATTCTGAATTTGTTAAAAAAGCAAAAATCCATAAGAAGACTTTGGATTCTTGGAGAGCGAGTTCATAGCTGAATCTGATTCCTCATATCAGCATCGTACTGATGTTCTTATTATTTTTTTGAGGTTAGGGTCGAACAGCAAGGCGAGTTTCGATAACAGACTTAAATGTCGCGCATCAAACCTCAAACAAATGCCTGTATAGAGTTACCAAGTACGGCAACTCTTATTTATTTTTTCTGGCTGCAAGATTTGAGAACAATAAAACTACGTTTTCGTAGGGTTCTTTGCCCCACTAGGGGAAGCGGATAACATTAAAATATTTATAAACCGTATACAAGGCGTACATTTATCAGGTGACTTTATTCGTCATCGAAATTGTAATTTTAAATAAGCAGCATATCTCTGGAGATTTATAGTACATTTACACTGCACCAAATCTGGCGAATTCAAATGAGCCAGTTCGACACTGTTCACACTGGCAAATTTGCATTTGGCTTCACCTTCCCTGCAAGAATCTGCTACCAGGACAAAAAAGCCACCGAAGGCAAATGCATTACCGTGATGATTTAAGCACCTGTAGAGTAATGATAAAATAAGAGTCAAGAAGGCTTTTTCTTTTCTTGTAGAATTGGCAAATGAGGTCAAATGTGATGGATTTCCAAATTTGGAAAATGATATTTGTATGGAAAAAGCGCCAAATATGCTATTTTTCGACAAATTTGCAAAACTTTGGTGCGGTGTAAATGCACTATTAGTGTAAGATTTTTACTCTCGTGACATTCCATCTGCATTTGCCTTCCAGCTCTACCTTGAAGCTAAATATACAGTATTGAAAACTACCACATATACGAATGCTCCAAAAATTAATGTTTGACCCACATTTAACCCAATTGAAGCATCATATTTTTAGGTTGACTTGACCTTGTGCCTAATTCATTTCATTTTAAAAGTTCTGAATAGAAATAGGTTACTTCAGAGTTAAGCTCCGTTTAGTAGATGAACGCACAAAACGCATTGTAACTTACGTGACCGAATAAAAAAAAAACGAGGTACCCTGTGAGAAAATTCTGACTTTAGCATATGTATATATTTATAATACCTAAAAGTAGGATACACAAATTACAATTTACCTACTGCAACTATGCCCAGCCGATTTTTCATACAAATGATATACATAGGAAACAAATTCGTGTTCGAAATGCGCAAGTTAGTGCAATTTTTTTGTCTGTGACTGTAAAAAAGAAAAATTGGAATATGAATCTCAAACTCATGATGGGATAATATTTTTCTATTTCCCGTCAAATTAGACATTTGAAATAACAAAAATTGCGACAGAGCCAAATTTTTGTAGAGAAAGAAAGAAAACTTCAAAAGTCCCCATTAATATTGTGGTAAAAAACTTATTTGTGGCGAAAATTTACGGTTTAAAGAACTTTTCTCGTAAACGGTAATTTTTTTTGAAAAAGCTGTACACCTGAAAATTCACTATAAAAATTGTCCTAGCATTTTTCTTAATTAATAGCTGACCCGACAGACTTTGTATTTCCACCCCGATGCCTATCGCTGTCTACATATGGGGTAAAATTCCTCAAGCGGACCAAATAAAAATTCGATTTGAATTTGATCTGCTATGTAAGGAAAAAATATCACCAAAGGTCGCGTAAAAATATTGGATGGTTACCGAAATTCTCAATTTATTGTGCGTAAGCCTTTTTTTCTTTAAATTAGAAGACATGTAATTGACATGCTAAGAAGGAAGATGGAAACCGTTTTCTTAAGTATTTTTCCCGTTCTTTTCGAATATAAATAAAAAAAAAATTTAGTCAAAATTTTATTAAAAACAAAATGATAAATTTTTTTCAAATTTCGGAATTTTTAACATTTTTTTTTAATTTTAATTTAAAGCTTGATCTTTTTCCTTTAAAATTATATCTTTTTTGTAATGGACCTCGAAAACTTTTTAATGTTCTTTAAAAATACATTTTATTTATTTTTTGTTGTTTTCCTCTAGGCTTTGATAAATTTGGTTCGCGTCTGCACTAGTAACAAAATTAAACTTTTGCTAAGTTTCCATTTTCCAGTCAAAATGGTTATTATGAAAAAAAAAAATAAAACCATAAAATACAGTTATTTTTTTTTTTTCGTGTGTGTTAGTGAGTGTCGTGTTTTACTACTTTATCCCCGTGCGTGTTAGTGCATATTTTCGCAAATCTGTTTCGTGAACGTGTCGAGTCGTGTTGTAAAAATCATGCACGCGCCCATCTCTAAACCGAACCTTGCCCGTTTCTCAAGTTAGAGCAAATCTTAATTATTAACTCAAATAACTCATTCAGATTTCCTACTGGGTTTGTGAGAATTGCATTCATGTAACACTTCTCATATCGAACGTTTCTTTTTTGTTTTTTTTTTATGTATTCTAATTTATACTAATTGAATAGCTCACACATTAAAGCGGGCTACTCACCTGCCAAGAAATGCCTCAAGAAAAAAACGAGCATATATTTCTTGTGCCTGGTCAAGAAATTTTGACGTTTACCAAAATTTCCATTTTTTTTGCAAATTACTCTTATAAAAATTTATAAAACATGTGTAGCGCAATATGTACTCACCTTTGCTGTGGATCTGCACGTTTACCTCAAGAAATATAAACGAGCATATTTATTTCTTGAGGTAAACCGGCGTTGCCAACCATCGAAAATTGTAGTATTTTTTCTTATGAGCTGAGTATTGGCTCAAGAAAATTTGACGTGTGAAAACAGTTCTTGACCATTTCTTGAGCGTTTTTTTATATGGAGTTTGACATTTCTTGGCAGGTGAGTAGCCCGCTTAATAATGTAATCTTCACACTAGGTAACAAAATATATATCTAAAGATAAATGCGCCAAAATTATTGTAAATATGTGTTTAGCTTTGTAAATATTGTCGATTTAGTATTTGTATGTTGCAATTGACACTTAATGGAAAAGTGACAGTTGTGAAAATTTTAACATCAAATTAAATGCTAACAGGCGAATAGACAGTAATGAATCTAAATAATTCCTAGGGCGTTGGCGTAAAAAGTACTTGCAATTTAATGCGAGATAATCTTTGTTTTTGCTTTGTTTAACAAATTTTTCAGATCTCGAGAAGGTGTTCCACATTACAAATAGAATAAATTAATTTAGGACTATTTAAGGCCTGGAATGTCAAAATCAAGGTATAAAACTGATTGAAATAACGTTCCGGTTTCGATTTCGGTTCCGGCTTCGTTCTTCAACATTTGTTTCGGTTTCGGTTACTGTTTCGTTACGGTTTCGTTCTTCAACATTTGTTTCGGTTTCGGTGTCCAAATAAAAAAAAACGAACACAAACAAATGTTACTAAAGCAAATTCGTCTGAAGTTTCATAACTTTTTTTTCGGATCTCGTATATTTCTTTCGATGACTTCATTCAACTATAGTCAAATTTCCTTTTTCAAAATTTTGATACTGATATCTTTTGTAGCCTTGCTTGACAATCTTTTTTGTAAAGGGCACATATTAGAAGAAGTAAGACATTAAAAAAATTCAAAACAGTCTGGATCCGGTTCCGGCATTTGAAACGGTTTCCGTTTCGTTCTTTTCCAGATCAAAATGACGGTTACGGTTTCCGTTTTAACGAATGTGTAGACTTAGTATCACGGTTGCCGTTTTGGCCAAAATGTATGTACCATTTTTGGTACGAATTTTTTCTCCGGGTACATTGGTACGCAACTTCCATATTTGGTACGTTTTTGCCATTTATTTTCAACGCAACTCCAAAGACACTGCTACAAATATAGAAAACTACATTTGAAGGAGTATTAAAAAATTATTTAGTCATGATGTGTCTTTTTCACTCTTCTTCTTTACTGGTAGTAAAAGTGAAGTGGTACCACTTGGGCAACGGCGAAAAAAATAGCGACCCTTAAGGGTTGGTAAATTTTCTTATATTTGAATCAGCCGTTTCTGTGTTAAATTATGGCAGCAGATGAACTGCTTAGAATTGTTTTAATATATTGTTACATATATTGTCTAGCTAGCAAATTATTATGGTACGTTTTTTTTCGGTTTGGTACGAGTTTTGGTACGCAAAATTTTGAGCATACGGCAACCGTGCTTAGTATGCGACAAACTCTAGTCAACTTTCCCTATGGTTTAAAATTGCACTGAAAAACCGGCCCATTGAGAATTCGTGTGGTTTTTGAGCTCATTTTTTGTATTGTTGAGGCACTTCATGCGAGTAACTTATTAGACAAGTTTCGTGGGATATGATATTTTTATACCTTTCATGAAGATGAAATGGTGTTATAATTTTGGTCCGATGTTTGTAAAAGTATGAGAAGAAGAAGAGATGGACCCATCAATAAGTATACCGAACTGATCAGAATGACGAGATGAGTTGATTTGGCCATGTCCGTCTGTCCGTCTGTTTGTTTGAACGCAAACTAGTCCCTCAGTTTTTGAGATATTTGGCTGAAACTTGGTATGCCGCCAATATTTTCTAATATAGAAATCATTTGTCGGAACCAGCCAGATCGGACCGATTGTTCCGATAAACGGATTATGAGCTATAACTCCTGTAATGAAATAGGTAGGAACGTGACATTTTGTAAGTATTGCTATTTTTATATGTGTAATGTTGATATTGAAAATCATTGAGATGGGATAAATATTTCACATAGCCCCCATACAATCGATTGTTCCGATAAACGGATTTTGGTAGATCAATCCTTTAATTTAAGAGCTAGGAACGTGAAATTTCATAACTATTGCTCTTTTAGAATGTGGAATGTCGGTTTGAGCTTAAGTTAAATTAACACCTGCTGTACTGGAGATCGAACAGTGAAAATAGTGACCCTTATTCACGAAAGGTATATAGGCGAAGACGGCTTTCCTTACATGTTTTAAGTTGAAATTAAAATTAGCAGTTAAATTTTTTGTTGGGAATGGGCGATTTCAACTATTTTTTTATAAGAATATCTTTGATATTTTGACTAAAATTTAAATTTTTTATTTAAATTTATTTTTATAGGTCCGAGTGAGGTAAACCTAGGAGTTCACCGATCTCAACCATTTTTAGAATATTTCCTAACTAGCTCATATATGACATGTGTGCAAAATTTCAGTGACGTAGGATGACTCCTTATATTGTTTTCCAAAAAAAAAATGTATGTAGCCGGGTTCAACCCTCCCCCCCTTTGCGATCCAAAAGTCATATTTTTTACAGTAACTCACAAAAAAAATATCGTAAAAATTACTCAAAATGTATTGTAAAAATTACACAAAAATATAGTGAAAATATTTAACACCAAAATATCGTAAAAATTACGCAAAAAATATAGTAAAAATAAATATAGTTTAAAAAAACTAAAACTCACGCTTTTAGAGAGTATTGAACTAACAGGTTAAAAATAATTTTAAAAACCCTACACAGTAGTATTGTGGAAAAAGCGTGGTCCGCTTTGTTCCATAATCTTCGTCTTTTATTTAAATTATTTTTAACCTTTTAGTTCAATACTCTCTAAAAGCGTGAGTTTTAGTTTTTTTAAACAATATTTATTTTTTACTTTTTAGTCAAATGTCCTATGAAATTATCGATAAATATATCGAAAAATACAGCAGTCCAAACGAAACCTCTGGACTTCCACTTTCGTTTGATACCCATATTGTTAGGAAATTTTAAAGTATTTGGCCTCACATTTTGACAATAACTCAGTTATCGATAAATTTATCGAAATATGTCGATGTCCAAGTGAAACCTGGGGCCTTCACCTTTCGTTTGATACCCATATTTTAGGGACATTTTACGGTTTTTTGGCCACTGGGGCTTAGACCGAACGAGAGTCACATACATACAAGCAAGCAAACAAACAAGCAAGCATACAAGTGAACCTACTAAAAGCGTGGTAAAAAAGCGTCGGGCGATCGATTTACGAAAATTATGGCACAAGCGGACCACGCTTTTACCACAATAATTATTACTCGTTTTTTAATTATTTTCAACTTTTTAGTTCAATACTCTTTAAAAGCGTGAGTTTTAGTTTTTTTTAAACTATATTTATTTTAATATCATGCATGGAGAAAAAGGTGGCTCTAGCGCGAGAACTAAAGGCTTTACAAAAATAACTATTTTCATTGTCGATGGGGAACTTCGTGACAGATAAACGGTAAAAGAAAATTGTTATACGCATACCTACTTATGTAAGTTTTCGAAAAAAGCCTCATCATATTTTTAGATAATTTGTATATTGTTAAATCCCTATCGACAGGACTAATGATAGAGTTCTAAAAATTAATATTATGCTCTGGAACTTTTACACTGTAAATTAACAGTGTCTCTCCATTTTAGGTTAGGTTCAAGTGGCTGCCGCAGAGGCACACTTAGGCCAGTTTTGAAAGGCCCGTTGTGATACCACCAACACAAGGAAAGTCAGTCCCGGGACCTAGCCATATGGAAAATCCCTGAGTTGTTGGGATTTTCCACATAGCAGAATCCCGGGACTGACACTCCTAAACCGACACCGTTACTCCTCCTCGAACCACTTAGATGACTTTATGAAGCCCATCAAGTCCTTTATGTCCAGTTCCGCGATCTGGCTTAGGCTATCCAGGAACGGAACTCCCAAAAAGCGCGTTCTCGCGCCGCTTAAAGCCGGACAGTTGCAGATGAGGTGATCCACTGTTTCCTCCTCCTCATCATCTTTGCAACTCCTGCAGCATCGTCGGTAGGGCACACCTAGCCTTTCTGCATGCCTACCAATGAGGCAGTGACCGGTTAATACCCCTATCAATATGCAGATTTCCCTCCTAGTTAGGGCATAAATGCGTCTAGATCTTTTAAGATCCCATTTTGGCCAGGTTTGTTTCGATATGCGACACCCTGGGGATTGCAGCCATCTTTCGTTGGCTTGACGGAGTGTGTGCTCCTTCAGCATTAGTTTGCATGTGGCAAACGGCATACCTAAGCGCTCTTTATCCTGAAGAACCTGCTTGGTCGTGCCCTGCCTGGCAAGCTCGTCTGCCTTACAGTTTCCCTCAATGTCCCTATGTCCCGGGACCCATATGAGGTTTACGCGGTTCTGTTGGGCCATCTCCTGAAGAGATCGACGACAGCTGAGCGTCAGTTCAGAGTTGAACGTGTATGAGCCAAGGGATTTGATGGCCGCTTGGCTATCGCTGAAAATAGCGATATCTTCTCCGATAACACGTTTGCTTAACCAGGCCGCGGCGTCCAGGATTGCCGAGACTTCCGTCTCTCCATTTTAAAAAATAAACAAAAGTTCAGCTAGGCCATGACGCTGTTCCTTTATAGATACGACCTGTGGAAACTCAGCTAATAATACAGTTGATGCGAAAACTAATGCCGCTATTACACTGTAGGCCATTAAGTATGCAGGGTCTGTAGTTTGTTAACATTGCCATTTATGTATTTGCAATTTCGCATATCCGTAAAATCTTTTTTGTTTGCCACTAAACAAGTGTTTTCGATCGATTACATGCAATTAAAATAAACTATGATCACCTCTAATCAATTAATTAACATAACAGAGCTAGGAAGTGTTGTGAATGTCAATTAGCTATATTGTTTACATATTTTTAAATTAGACAATTAATATATATTTAACATTGTCTATGGTGAAATTTGAATAGTGGGTGACATATGTATGTGCCAGTAGCGGATTCGGTATTTTGGGAAGGGTGGGGTTAAATTTTTTTTTTTCCGAGGACATTTTTGATTCTCAAAAGTTGCCTTTGAGGGTTGTTTTTCAAAAAAATATATACCTACATACATTGTTGGAACGGGCAATGTCAAATTCAAGGTATCACGTTACTTTTACTATATTTTTTTTGCGTAATTTACTATATTTTGTGTAATTTTATTACTATATTTTTTGTGTAATTTAACTTTATATTTTGTGTGATTTTTACTAATTTATCAGTCATTTTTCGTATAAATTTTACTATCTTTTTTGTGTAATTTAATATATTTTTTATGTAAATTTTTACTATATTTTTTGTGTAATTTATATTTTGTGTATTTTTTACTGTATTTATGCGCTTTTTTTTACTATATTTATAACTTTTTTTTTTTGTGTAATTTCGATATATTTTTTATGTAATCTTTAATATAGTATGGGTAATTTTTACTATATCTTTTGCCGTATTACTGCGCAAAGTATGACTTTTTGGATCCCAAAGGGAAGGGTTTGAACCTGAAATCCACCCCCGTGAATCCGCCCTTGATATGGGCCTTCACTGTGAGTGATGAAATGTTTTCTATAAATATTTGTTATGCATTTTAATCAAATATTTACAACAAAAATGTATGCTAATTAAACTAGTTTTACGATATGACTCAGCTAATTTTCATTGCAATAAAAAAAAAAAAACAAGAAAAAAGTGCACAATTGAATTGTTAATCAGCTCCTTCCTATTCCTAGCCGTTGGAGTGGGTACTCGACAATTGCCATTGACTATTAAATATGCAAGTTGATAGTATGTAATATGAGAGGTGCTCTGGTATCTGATTCCTATAATCTACTATACACATATGTATGATGTGAAATTGATTAATATTCACATTGAATGTTTTAATCAAACAAGTTGTCGGTTGTCGGTTGTCGTCGTCGTCGTCGTTGCCAATGAGTATTGAATGAATTGTTTGTAACTACGATATGTAGATTATAAATGCACCTAAATGGCAGGGTTAAGTGAGTTGTTGTTTATGTGTGGGTGTTGCTTGTTATATCTCGTAGGTCTCAAGTTCAACGCCAAATAAATACTTTTCAATTAAGAAATATTTTATTTTATGACAGCACAAAAAGTGCATATAATATTAACTGATGAATTTTATTAACAAGCAAATGTAAATTACATATTTTACTAATATAGTTAAATACTATCGTATAAAAATATTCGTGGATTAAAAAAATCCCTTAAAAGGGGGCATTGGAGTTTCATGAAATGGCATTTTTTTAGCGGTCTAGAGATGTCGGACCAAATTTTTCCATTGATGCTGTTAATATTTTATTTTACTTAGTTTTTTATAGCAAATCAGATTCTCAGCAAGAGAACTAAACACCCTAGCATACATACATACCTTTATGCCTGCATATGTATGCCAATGCATAAAAATTTTAAATCACTTCATCGATTTTTTTGCCGTCAAAGCACCTCTTCAATCAAAGATTTTATCGTTAATTTACTGAATGAAAGCAAAGTTCATAACCTGATGTCACATTGTCACGTTGATGTGTTGTAAATACTTGAGTTGACAAGCCCCTTACAATTATGCATATTTACATGATTTTATTATAAGATGGGCTCACATGCATACATACTTAACTTAGCATGTGTTTCATCAATATAGGGGTAGGTAGATCGAAATTAGTAAACTTCGACATTTTGTATTTTACATTTCTCTCCACGTCACGTCACTGAAGTGTTTGTTTGTTTATATTTTCGAAACATTATCGTTAGAGATCGCAAAAGGTTTTATCATATATACTCGTAGTGTTCATAAAAAGCGGTTCATGTAAATGTTACCATCTTCAAACGATAGTGTTTCGAAAATATGAACCAGAAAATACGTACTGGAGTGACGTGACGTGACGGGGAAAAAATACCGATATGTCTTAAAACTAGCCGGTTGATGAGATTGACTTAACTCCTGAACGATGGTCTTAGTTTGAGAACGGATTTTCCAAGAACATGTTTTGTGTTCCATGAACAGTTTGGACTTGATTTATAAAAAATTTTAACTTACTAGAGTTTGCCCAGTGGTTGAAATTGATTGAATTTTTTTTTTTGACAAAACCTTATTCTAATTTACTACGTTTTTTGAACTCCCTTTCCTTTGATTTAACTATTTTTCCCTTTCATTTGCTATATTTTTCCTTTTGTCACATTCTTCTTCCTTCTGCTTTTTACTCTCTACACCACTAAGTAACTCAATCTCAATTTATGTTTTTATTTTTTTAGTTCATAAAATTTTTTAATTTATCTTTTTCTAAAGTTCATTTTCTTCAATATTTTCCGCATTTGCGTTTATTTCCTTTCCTTTCCTTTCCTTTCCTTTCCTTTCCTTTCCTTTCCTTTCCTTTCCTTTCCTTTCCTTTCCTGTCCTTTCCTATCACTTAATTTCCTTTTCTTTTGTTTCCTTTACTCACTTTTCTATTCCTGTCTTTTATTTTCCTTTCCTTTTCTTTCTTTTCTTTCCTTTCCTTACCTTTCCTTTCCTTTTCTTTTCTTTCCTTTCCTTTCCTCTACTTGCTTGTCCTTTCTTTTCCTTTCCTTTCCTTTCTCTCCATTTCCTTTCCTTAGCTTTTCTATCCTTTGCCTTCATTCCCTGTAATTTCTTTTCCTTTATTTTCCTTTTCTTACTTTTCCTTTTCTTTCTTTTCCTTTTCTTTATACTCCTTTTTTCTTTCCTTTTCTTTCTTTTCCTTTCACTTTCTTTTCATTCCAATTCTTTCTTTTCGTTGTCATTTATTGCTATTCTTTTTTTCTTTCCTGGCCTGTCCTTTTCTTCCCTCTCGTTACCTCTTTCAACTTTTGTGCTCATACTCAGCCTCTCCTACAAAAACACCAATGCAAGTGGTCATACCTATACACAGAACTGCGGGTCTATAAACTGTACCGATTTTTACCACTAGGCCATCGCGTACTTATGTTTGCCGGCGTCTAATTGCAGCTTCGTTCTATGACAGTTGTTTACAGACTAAAAGCCTAAAAGTATGCAATGTTTTTTTTTAATTTGGGTTTTACAAAATCGTTCTCGTTAATAGAACATGTTTTCTGATGATAACACCGGTCGTTCTATTTTCGATAACTTCGTTCGCATTTCAAGAATGTGGTTGTTATTTTGGTGGTATATTTTCAAGAACACGAAAATCTAAAATTGAGACCTGTGGTGCTGCATTTTAGAACGGTGTTTTTCCCTGAGGGTACGTCCGTATAGGATAAAACGTGTGATGTTTTTGTACGTATATTAGAGTGGAGGGGGTCCCGAACGCCCAACATGCAAAAATATCAACAACTGAAATATGCTTATTTTATCTTCACAAGTACACGGATATTAAGAACTTACATCAAAGTCAAAATAATAAAAAAACAGCATTTCTGTTTAGTAATAGCAGTTTTATTATATACCACCCATGATTACATGTTTAATAAAGACAGTTTTCTTCTGTGTTTCCTGGTGAAAACATCCAAAACTTCATCAGCCTCCATTTGTGCCACAATATCTCCATGGATATGCATTAAAGCCAATCCATTCAAACGCTCTTCTGTCATCCTGTTTCGAAGATATGATTTTAATCGGCGTAAGGTAGAAAAAGCTCGCTCGGCAGTGCTGGTTGTCACTGGAAACGTATATATATCTGAACCAATATGTAATAGATTTCGAAAATTCAGTGATTCTTCATCTATTTAATCGAATTTCCATAGTGTACAAAAATACCGTCTGGGGGCACGATTCCGAAAATGTTGCTAAATTCAATTATTTGTAGTCTTTTTCGACTAAAAATGCTCTGTGATGGAGTATTACCAGTACAAAAAAAAACCGTCTGAAGGGGGGGGGGGGAGGGCACGTGCCCCCGTGCCCCACCCCTAAATCCGCCCTTGGCTGTGAATGTGCACATGCTGTACTTAATTAACACACCCAAAAAGTAAATATGTCACATAATTGATTTTAGTTAAAATCAACTTTTAAGTTGTTGGCATAGGACTTATTAAGAGGTCTTTTAGACATACCTACTTGGCTGCCGTCTTAGTAGAAAGAAAAAAGTATGAAGTGTAAACGAAATAATGAGTTCAATAACGCGGGATTCTTTGAGTTGGTTTGCTTTCTAATAGAAATTTCTTAAGGTTCTAAATGGGTAGGCGGACGATCAGGCATATCCGTCATCCCGATTCGGCATATCGTAAACAGACTTCACAAAAGTAGCCTCAAGGAAATAATTAACCCATTTGAGCTTTGGAAGATACGTTAACAGATACAATTTTGAATATGTGAACAACTTTGTCTATTGGGAACCAGAGTTAACAGCGTTAAAATAAGTCAGCTTTGAAACCCTATCTAGAAAGGGTGCTCCAAATAAATCCAACTTAGGTCTGTGTTAAGTACTAAAATCATGCTCTATAAGTCTTTTATGATGCCTACCCCAATAAGATAGCCCTTGCAGTTTTTAAGATACATAAATATAAGATATTCGGAAGATCCTCAGTCCTCTTTTTGCTGCCTATGGTGATCTGTATCTGCTCCGATATCAGATTTTGGAAGCAAAGGTATTGGAAGGCGCCCCCACTGAGATGCGAATTACAATCTCATTCGGTATACAAAAATCTAGGGGATGATGCTATTAGCACGAACAAAATTACAGATGCAGAAACCGATTAGCACACATTTCCAATACTAAATACGGTAAATAACGAAGCAAACTCAACCATAACGATCAAAACCGAACTGAGCTTAGATGAATGCATCTGTGTGCGTATCAAGGGTGTCAAAGCAGGGTGTTGTGTGCATGCGATCACCGGAGCGCATGAATCGAAAAAAAACTGTGATCGTTTTTCCTCAAAAGGTATGATTGTATGAAGGTGTGTGTGAGTGATGCTTCATTGACAACGATAGTTCGCTTATATTCGCAGCCGGCGAGCTTTTGTAAAGCGAATACTTTGACTTGAGAGGTAAATTTAATGTATCCGCTCATAGTCGTGTCCAGTCTTTCGTACAGTGAAGTAAACTAAAATATTTGTTTAATGACACGCAGATGTTCGTTTTCTTGAATGTGCATACATAAGTGTGTGGAGTGTTGCGGTGCAAAATAGGATAATTTAGGTGCTAAACAATATACAAATTATTTAGTAATTTTTTGAAAATTGAATTTGTGTGAAGCTACTCATAGCAAAGCAACAAACAAAATATCCAAAAAATAACATATTTTTTATTTCTTCACAGCCTACATCCAGTGTGTTCAAAATACTTTGTGCTCGTGTACATGTGCACGACTATGTGCATCTGATCCTTGCACACATTGCCTAGTCGCAAAACCCGTCATACTATTGTAACGGTTCATACTCATATAAGTAAAAAAAAACACAGAAAAATCACACAAAATGCCGAAAGAGGAATCAAAATTTAAAGCATTTATGCGAGAAAACTCGCTTACTATGCTCACAGTGACTGGTGTATTCCTGGGTGGCTCAATCGGTTTTGTCATCAAAAACAGCACGGGCGAATGGACTAAGCGCGATGTGATGTATATATCATTTCCTGGTGAACTCTTTTTGCGGTAAGTGAATTACAGAATAGATATGTATACAGGGTATGTTTTAAAAATTGTTGCCACATTCGTAGCTTGGAAGTGATGTGATTCTAAATAGGAGCATAATCCGTAAAAACAAAAATTAAAATTAAAGTAAAAAATAAAAATTGTTAGTGGCTGAATAGAATTAAAAGATTTTTTACCAATGTATTTGTAGACGCTCAACTTAAAATTTAACATATCCCTTATTTCGATAACTCGACCGTTTTCAGAGTTATCGACCAATATGTGGACCAGGGATGGCCAAAAATGTGTATCAAACGAAAGGTGCTAACGAAAGCTGTTATAAGCAATGTGATTCATTTAAATATCTCAGCTGGTTTCGGAGATATCTCCTAAAGTGTGAGAGGGGAAAATAGAAGGGTGGCCGTCTTTCTTTCGGCGGGATAACATCTGCTGGGCCTCCTAGTGCTAAATAATGTAGGTATATATATAACAGATTTAGGAGGCAACAGTTAATATCACTGTCCTACAGTACCTAACCATACTTATAGTCAAATGGATGGCAACCTTGCTAAGATTATAGCAGCTAACCTCTAAAAACTTTAAATCAGTAAAACCGTTTCCGAAATGGTAATAAATATGCAAAAATAGCCTTTTCTTTTGCGATCGAAATTTAAAAATTTAAAATTAACCGTTTTTTTAGCCCTGAAGTTAATAGGCCCATTGGAATATCCACAGAATATTCTATCCTACGAAAATTCCCAGTTTACAAATGCTTGCATAATACTGCAATTACTCTAGCCAACAAGGTTTTTTGACCTGAGTAGGCAACTGAGAAGTGAAGTGCTCTCTCGACGCACAAATATTACGCTGTATATTTAGGTCTCACATCATAACTGTTGTGATGAATTTTTTTCATAAACTCCTTATTTCCAAATCAAATTTTGGTCGAATCTATCTGAACTTTGGATTCAAAAGTGACATATATCTGCTGTATGCTTATGGGATCTGCATTAATAAAAGGTATTTTTGGAACTCATTCTGATATAGGTCGTTCTTCAACCAAGTTTTTAGAAAGAGATTTTTTCAATACATACATAATTTGCTGATACAGGGCGAGCTTCCACCCAGCATTCGATATATTCTCAATAAAATGTGTTCTTCTAAAATATAATGGCCTGTAATCATAGTCGTTGCTTAACACGAGTATTAGTTAATATCTTCACTAAACTTAAAAAGAAATTTTAAATTTTGGTCAATCATAGTCATGTTAAACAAACATATTAGCTGAAAAAATATTTAACAGGGACCCCTCATAATAAATGAAAAGAAATTAAGTTGGTTGGTGGTATGAAGATTTTTTTTTAACTTTGGCAGGATCACCCTGTGCCAGCTAATATAGTATATCTGTGTCACAAACCATTGCACATTTGTGCTAATAACCGACAGAGGGCAAATTCATGTACTGTCACCCACACAACCATTGACACGCACCGCTTTATTAAAATGATAAAATGGCATTTTCTTAATTTTAATTTTAATAGAGTTTTAAGACTAGGTTAGACGTAAAAGGTATTTTTTGTTGACATGTTAAAGTAGATTAAACTCTATTCTAATTCGACTATGACTACGGGACAATTAATTTTAATTTTAAATCTTCTTTAGGATGCTAAAATGTTTAATTGTGCCATTGCTGGTTTCATCCATAACAAGTGCCATCGGTGGACTTGATCTCAGTATGTCAGGCAGAATTGCCGTACGGTGAGTTGATTATGGTTTGTGGACTTTTTACGATATTTCTTTTTAAAATTTTTCTTTTACAGCGCCAATGCATATTATTTTGTCACAACCATCTCAGCCGTCGTTTTGGGTATTTGTTTAGTGACCACGATACGACCTGGACAGGGTGCCAAAATTGTTGAAGTGCGCACTGAATCGGTGGATAAAGCATCAAAGGTGTTAACGCCGGATACGCTCATGGATTTAGTGAGGTAAGGTGTGAGAGAAATAAGTTAGTTGACTAGTGATTTACTATGGTATTTTAACAATTTTCAGAAATTTGTTTACGGATAATATTATACAGTCGACCATGTTTCAGGTAAGTTTACGAGGAAGAGTGGATATTTATTGGAAAGGGGAGAGTAGACGGCTGGAAGGAGTGGGAATAGGAAAAGTGAGAAGGGATATTGTGTAGATGAAGAGAGGGAGGAATAGGAAGAGAAAAAGAGGTACAGGAAGAGCAATAGGACCAGGGCTGTGTGATTTCACATACACTTTCAAATAAAGAGTCAATTTGATTGCGTGATCTGATTCGCCTTCCAAATCAAAGGTACTTTATTGTGATTTGAATCTAGAAAATCAAAGATAATTTTGTGATATGAATCTTCAATGAATTAAAGATGGGTTTCATTTGTGATTTGAATCATCAGACGAGTCAAAGATACTTTTATTTGTGGTGTGATTCTTGATTCGTGATTCGATTCCTCTTGATGGTTGGTCACATATAAAAAGTATCTTTGATTTGGTTAAACTATTTAAAAATAAAAAGTAAAAAATCACGTAACCCTGAAGATGACGAGGAAATGGAAATACGCGAATCCGCAACTAGGCACTACACATGGAAATAGCAAATCTGCAGTGCTTTCAAATTATTTACCAATTATCCAATTTACGGAAAAAATGCCTTATTTTCATATGGACTGGCATGCATAGGCTTCAGCTTCAGCTATGGCCCCAGCACATATCAAACATGGTTTGTAATTGATAATAAACACGCCGATTACGCACAAAAAATCAAGTGTGAATCAAATTAGCGAATTTAGTTTTAAATTGATGGACTTACTCCAAATAAGTATGTAGCTGACTCAACATATCTCGAATTATTTGAACGGTCGAACTTAATTTCTTTGTTTATTTCGTAATTTTTGCGGAAATGAGGAGACATAAGTTCAACAATAAAATTTGCAGCTTAAGCTTCGTAAAAAAATGATATCAATCGTATATAATTTTTTCGAGTGCTTAACACTTGATAGAGTTACTTTTAGAAAGCACGCCTATGATCAGATAAGTAATTGCTATAAGAGGTTTTTTTTTTAAATTACTTAGGCCAAAACATTCCACTTACTACTGAATACTTCATATTTGATGTGATGTTTATTGCTTGAGAGCAATCAAGGACTAATAAAATATCTTCTGATGCCCATGTAAATGCACAAGGACTATCAAATCACACCTATGAGCCACGGTAATAACAAATTGTCATTTGATTCGCCTTCCAAATAAAATATGTTTTTTACTTGTGATTTGATTCATCGACCAAAT
Source organism: Campiglossa producta (assembly GCA_964058755.1). Classification (NCBI taxonomy): domain Eukaryota; kingdom Metazoa; phylum Arthropoda; class Insecta; order Diptera; family Tephritidae; genus Campiglossa; species Campiglossa producta. The sequence continues at coordinate 105,274,677 of CAXKVI010000003.1, forward strand.
CAAATATACTTTTTATTTGTGATTTTAATCTTCAACGAATCAAAAATTCTTTTTATGAGTGATTTGAGTCTTCAACGAATCAAAGATACTTTTTTCGGATTTTAATCATCAACCAAATCAAAGAAAATTTGTATCTGAGATTTGAATCATTAACCAAATCAAATATATTTTTTATTTGAGTCATTCACAATCAAACATACCTTTTATTTGTGATTTGAATCATCAACTAAATCACATATATTTTTTAATTGTGATTTGAATCATCAACCAAATAAAATATTCTTTTTATTTCTGATTTGAATTTTCAACGAATCAGAGATACTTTTTATACATAGGTGATTTGATACTTTCTATTTGTGATTTAATTCCGAATTTGTGATTTTATCTGAATCATGAATCAAAAGTATAAAACATATTTGATTTGAATCAAATCACAAAGATGAATCCTTGATTTATTTGAATATCCAAATCACAAATAAAGAGTATATTGAACCATGCAGCCCTGTCTAGTTCTAAGATTGAAAGTATATATGTAGGAGTACTGGTAACATACATAGATAAATGTGGTAAAGTAACTAGGGCAGGGCTGAATTCTATCATCGGTTAACATAGATAGGAAGTAGAGTCTCCGCCTTTATCTCAGTTTCCGAATATTTTCCTCGAATCAAAACACCAATTTTAAACTAACTGCCTTTTAAAAATGTTTCTTGACTTTTGATTTTGTTTGGAAAAGATGAGCAAATACAGCAAAAAGCACACAATCTACTTACCCCACACTCATGCATATTAAAGCTTAAATCACACACTTTTACCTACACATGTCCGCGAAAAAGCAGACCTCTATCCGATAGAAATGTCTTATACAGTTTTTACATACGAGAACCATAACACCATACACACGGGTTTTCTCACATTTTCTACTTTTTCTTTTCCAGTATCGTACGGAACTATTCGAAAACACGACCATAAGTCCGCCACGTAAGTAATAATCTCTAAGTAGAAAAAAGTCTGGTAATAATTTTCCGTCTTCCACTTCATTAGTACCCATGGAAGAGTGGGACTTCAGATCAGCACAACGTGAAGGCTCCAACGTGCTCGGCTTGGTTATGTTCAGCGTAATTTTGGGCACAACTATCGGAAGGATGCGTGAAAAGGGGCAACTCTTGCAGGATTTCTTTACATCACTCAGTGAGGCTATGATGACCATAACATCGTGGGTAATTTGGTAAGTTTGAAAAAGAGCAATCCTCTACCGATTTTACCCTTAATTTCACTTGTCACATTTTTTTCAACTTTTCCACTTTCAACTATAGGATTTCACCACTCGGTGTCGGGTTTTTGATTGCTGCCAAAATTATTGAAATGGATTCCATAGCAGCAACAATACAATCGTTGGGTTGGTATTTTATAACGGTTATGTTGGGTTTATTCCTGCACGGTTTTGGTGAGCTACAGACTTTAACCTATGCGCTCTTCTCTCACTAAAAAGAAGTATCTCTCTCTATCTAAAGGTACTATTGCTGTGATATTCTTCCTGGCTACTGGACAATTGCCCTATCGTTATATTGCTAAATTGAGTCAAGTTTTGGCCACTGCTTTCGGTACAGGGTCGAGTTCGGCTACTATGCCCTTGACAATCAAATGTTTGGATGGCATGGGTATTGATCCACGTGTAACACGATTTGTTATACCCGTTGGTGCTACAATCAATATGGATGGTACGGCTTTGTATGAGGCGGTGGCAGCACTTTTCATAGCTCAATATCGTGAGATGAGCTATTCTTTTGGTAATATTGTGGCTATTAGTATTACGGCAACGGCTGCGTCGATCGGTGCTGCTGGTATACCGCAAGCGGGTCTTGTTACAATGGTTATGGTATTAGATACAGTGGGACTGGAACCGAAGGATGTTTCACTGATTATAGCTGTCGATTGGTTGCTGTGAGTATAACTTTGAACGTTGGAAAAGTGGAACTTTTGGTTTAGGTTGAGTGTTTGTAGCAGCAAAACATAAAGGTTTAGTTAGTGCTACGGATATGGGCAGTCCTTTATCGAAATGAATCTGGTCCTAAACCGGTTGTCAAGAAAAGAATTGTATGAATTCTCGAACTTCCTATCGTCGATTTAGCAACCAATTTTTCTCGAACTATTCAAAAATTAACTTCGAATTCTTCGAAAATAAGTTTTTCGACGATCATTTTATTTAAGATCGAGCTTATTTCGAAGTAGTATTTCATCCTTTAAGGGCATAGATGGGCAAACCTGGTGCAATAACTTTTTAAAATTTAACCTCCAAATTTTCGAAACTAAATTTTGAGAAGAAGTTTCAAATTAATTTTATTAAAAAGTAACTTTATCTTGAACTGGTCAAAGTGAACTTCGAATTTTTCGTAGATCATTTTTATTAAAAATCTAGTTGGTTTCGGATATTTCTAAAATTACTTTGAAAGTTTTCGAAAATAAAAGTTTTGGAAATTTCTCAAATTAAAAGTCAACTTATTTTCGAAAATTAACCCAATGAAGTTTTCTGGCTAAAATACGACATTTTCTAAACCTAGCTTCGAGTTTTTCGAAAAGTAATTTCTAAGATTTCGAACAAGATGTATGTATGTTCAAATAATGACTAGTATCAAAATATTTCTAATAGCTCTCAAAAGAAATTTTCCGAAACTCACTTTGTATCAATAAAATTTGAAATTTATTTACGATATTTTCGACAATACCTTCGATTTTTTCCGAAAACTGAAATAGAATATTTCGGCATAAACTTTTACGTTTATTTGAAGGTCGGTTTCGAAATCTTCAAAATTTACTCACAAACTTTGAAGCTTAACAGTTATTATCTCAAAACTCGCTCTGACCTAGATTGTTAATGGATTATATTTAGTTTAAAGGTGGCTAAAAATCAAAAATTTGTTTTGAAATTTATTTACGCGATTTTCAGAAATAGCTTAAAGTAGTTTCCGAAAACTAACTTCGAATATTTCGAAAATATTTTATTAATTTAGTTAAAAATCCAATCTATTTCGAAAAAGTATTCGAACAAGAAACGTTATTTAGTTAAAGGTCGATTTAATTCCGAAATGTTCAAAACTGATTTAAAATCTTTTGAATAAGAGTTGCTTACAAATAATGTTCGAAATTGAATTTCGAAACTTGTAGGGTATAATAAAAATAATTTCGAATCAAATATTACACTATACGACAAAATAAATTTTTTTGGGTATGGGACCGTACAAATTTTTTTGAAAAGATTAAAGCCTAAGAAAAAAAGGCGTTCCGCGTTTTTCGAAGTTAGGCTCCAAAATCTAGTTACGGGCTTTCGAAGTTCAAAGTTGGTGTGCTTTCATTGTTTGAAATTGTATGTATGAAGAAATATTATATAATTAAAAATATGCAGCTTTGAATTTTTTCGAAGATCTAACTTTGGCCCTGTATATCACTTCTTACAAACATTTGTTAATAGAAAAAGGACACCAACCAAAAAGAGAGGCAAGCAGGCCAGTTCCAAATTTTGCCTTTTTCACTTTTTTAAACAAAACAATTAGAAACCCACTTTTGAACATAGATCTTCGAAAGCACGTAACTAAATTTGGAGGCTAACTTCGAAAAACGGGGAACGCCATTTTTTTACTTATGTCTGAGTCTCGTAAAAGAAGTTGGTATGGTCCCATACCAATCGGCGGCTGTACAGTGTTATTTGCTAGGATCTTTTTATTAATTATAATTTTTTCTTTACCACACTACAGAGATCGCTTCCGTACAACCATTAATGTAATGTGCGATGCTTTGGGCACTATTTTAGTCAATCACTTGTCGAAGAAAGATTTGGCTAGTGTCGATCGAGTAAGTTCGCTAAAGCATTACTAATATCACAACGAATATATATATATAAATATTTGTTTAACAAAAATTTCTATTTCAAATTCTACTTTTACAGGCAAATGCCGAACCCCATGAACTCCTCGAACTCGGGGCGAATGGACATGATACGAAAGAATGAGAACACGCCATGCCTACCCCTTCCCGTATAAAACCGAAACCCAAACCCATGCATGGTACATACCGTTAAATCTTGTTGCATAACGCAAGGCGCTTTGACGTACGAGTGCGATGGTGTGTGCGTGTGCGCAAGCGCAATGCCAAAAAATGACAATGCCAAAAAAACATAGCCAGCCGATTGTTTAAGCCAGTGTTAACACAAATTCTAAAATTAAAAAGCAAAAAACATTTGTGCTTCCAAAGTACAATTACACCGAATTTAAATTTTTTTCATACACACAAAAATGTTAAATATATGATAAAAAATTTGCTAAATTGTTTCTGTTGAAACCAAAAATTAATGTATAAAAAATGTGCTAAGCAACAAAGTATTTAACAAAATTTATTGGAAATTTTATATTATTAAGAATTGTATAAAAGGAAATAAAAATAATTTTCTCTAGGATTATAACAAAATGCATAATAATATTTAAAAAAAACTTTAAGAAGTTGATTAATATTAATTTAAAAAATTAAAAAAAAAAAAGTTTAAAAGACGAAAACGAAAATGTTATAATAGAATTATGCGTAGATTTAATGTATGTATTACTGTGGCGTTATTAAGCAGAGAACTAACTAGTGATTTATAAATGAACATCAAAAGAAATATGTTGCAAAAACTTTGAAATTTTCAAAAAAAAAATTGAAAAACCCCTTCGAAGTTTCGGAAAACAAATTTCCAAGTTCATAGATCAACTTAGCTTAGAACCGTTTAAAATTTTTTAGAAATATAGGTTCTCTATTTCACTTTCTAAAAGCTTGGGATTTTTCTAAAATCAACTTCGATATTGTAGAAAATTATCTTCGAAATATTCGAACACAAATTTTATAATTTTTCGGTGCCTGTTTTCTAAAAATCAACTTAGTTCCGAAAGCTTTGAAATTTTCAAAAACTAGCTTCGTAATTTTTGAAAATCGCCATCGAAGTTTACGAAAATAAATTTCAAAGTTCAAATGTCAACCTAAGTTAAAACCTTTTAAAACAAGTTCAAAAACTATCTTTAAAGCTTTTGGAAATTAATTTAGAATTTGTAAATAATTTTTCTTGTCCCTTAAGCTCAGCTTTTTTGGGAGAAATTCAAAAATCAACTTCGAAGTTTTCGAACATAAATTTGCAGATTTTTCAGCTTCAGCTGTTTTTGAGCCTGATTTGTTTGAAATCAGTTTAGTTACGAAATAAAAACTTTGAAATTTGCGAAATTTTTTCAAAATTAACTTGGAAATTTTCGAAAACAAATTTTGAATTTTTAAAGGTCAGCTTAATTTAGAACCTTTTAAAAGTTTTCGAAAATAAGTTCTACATTTCACTTTCTAACGGCTTTGAAATTTTCTTAAATTACTTTTCAAGCTTTCGGTAATAAACTTCGAAACTATTCGAAAATCAATATCGCTGTTTTCGAACAAAATTTTCCAAATTTTTTAAAGCTTGAATTATTATAAATCAACTTAGTTTCGAAATTAAAACTTCGAAATATTAAAAAACTAACTTCGAAATTTTCGAACATAATTTTCAAACTTGTTCGAAGATTTTTTTGTTAAAGTTCTACTTAATTTCGAAACAAAAACTTCAAAATTTTCAAAAACCTGCTTAAAATTAAAAAAAAATTTAACTTCGAAGTTTTCGAAAACATATTTCTCAGTTTAAATGTGAACTTAAATAAAAAGTGTTCAAAAAATTTAGAAAATAAGCTCAAGTTCAACGAGCCTTAGGTAATTTCGAAAATAAACTTCAAATTTTAAGTAATTCTTTTGTTTTTATTTAAAAAAAAAAAAACTTCTTTTCAAACATGGATTTCCAAATTTTTCGAAGCTTGCATTTTTTTTTTAATTTCGAAACTAAGTAATATATAAATAAAATAAAAACTTCTAAATATTCAAAAACTAGCTTCGAAAACTTCGAACATAAATTGCATATTTTTCGAAGATTGTTTTGTTAAAGATCAACTTAGTTTAGAAATAAAAACATCTAAATATTCAAAAACTAACTTCGAAGTTTTCGAAAACCAATGTCAATTCCATAATCAGCTTAAGAACCTAAGCGTCCAAATTTTCAAAAGCTATGTTCGAAACTTTTGTAAAACTAAACTTGAAGTTTTCGAAAACAGATTTCGACGTTCAAACGAATAAGATACTGCAAGTATTTACAATTAATTGCCTTTATGCATGAAATAGCCTAGCTAATAGTGTGTTAATACTCAATGTTTTTTCTTGAATAAACAAATTTTTTAACAAAAGTAAAGTAAATATAAAAAAATTAAATCTAATAAAATATGACTTATTCGAACCCGTAGAAACATATATAAGGAAAGCATTTAATTTAATATTTCTGTGTAGTACGTTAGTAAGAAATTTAAGCAAATAAGTATTTTTGAAAAATAATAATAATAACAGCAGACCATGAATAAAAGAATATAACTTTGGTAAATAATTTTTGACATTTTTTGTTCGACTTCGAAAATGCACAAAAATGAGTCAAATTTTTTCAAAACAGCCATAGCTAAATTTTTAACGCACAGTCTTATCAGAAAAGGGTTGCCAACATTATTAAATTTTTTTTTTTGAAAGTTACATTATACGACAATATCAACTTTTTTTGAAGAGATTAAGAAACACAAAAGTAAAAATATTGCCTTCCCTGTTTTTCAAAGTTAGCCTTCAAAATTTTGTTACGGGCTAACTTCGAAAAACGCGGAACGCCATTTTTTTCGTTCGTATGGTCCCATACCCAGCCAGCTGCTGTACAGTGTTATTGTTAACGTTCATATTAAGAATTTGTAAATACTTAATAGAATAAGACCAATTTATGACAATAAAATATATATAAATAAATATACCAAGAAAATAATTATTTAACCACCAAATTTAATAAAATCAAGATATTTTATCATACTAAAAAATGTTTATTGCAAGTATACGTGCGGTACTACTCTCGAGATATTATAGACGTAATAGCCGAATTTATAGCGCATAGTGTTCATCGATTAAATTAAATGATAAATAAATGCAAAATTAGTTTTAAAAATATTTATTTGTTTTTATTAAGATGATGTTTTTGGTAAGACAAATTTTTTTTTTTAATTTTATCAAGGACCCAATAGTTGTCTTAGTTCCCTACGATGCTCATTGTTTTCTTAGTAGGAAATGTTTATCTCTGAAAATTAAAAAAAAAAAGTTATGCACTTTTTGTTGCTTTTTGACTAGTAGTCTATTGCTGTAAATACCGACGGTATTGTGAAGCAATTTTCGGGATTGTAAGAAAATGTGTTTTTTGAGAAAAATTTACCTACGCGCTGCAGGAACCAGACATCCCCGACATATGTTTAGATGATGCTGAAATTACATCTCTTCATGGACTTTTCTTCCCGGCATTGTGAGAGTCGAACTCACAACACTGTAGTGACTTGTATGCTAGAAGGTCTAACACCTTAGGTCACTACCATAAATGAAAAAATATTCGTGCTCATTAAGCACAGAAAATTCTTTCATAGGTTTCACACCATTAATGATGTGTAATCTTTCATATAAGTTAGCATTGAAATTAAAGAAAATGTTCTATATGGAAGTATAAATATATGCATAAATGGACACTGAGCAGGGTTTACCTTCAAGCTGGGTAGTGGCCTAAGGTGTTAGACCTTCTAGCATACAAGTCACTACAGTGTTGTGCTGGGAAGAAAAGTCCATGAAGAGATGTAATTCCAGTATCATCAAAACATATGTCGGCTTGTCTGGTTCCTGCAGCGCGTAGGTAAATTTTTCTCAAAAAACACATTTTCATACAATCACAAAAGTTATGCACTTTTACTTTTTAAGTTCAATAATAACTTTTTTGTCCATGAAAATTTCTAAATTTTTTGATGTTAAATTCTTAGGCGCCGATACAGTGTTTTTATGGAGATTGTAATTTTAAAAGGAAATGGAAATTAAAGCTTTTGCTGTGTCGACTTTCCAACAGATGTCGCTATAGCCATTTGGAAATAAACTGCTGAAGAAATTTGGAACAAATTTGGCATATAGATATTTTGGTTTATCCTCAGACTTTATACTTGGGTGTTGTCACTTAGGGTTGCCACCTACCTAGTTTTAATATTGTGTAAGATATGCGAATATGGGTATCAATTGAAAGGTAAGTATTTAACGCCATATACCAGCAAATATATTTTCGGGCAGGGTTGCCACCTAACTGCATTTTATTTATTCCTTCGTATATCAACCTTTCCATACATTTTTTGAAGTGGGCGTGGAGACTGGTCGTAACTTTTAAACTGATTACGGTAGAACCATGAAATTTGGCACAAAGCATAGTAGTATCGTTGGGAGTATACCTGAGGAAACTGGATAAAATCGCGCTCCAACTACGCCTACTTTCGATATCGAAAACTTCGAAAATCACCTAAATTGACATAATTCGGTAACGGAAATGGCTAAAATTATATATTTTGATAGGATGAACCCCCTAGTCATTCTATTGTGAATTTTTTGATAAATTTTTAAAAGTAGACGTGGCACCGCCCACTTTTCCGGAGGGCATATTTGAAAATTTCACGGGTCATAACTTTTAAACTGATGACAGTAGAACGTTGAAATTGGTACAAGGTATACTAGCCCACTTCCGAAATGGAATATTTCGAAAGTCATATGAAAACTAGCGCTGGGTATTTAATGTTCGGTTTACCCGAACTTAGACTTCCTTACTTGTTGAGTCTTATTTTTATTCTTTGAGCACGGTTCCGAAAGGATACAAAAACAAAGTATACCAGGGGCGCAGCCAGGAGGTTGTTTTAGGGGTTTAAACCACACCTGAGATATAAAACTGTTTATGTGAAAACTGGTTTTCATGACATCTTTGCAAAAATTTCGATTGCATGAAAATCGAAAAACGTCAATTCCATAGCAGGGGCCTAAGCTTTTGGGCCGTTTGCACAAGAGGGGTGTTACGGGTTACATCCATATTTACGCGATCCATGGCTGTTACACCCATACACCTAAAATACAGGGTCATAAGTGTGCAAAGGTACGAAAAACCGGTTTTGACCCCTAACTCAAGATTTTGAGGATGTCCGGTAAATTTCTTGTACGCAGTTCTTCTTATCTCATTGAGATCTACCAGAAATATGCTATCTCGTCCCAGATATTTTTTTCGTGTTGCGCAGTGTAATAGATTCAATGACAAACAAAAAAAGAAGGCTGGCCCTTGTTATATAGGTCAATATAAAGTAACATTTATGTATGTATATTAGACTGGGCCAAAAATTCCAAATTTCGTTTTTTTTTTACAAAACTTATATTGATTTTCTTTTTAAGAAAGATGAAAAAAATACTGTAATTTTTCAGATTTTTATATTAAAGTCTAGAGCTCTATCATCGCTAGTTTAGATTTTACAGACTTAACCTCCAATTTGGTATAAAAACGACAAATAATTGTATTTAATTAGGAAATTGAATTCCCTACAAAAGCTACCTAGACTGAAATTTTCTCAGAATTCCCGATTTTGGTTTGAAAATTTGCGAAACATGAAAAAATCAACATCGAATAAAGCTAAATACATATTCTAAAGGGAAATTGGATGCGGAATCCGAATTCGATATCAGAATTTAACAACGGGTCCGAGGTTCGGCCCTAACCGTGCAAAAAAGTCCAATATTATTTTGTGAAGGTTAGTGAAGAACTGCGACCTGTTAGGCTACTTCTGATCACGGATTTGGATTTAGCTCGCTATAATATATGAAAATTAATGTATTGAGGTCACAGATCCGTCAACTTTTTGTTTTCTTTTTGTGGCTGCGCCATTTGAAGACTGTAGAACTACACCCCCGCAGAGAAAGCCTATTTTAAGCAAAAATATCTTTGAACGCATAATGATAATTAATCATGTAGAATATCAATAAAAAAAATTTAGTAAAAAATTATATCAAAAACACCAAAAAAAAGACGGAAATATGATTTTTTTTTTAATTTAATACTAAATAAGTTTTGAAAAAGTAACTTTACCAAAAAAAGTTGTTTAACCTTTTTTGTAGCCCACTCAATTTCCTTTAAGAGTCTGTATCTATCTTTCTTGTACACGGATATTTGCATTTTTGACAATTTTTGAAAGAAAAAATGGGGAATCGAAAAACATGCTAATTTTTGAAGCTAGAATACTAGAAAACGGCTAGTCTGAGAAAATTTTGGTCAATGCAAATTTTGTAGGGAATTCGATTTCCTACAAAAATATGGTCAAGTAAATGGTATTTTTTTACAACAATGGTTTGTCGTTTTTATACCAAATATGAGATAAAGTCTGTAAAATCTAAACTAGCGATGATAGACCTCTAGACTTTAATTTAAAAACCTGAAAAAATTACAGTAATTTGTTCCACCTTTCTTAAAAAGAAAATCAATATTATTTTTGAAAAAAACGAAATTTTGAATTTTTGGCCCAGTCTAATGTATATGTGTTTAATAATATTTTTTCAATGCTCTCTTTACTCCTGACTGGCGCTATAAAATAATTTTGTAAATAGTTGTGCTAGGAAAATATTAAAAAGAAAAAAATTAAAAATCACCCCAAACATTTTCTTCTGGCTGTGCCCTTGAAGTTTACAAAAACCTAGGGGATAGTTTTTGAGCACAAACAAAATTGCAGATGCATGTGAAGAATGTGTTTTTGTTAACGAAACATCTGGTGATCGTTTGTGAGTGCGAAGCGTACGACACCTGCTCGTGCTCCCATTTAACATATTAGCACACATTACTAATACTGAAGAGGGTATCAAGCTGATGAGGCTTTAATTTTGTTTCTATTTTTTGCTTAGCTGAATGTGTCTGTGTGGGTGTGTCAAGGGTGCCAAAACAGGGTGTTGGGTGCATGCTATCACCGGAGCGCATGAATGGGAAAAGCTATGATCGTTTTTACTCTGAACGTATGCATATGTTTAAAAGTGTGTGTGTCAGTACTCTTGTTGATGTTTAATTGACAATAAAAGCAACAACGATAGTTCGTTTATATTCGCATCCGGCGAGCTTTTGTGAAACGAATACTTTGGCTTAAGTGACAAAATTACTGTGCGCGCTTATAGTCGTGTTCAGTCGGTTGTACGGTTAAGTAAACCAAAATTATTATTTTCATGGAGCGAACATCAGCGTGCCATTAGAGTGCATGTGTGCGCGTGAAGAGTATTGTGGTGCCAAAAAGGACAATTAATTAATTAATTAAGAAGGATAATTAATTAAATTTACTGTTTTAAAAGCTTTTAATCTCTGAAAAACTAAACAAAAAAATAAAGAAAAATATATCAAGTGTGCTTAAAATACTTTTGGCTCGTGTGCTTGTGCGCGACTATGTGCTTTTGATCCTTGCGCACATTGTCTAGTCGCAAAACTCGTTGTCAGATTATTGTAACGGTTGATAGTCATATGTAAGTAAAAAAAAAAACACACACAAAATGTCGCCACCCAAACAGGAATCAAAACTCAAAGCATTTATGCAAAAGAACTCACTTACGGTACTCACAGTGACTGGTGTGTTTCTGGGTGGCACGATCGGTTTTATAATCAAAAACAGCACAGGCGAATGGACCAAGCGTGATGTTATGTATATATCCTTTCCTGGAGAACTCTTTTTGCGGTAAGTGAATACTGATGTTTGTAGACATTAACTTCTTTTGAAATATCATATAACGAAGGGCTGAGTGAAAAATCACCATATTTCAAAATATTTTTGAAAATCGGAATTCTTTTTAACAACGCCCTACTTAAAATACTCAATCTCAGCAAAAAAAAAAAGGGGGGTTTCAACAAACCATATAAAATTTATAAATTTACCAGCTCTGTTCGATAAGCGCCCTAAATCAATTTATATGTACTTGATGTCAAACAAAAAATTTTTTTTTTCAATTTCTATTAAAAAAGTATTTTTTGATCTATTTTCGAGCATTTTCTTCTATTTTAGTTTAAAGTGCATTCAGTGCATTAACCAATTACAAGGCGAGCAGCGTCATTGAATTTGGTGAATTTACGAATTCTTACACACAAAAATCGTTGCGGTAGTTTATCAAATTTTTGTAAACTTCGTTCTATACAAATTTTGACAGTTCATTTACACATTTGATAAATTTATACGTTTACACGCTTGATGAATCCCCATAATGTTTTAAATTTCAAAAAAATTTAACACGACGTTATTGAAAAAAATGTTGAGCTAAAGCGTATTTTAAACTAATTTTAATACAGTGCACTCGCGATATAAAGAACATCCCAAGATATGAACACCCAAATATATGAACAACCTTTCGCTTCTTTGAATACTCTAAAATATGATCTTCTGGTTTAAAAGCTCCTATTTTAGAGCTCTTATGTTTTAATTTAATCCTTCTTTTTTGTATTTTATGTTTTTTTCTTTGTGCCATGAAAGAAGTGAATGATTTTAATGAGAATTGGATGTCGTAAAACTAGCTATATGGATTTTTTTCTCAATTTTGATAGCCTTTCGTAAATATGAACAAATATGCCTGCAAATATGAACTGGCCTGGTTTAAATTAGTTCATATTATCGCGAGTGCACTGTATATGCATGTACCTGCGTAGAAAATCTGATCAACTTTTCCCAGGGTTTTAAAATCACGAACCTTAGTAGTTTGTTAAAGCTTTTTATAAAGGCCCGGGGGGAGTAATGTCTATTTTGCTCTACATTTAGAAAATATTAAGATAGCTGGCAACCCTGTTAATCACTCTAAGTGTACCACCCAAGCAGAAAGCCTTAGAAATAAAAATAATCGCTTCAGCCGTTCCCGAAAAATTCGTTATGTGGCAATGGAGTTAGATGGCAACCCTGCCTAAAAATACCTTTGTTGGTGTTCGGCCGAAAATACCTTTCCTTTGACATCCATATTGCCATATATTGCTCAATATTGAAAGAAAAGGGGATAGGTGGCAATCTTGCAAACTGCCCGAAACCGAAACACCCACCTAGAAATTCTTAGAATGAACTATCAAGTGCCAAGTTTGATCCAAATTGTTTCAGCCGTACCCAAGATTGTACTGGATGTAAACAAGATTTATTTCCAAATGTGCGGTGCCACGCCCACTTTTTAAAAATGTATCAAAAAATCATAGTAGAATGATCATTTTAGCCATTTCCGTTACCGAATTATGTCAATTTAGGTGATCTTCGAAATTTTCGATATCGAAAGTGGGCATTGTTGGAGGGCGATTTTATCTAATTTTATCAGGTATACTCCCAATGCTTTATGCCAAATTTCATCGTTCTACCGTAATCAGTTTAAAAATTACGACCAGTCGAATTTTCGAAAATTCCTCGCTTAAAAGTGGGCGGTGCACGACCACTTTACAATTTTTTTTTTAAAAAATCATTAAATAATAACCAGGGTAGGCCCACCTATAAAATTATATCATTTTAGCCATTTCAGCTAGCGAGATATGTCCATTTGTGTGGTTGTCGAAATATTAAATATCGTAAAAGGGGGCGTGGTTATCATCGGATTTTGCCCATTTTTAATACCAATCGCTATTGAAATGAAACCTTTTTGGAATTAAATTTGAGTTTTAATACTAAATAGTATTATTTTAAGATCCAAAATCCAAAATGGTATTAAAATAATACCAAAATAATACTCAAGCGCTCTCTTTTTAGCGAGTTGGTGAGTTCGACTCTCGGTGAAGGCAATATAATAAAACTTTTTTTGCCTGAGAGAATCTTCGACTGAATTCCTCTCTCTCTTAATTAGACCGAACATGGTATTAATTTAATACTTTTCCTCGTTGTTACATATAAACACCAAAATCATATTAAAGTGAGACTTTACTCTTTACTGTGTGTAAGTGGTTTCTAGTCACTAATTGAGACCACAGTCACAAATAGTGACATTTCGGGATCCAATTCCATTTCGTCCATATCCAAGCTCAAACTTTTTTTACTTGAGATGAGACAAAATTACAGAATTCGGGGGTTAATTTTGACCTTGACTTTACTTTTTAGTTAAATATCATAAATCTATTGAAAATTAAATTAAAATTATTTCTAGGATGCTGAAATGTTTAATTGTGCCATTGCTGGTTTCCTCCATAACAAGTGCCATCGGTGGACTTGATCTCAGTATGTCAGGCAAAATTGCTATACGGTAAGTTGGCTAACAAATGTGTGCAGTTAAAGAAGCTTAAACTACCTTTAAGACTTTTCAAACGTTTTTTTTTCACTACAGCGCCAATGCATATTACTTTGTCACAACCATATCAGCCGTCGTTCTGGGAATTTGTTTGGTAACCACGATACGACCAGGACAGGGTGCAAAAATTATTGAAGTGCGCACTGAATCGGTGGATAAAGCATCTAAAGTATTAACGTCAGACTCGCTCATGGATTTAGTGAGGTAAGCTGCCAGAGGTAGTTAGTTGATTAGTTAAACAAATAATTAAACGTTGAATTTTCAGAAATTTGTTTACGGATAACATAATACGATCAACAATGTTTCATGTAAGTTTAAAAAGAAGAGTTGACCTAATGTTTTTCTTTTATTTAACAAAACATCATGAAAGGAATGTCAAAACATGCGTACTCACACTAAAACACCCTTTATGTATTTACTATGTTAAAGCCCCACTATAATTTGGTTCATAGCATGGGAATGGCAAATCTGCACTCGTATCAATTTATTTACAAATTATTCAATTTACAGAAAAAATATCTTAATTTTTACATGAATAGTCATGAGTAGGCTTTAGCTTTAGCCTGGTGGCCACAAAAATTAGTAAATCAAATCAACGAAATTTTGTTTTGAACTGATGAACGCATTCCTAATCAGTGTTGCCATCTTCGGGGATTTACCCCTTTTAAAAGAATTTTTCTTTTTTTCAATTGGAAAGGGTTAGTTTTGCTAAATACGGGATTTTCAAGGTTTAAAAACAAACTTAAAACTTAAACAAGTAAGGAAAGCTGTCTTCGGCTGTGCCGAAGGCTATATACCTTTCATGAATAAGCGTCACGATTTTCACTGTTCGATCCCCAGTACAGCCTGTTTCAATTTAACTATATTTACTATACACATTACACATCTTTGTTATAATTTAAAAAAAACTTACAAAATAATAGGATCCGAGTTATCGGAACAATCGATTGTATGGAGGCTATATATTATACGTGTTCAATTGTACTGACTTACACTATACACATTACATATGGAGAAAGTACTAAAGGTGCAATATTTTACGTTCCTAACTTTTTAAATGCGGAAGTATTGGCCAAAAAACCTTATATCGGAACAACCGGTTGTATGGGGCTAAATATATGTTATATTTACCCGATCTTCTTGATTTTCCTCTACACACTACATAAATTGAAAGTACTCAAGTTGCAAAATTTTATGTTCCTAACTTTTTAATTGCAGAAGTTTTGGCCAAAAAAACCTTATATCTGAACAATCGGTTGTATGGGGGCTATATGTTACATTTGCCCGATCTTGTTGATTTTCACTATATACACTACATAAATAGAAAGTACTCGAGTTGCAAAATTTTACGTTCCTAACTTTTAATTGCAGAAGTTTTGGGAAAAAAACCTTATATCTGAACAATCGGTTGTATGGGGGCTATATGTTAAATTTGGCCGATCTTGTTGATTTTCACTATATACACTACATAAATAGAAAGTACTCGAGATGCAAAATTTTACGTTCCTAACTTTTTAATTGCAGAAGTTTTGGCCAAAAAACCTTATATCTGAACAATCGGTTGTATGGGGGCTGTATGTTACATTTGCCCGATCTGGTTGATTTTCACTATATACACTACATAAATAGAAAGTACTCGAGTTGCAAAATTTTACGTTCCTAACTTTTTAATTGCAGAAGTTTTGGCCAAAAAACCTTATATCTGAACAATCGGTTGTATGGGGGCTATATGTTACATTTGCCCGATCTTGTTGATTTTCACTATATACACTACATAAATAGAAAGTACTCGAGTTGCAAAATTTTACGTTCCTAACTTTTTAATTGCAGAAGTTTTGGCCAAAAAACCTTATATCTGAACAATCGGTTGTATGGGGGCTATATGTTACATTTGCCCGATCTTGTTGATTTTCACTATATACACTACATAAATAGAAAGTACTCGAGTTGCAAAATTTTACGTTCCTAACTTTTTAATTGCAGAAGTTTTGGGCAAAAAACCTTATATCTGAACAATCGGTTGTATGGGGGCTATATGTTACATTTGCCCGATCTGGTTGATTTTCACTATATACACTACATAAATAGAAAGTACTCGAGTTGCAAAATTTTACGTTCCTAACTTTTTAATTGCAGAAGTTTTGGCCAAAAAACCTTATATCTGAACAATCGGTTGTATGGGGGCTATATGTTATACTGGTCCGATCTTGTCAGTTCCGACAAATGATTCCTATATTACAAAATGGTGGCCACATACAAAATTTCAGCCAGATATCTCAAAAACTGAGGGACTAGTTTGCGTTCAAACAGACAGACAGACAGACAGACAGACAGACAGACGGACAGACGGACAGACGGACAGACGGACAGACGGACAGACGGACATGGCTAAATCAACTCATCTCGTCATCCTGATCATTTCGGTATACTTATTGATGGGTCTATCTCTTCTTCTTCTCATATTTACAAACATCGGACCAAAGTTATAATACCATTTCATGTTCATGAAAGGTATAAAAAATATAAAAATGGCAGAGTTTGGTATAGGGTAAAGTTCTAGTTTTAGAAAATGTACCTTTAAATGGTTTTTAAAGTATTATGATATAGAAGAAAAAGAATGAAAGCCCAGAAAAAATTCAAAAAATTCAGTACGATTTTTCAACTTGAAAGATTGTAAAGAAAAGGGCGACTTAAAACTAAATTTTTTTTGGGCTTTGAATAACTTTTGATTTTAAAGTCTTTTGAAATTATTGTGATACTAGCTGACCCGGCAGACGTTGTCCTGCCACACATTTATCTCCCTGCATGTTTCTCTAACCCGATCCCTATATCTATTTTAATCCATATCCCTTTCTCCTTCGTATAAGAGGAACCACGCCCCCTTTTTCGTTATCTCCAGTTTTTTTGGAGGTGGTAGGGCTCGATCGCATACAGCCTCTCACCAAATTTCAGTTGTCTAACATAAATAATTCCAGAGACACGGACAATGAAAAATTCCCCTTTTTCGTTATCCCCAATTTTTTTGGAGGTGGTAGGGATCGATCCCGTACAACTCCTTACCAAATTTCAGTGGTCTAACCCGAATACTTCCAGAGATACGGACAATGAAAAATTCCATTTGTATGGGAGGTGCCACGGCCGCTATATATATCAAAATATTTTTTAGCCTGTGACCATCCCTAGGAGATATCCAGTGCGTGTGTAAAATTTGGTTACGATCGGCTCATTCGTTTAGAAGCCAAGTTCGCCTATAAGTACATAATTTGAATTTTATATATACATAGATACATAGATAGATAGATAAAAGAAAACGAATAAAAGTAGGATTTTTAGACTTGGAAATTGAATATCTTTTGACTGATTTCATTTATCAAAAAGTTTATCTAGATTTTTTTTTCTGCTAACAAATTTGTTGCGAAGGATTTTTACCCAAAAAATTAGAACAAAATAGGGTTTTTGGTTTATATGGCAACACTGACCCTATACTTCGTACCAAGCTGCATTGTTTTATCGTAAACGTTTTCGAAATCATCAGCAATGTAATTCGAGATTTCCTTGGGTAAAAAGTGGGCTGTGCCACATCCATTTTTTTTTTAAATCGTATAAAGACGGCCAGTGCCACGCCTATTTTCCCAAAATTTTACAAATATCGTCCATAAAATTATCTAG
Source organism: Campiglossa producta (assembly GCA_964058755.1). Taxonomy (NCBI): domain Eukaryota; kingdom Metazoa; phylum Arthropoda; class Insecta; order Diptera; family Tephritidae; genus Campiglossa; species Campiglossa producta. Next base: position 105,292,554 of record CAXKVI010000003.1, read on the forward strand.
ACGATTTATACTATTTTAGCTATTTATGTTATGGAATTAGGTCATTTTCGATATCGAAAGTGGGCGTGGTTGGGGGACGATTTTAACCAGTTTTATCAGGTATACTCCCAACGATACCAGTATGCTTTCATCGTTTTACCGTAATCAGTTCAAAAGTTACGACCAGTTGAATATTCAAAAATGCCTCCAGAAAAAATGGGCGTGGTTATCATCCGATTTCGTCCATGCTCAATAGCAACCTACCTTGGCCAGAAAGTAACCTGTGTAACAAATATCATACAAATTTCTCAAATTTTGCTCAAGTTATCGTGTACACGGACAGACGGACGGACATGCCTTAATGCATTTTTTTTTCAACCTACGAACTTTCATATATGGAACTCTATATCTATCTCGATTATTTTGTGCCGTGACGTAGTACCGTTATGTGGACAAAATTATAATACCCTTTTACTAGTACTAGTAGACTGGGTATAAGAAGGGTGCTTCTTATATCTATCTCTATTAATTTGTATCGCTATATCACGCGCCATCTAGCGGTCAATATTTTGTATACGTATTGCATTGTTATTCCGACCTCAGCTATGGTGAACATTTAACTTGGTTTAAGATCGAATGCAAGAATCCGCACCACAGGTGCCACCAAAGTGACCAGTCAAAACATTTCAAAAAGGAGCACAACTATACCTCAGTGCACAAATAAATTCCTTATCAAAAAAAAATAAAAAATTTAAATCTGAACTTTGCATTGGTTTTGCACAAAGATAACCAAAAACAGCAAAAAGCACCCTAGTCTACTCACCGCATAAATTAAACTTAAATCACACACTACCAACTACATATGCCCTATATCCGTTTCGGAAGTAGGTAGTCATTGCTGATGAGATATATACTTGGAAAATATTCACATTACACATTCTGAGTTCTGCTTACAATTGTTAGTTATCGCTATCATGCAGATTAAGTAATTCAATTTGTAATGTGATATGAATGAACGTGGAGTGGAGCTCATCAGACAGCCACTCACCAACAGCAGCACAAGTCAATAAAGGGTGATGACAAATGAGATCACAGTATGTGATGATACCCGATGTGAAAAGATTCTTTTGTGTATGAATTGTAGTACATACGATATCTACAGACAGCCCTACAAGACAGTTGACCATCATATCAGCCGTCATCTGAATGAAAGTGCTGAACTGTCATCTGGGCATAGAACGAAATGGCCATCAGATTTGTTTTAACAATATGAAAAATATGATCATATGTATATATGATAGACAGGGAGTAAAAATTAAATGACGTAGTTTCCATGCAAGTAAAAGGGAAATGTTTTATGAAAAGAGGTTATCAAAATTGTTCAATAAAACGTAGACAAATCGTTGCTAAAATATATGTCAGCGGTATGTCTAATGAAAGGTATTTTCGGACGTATATCAACGAAGATATTTCAGGCAGGGATACCACCTATTTTATTTATTCCCCCTATATTGACCACTCACTATCTATTATATCAACTTTATAAAACACGTAGCAAATATCGGCCACCCGTGAACCTTTATGTTTCTTCGCGCGCTTCTAATTCTGCCTTTGCCTTCATCTTTTTCTCTTCTTCTCCCCATCTCTGTCTTTCCGGTTTTCTATCTCTATCCCACAACTCTTTCTTCATATATAGATATGTTTAAGACTTTATAAACGGTTTGTCTCATATCTCCAATTTTTCTTTTCCAGTATCGAACCGAACTCATCGAAAATACGACCAGAATTCCGCCACGTAAGTAATCATTTGGAATTAGTAAACAGATGCTGAACTAATTTTCCGTCTCCCACACATTAGCGCCCATGGAAGAATGGAACTTCAGATCAAAAGAACGGCAAGGCTCCAACGTGCTGGGTTTGGTTATGTTTAGCATAATTTTAGGAGCAACGATCGGGCGTATGCGTGAAAAGGGTCGCCTCTTGCAGGATTTCTTCACATCACTCAGTGAGGCTATGATGACCATAACATCTTGGGTAATTTGGTAAGTTTGAAAAATACCACTCCTCCACCGATTTTACCCTTAATTTCCCTTGTCACATTTTTTGGCAACTTTTCCACTTTCAACTATAGGATTTCACCACTCGGTGTCGGGGTTTTGATTGCCGCCAAAATTATTGAAATGGATTCCTTAGCTGCAACAATTCAATCGTTGGGTTGGTATTTTATAACGGTAATGTTGGGTCTATTCCTGCACGGCTTCGGTAAGTTAAATAATTTAGCCTTTGCACTTTTCTCTCACTAACGCGAAGTGTCTCTCTCTCTTTTCTTAAAGGTACCATTGCTGTGATATTCTTCCTGGGCACTGGACAATTACCCTATCGTTATATTGCTAAACTGAGTCAAGTTTTGGCTACTGCTTTCGGTACAGGCTCGAGTTCGGCTACTATGCCTTTGACAATCAAATGTTTGGATGGTATGGGTATTGATCCACGTGTAACACGTTTCGTCATACCTGTCGGTGCTACAATCAATATGGATGGTACGGCTTTATATGAGGCGGTAGCTGCGCTATTTATTGCTCAATATCGTGAATTGAGCTTTTCTTTTGGTACAATTGTGGCTGTTAGTATTACGGCAACGGCTGCGTCGATCGGTGCTGCTGGTATACCACAAGCGGGTCTTGTTACAATGGTTATGGTGTTGGATACGGTGGGATTGGATCCAAAGGATGTCTCTTTGATTATAGCTGTCGATTGGTTGTTGTAAGTATGATCTTGTGGGTTGAAAAACATTTTGAAAGTCTCCTAAGCTATGTACACAGCACTTTTGATGTTTGAAAGGTGACGTTAAATTGTTTTCGAAATGTTTAAAACTTCAATTCAAAGTTTTCGAAAATTGATTTCAAAATTTTTCGAAGTTGTTGAGAATTAAATTTAAAAGCTGTAAAAAAATCGAATATGAAAAATCTGTAAAAAAACGTAAAGTTTTCGAAATTAAATTTTGAAATTTGAAAGTTGTTCTAAACTTTATTTCGAAATTAAAAAAAAAAATCACTTCGAAGTTTTTAAAAATAAAATTAGAAAATTTTTCGAAGTTATAGAAAATTATATAAAAAAATGTGTAAAAAAAATTCGAAATCTGCGAAAACTAGAAATTAAATTCAAAAATCTTTAAAATTAATCTTCGTAAGTAAATTTTTTTCAAAATCTCCGAAAACTAAGTCAAAAGCTTTCGAAAATTAATTTTAAAGTTGAACTTAACTTAATTTCGAAATGTTAAAAAAATTTATTTGGAAGTTTTCGAAAATAAATTAAAACTTTGTTCGAAGTTATTAAAAATTAAATTGAAAGATCTGTAAAAAAATTTCAAATATTGAAAAATTTGTAAGAAAATTTCGAAATCTCCAATAACGCAAGTTAAAAGTTTTAAAAAATAAAATTTTAAGCCCTTATTCATAAAAAATATTAAAGGTTTATTAAGCTATTATTATTCAAAATTTGTATGAAAATGTAATTTTAAAAAGCTTTATAAACCCATTTTTTTATGAACATGGGGGTATATCTCTAAAATTTACCTTAACTTTTTTTTGAAATGTTTAAAATAAATTTCAAAAATTTTTCGAAGTTATTTGAACTTAAATTGAAAAATCTGCATAAAAAATGTTCGAATATTGAAAAACATGTAAAAAAAATTCGAAGTCTCCGAAAACTAAGTTAAAAGTTTTCACAACAACAAGAAAAAAATACGTTTGGGCCAGTTTTTCGAAGTTCGAATTATTTTCAAAGTTATAGCTATCAACACTTTTCGAAATTCCTCACTTTTTGATGATTTTCTCACGATTGGTCAAACCGATTTTGCTAATTTTTAAAATATATATAAAAGATGGCATCTTCTACCAAAGGACGATTCTAATTTTTGCAAAAAATTTTTTTTTTATATTTTCAATATATTTTTCTTTACCACATCACAGAGATCGTTTTCGTACCACAATTAATGTCATGTGCGATGCATTGGGCACCATCTTAGTTAACCACTTGTCGAAGAAAGATTTGGCTCTGGTCGATCGAGTAAGTAAAGTAGTGCTACAACAACAATTTATAAATCAATATTTTTCTAACAAAATTGTCTATATTAAATTCTATTTTCCAGTTAAATACTGAGCCCCATGAACTCTTAGAAGTCAGCGCAAATGGAAATGATACGAAAGAATGAGACATGCCTTGCCTACCCCTACCCAACCTCGTATAGAACCGAAACCCAATAACAATGCCAACAACGACAACCAGCCGATTGTTTAAGTCAGTGTTAACACAAATACGAAAATTAAAAAACTAAAACATTAGTGCTTCGAAAGTACAATTACATGTTAAATTATTTATCATTATAATGAAGAGGAATTTCATTTTTTTGTTGTAACTAAAAATTAATGTATAAAAAAATATGCTAAGCAACTCACAAAGTATTTATTACAATTTATTGGAAATTTTATGTAATTAAGTATTGTATATAGGCAAATAAAAACGATTTCTAAAGAAAATACATAATACTAAAAATTATTTATCAACTTAATTAACAAATATACAGAGATAATTTAAAACAAGTAAGGAAGTCTAAGTTCGGGAAAACCGAACATTAAATACCCAGCGGTAGTTTTCAGATGATTTACTAAATGTTCCATTTCGGAAGTGGGCGTGGTTGGCAAGCGATTTCGTTCAATTACATCAGGTATACATCTTACCTAGTATCCCTTGTACCAATTCCATCGTTCTACCGTAATTAGATTAAAAGTTACGACCAGTCGAATTTTCAAAAATACCTCGCTGAAAAGTGGGCGGTGCCACGCCTACTTTTAAAAATTTATCAAAAAATCATAATAGAATGACTAGGGCTCATCCTACCAAACTATATCATTTTAGTCATTTCCGTTACCGAATTATATCAATTTAGGTGATCTACGAAGTTTTCGATATCGAAAGTGGGTGTGGTTGGAGGGCGATTTTAGCCAATTTTATCAGGTATACTTCCAAAGATACTAGTATGCTTTGTGCCAAATTTAATCCTTCTACCGTAATCAGTTTAAAAGTTATGAACCGTGAAATTTTCAAATATGCCTCCCTGAAAAGTGGGCGGTTTTATCAAAAAACCATAATAGAATGACTAGGGGGCTCATCCTAGCCAACTATATCATATTAGCCATTTCATCTACCGAGATATTTCAATTTGTGTGATTTTCGAAATTTTCGATATCGAAAAAGAGGGCGTGGTTATCATCTGATTTCGCCCATTTTCAATAGCAAACTTATCTTGGCGAGAAAGTAGCGCGTATAGCAAATTTCATGCAAGTATCTAAATTTTTACTCAAGTTACCGTAGCATCACATGCTAGTATAGGAAATAGGTAGGAAGAAAAATTACTTTTTTTAAGATAAATATCTATTAATTTCTAACATTTTTATTGACTCAGTTTAATTCATTTTATTCGATTTCTCTTTGTATATTAGTTAGCATTTTGAAATTCAATTATACAATTCGTTAAGTATTTGCAGCATTAAAAGAAAATTATTTGTAACATATTATTTTTCTTAATCTTAAACAAATCTTGTATTAAAATTATTATTTTTTGGATTTAATAATACTTGAACAAAAATAAACATATACATATTTAGGTTAAGGCAAGCGCTATTTGCAATTATTAAACACAAAATTGACTAAGAATAATACACTGGAACATGCAACATTCATGTTCGATTATGACTGCGGATTTATTGGTTGGTGTTTACTTAGGGTGCCTTCAGTTGCTAATTACAGAATATTTTCTTGCAGTGTATTGACGTTGATAATGTTGAACGTTGTGTGCGGGTATAATGATATTAGCTGGAATATAAAAGAAACAGAAAATCAGTAAAATTTGGCGGGGTTGTAGGTTTAACTTATTCAATTTTTTTAACTAAAAAAAATATTTGTGAGAAAAATAAAAAAAATTATTTTTTTCAAATAAAAAAAAAATTTAAAAAAAAAACTTAAAAGAATAATAGTGAAGTATAGAGTGGTTTTAATTTCAGTTCATATAAGTTTTTATTAAATTTAAAAAAATTTTAGTAAAATTTGTTCAAAAAAATGAAAAATTATTTACCTCTAAAAGAAATTTTAGAAGTTATTTAGAAAAAAAATATTAAAAAAAATAAAAAAAATTTAGAAGTTATTTAGGAAAATAAAAAAATAAAAATAAATTTTAGAAGTTATTTGAAAAAAAAAATAAAAAATTTTCAAAGAAAAACTAGAAGGAAATTTTAGAAGTTATTTAGGAAAATAAAAAATTTAAAAAAATAAAAATAAAAAGAAATTTTAGAAGTTATTTAAAAAAAATATATATATATATTGAAAAAAAAAAAAAAAAAATTTTGAAGTTAGTTAGTAAAAAAAAATTTTAAAAATATAAAAATAAAAAGATTGTTAAAAAAATGCAATTCAAACAAAAAAATTAAAAAATCTAATTTAAAAAAAAAATCATTTTAGGAAGAAATTAAAACTGGCTTTTGCCGGGAAATAAACTCACTACCCTGAATTCACATAGACTTTGAAATAAATAGTCAACTTTCAACTCGAATATCTCGAAAAAATTTTCAAAGGTTATTTTAGAAACAGCCACTCTCGAATCATCCAAACTTAAGTGCTCGAATCTTCTTATCAATAATTATCCCAGAAGAAAAAATATTTACACAGAATTGCTTCTAATATATGGTTCCACTGTAGCCCTGATCTCCCAAACCATGGCGGTTTTAAAAAAGTGCTCGATATTTGATAACACCTCCGATATCCTCCGTACTATTATCAGGCCTTGTGATATCAGCAAGTGCCTTGTGAACTATAGGCACTCTAGACCTTTTTCGAGCTTCGATTTTATCGCAGGTCCAAAATATTACTTTGTGTTAGTTTTTATACCGTCATCCAGGCGATGAAAGACTGGGGCGAAGGACTCATTTCAGGTACTGGCTCACGATTGGTTCGATGCTAGAAAGAAAGTGTGGCGACGTAGTTTTCTGGCAGAAGAGTGATATATGCCAACAGTTCAAGCTGGCAGATTATTGTAGTGTCTTTTGTACCAGCAAGCTGCTATTAGGCCTCTGAGCGCAACCGCGGTCTACCTAAAGTTATTTCGCAATAATCATAATGTCTCGACGACCTTTTTACTCGATTGTGTAAATTTGGAACTGAACTTGGTGGGCTGTAGAGAATTTGGGCTCCTCCTAACCGCATGTAGTCTGCTCTTGAAAAGATGGGTCACTAGCCGGCTAAGCAAACTCTGGTATCATCTTACCTCGTCTTAGGTAGCTCTATCCTTCTAGTCTAGGACAGATTGGAGGCTCAGCAAGGTTTATTTGTCAAGGATGTCGGCGTTCTGACGGGCCGCTCTGTAATCGGAGTATACCCGGTGGCTCTCAATATATTTCAAAACCCTCTCTGCTGTAGTTGCGTGGGGCGTGACGAGGTGAAATCATTAAGTCGATTCATACTTTGATGTCTAGCTTTTACTGGAAATTGGCAGATGGTACTTTGCTCTTGGATAACTCGGTTCTCGCGGAAGGACTTATCCGAGGTGGAGGTTAGACTTATTCAAAATTATATTGTTGGAATAAGCGAGACGGACTTTTTGCATGGTCCTTCTTCTATAAGCCGTGGTATGCTGTGGAATTTCAATCCCTCCAATTTTAGCAAAGTCTTGAGCAACCCTTGCTTAATTATTCTGAGGGAAAATGCCCACTTTCTGAATTCCTTAGATGCTTTTAAACCCGTGAGAAAAGTTGCGGCCCATCCCGTGGAGTAATGGTCTCTGTCTAATGGGATAGTGAGAGTATCGAAAGGAGATCTTCTAGATAAGCTAACACTTTACACGCGCGCTTAACACAACCAAAGTGAGGTCAAAGAACTAAGACAATTTACTGAAGGGTTTCCATGTCCACTTAATCAAATATTCATGCATATCAAATCATTCGAAAGATTTCAACAAGATCACACATTTGAAATTCCCTCACTTACCTGATCGCACTGTACACGAGCGTCCATCACCTTCGTATCCCATTGGACAGGAATCACACTGGGCACCATTTAATGTGTCACGACATTGTACGCCACTGCAAAGAAAATTCGAAAAACATGTTGAAGTAATTATTTGACCACAAAAAATCACAATTATAAAAAAGTAACAATCCATTCATAGACCTTGAAAGTCCATTTATCAATGTACTTCACCGCTACTCAACACCAACAATGCAAATAGGCAGAAGGGCTCAGCAGAACTCACTTGCTGTTCTAATGTTTGTTGTTGTCTAATGTGAGTGCCGCCGAAAAGGTTGCGATGAGATCAGTGATACGCAAACGAGCGGCAAATATTAGAGATGAAGATGATTTATTTGTCCAGCAGACAAATTACAATTACAACAAGAAAAGGTTATTACAACGTTTACGTAATCATAGAATTTTCAAATGGATTATCAGCCTCAGGTGTTGTAGTAAATCAACGAGTTGGCAGGGTAAACAAGTATTTTTTTAGTTATTTGTTTCGTATTTTGTTACAACATAAACGCATCAGTGATATTTAACAATCACAAATATGATTGTGGTAAGGTAGGGACAGTGATAAAAAAAATAGTTTGAAGAAAGATGTATCGAAGAGTAGGTAGTGAGGGTGCCAGATAAAGGGAGATCGCACAATCATAGAGAATAAAATAAGCGTACTCAAAGTAATGGTTCATAAGTCAGCTTAGATCAGTATCTTCATACAAATGCAACACGCCAATTGGTCAGCGCCAGAACCCCGACTTAATCCCAGGACCCCGACCACTAAGTAAACACAAAGAGCTCCAAAGAGAGCTTGTACCATAGGTGGAAAAAATTGCCCTTTCTTTGGCTTGACGGAGTGTGTGCTCTTTTAGCATTAGCTTGCAAACTTGATATGCCCAGCAGACAAATCGGAATTCACTAAGGACTGCAAGTCGGCACGGGTTGTCTTGGTTGGAATTGCATAAAACTTTGATTTTTTAGGACGTTTCCATATAAATGATCATCGATTGCTGTGACCTGCTCTAGGACCTGGTATTAAGCCGAAATCTGATTTAATGCTGGAGCTTCAATAGTTTTCAAGCCTCCATCCCTTATAATGGTCAAAATTTATGCCGGGGTCCCGCTCGCTTTTACCGCAGTATCCACTCAAACTATATTCAGTATATCATTCCCAACTAAGGTGGGTGTAGTCTTAAGACAAATGCTGATATCTTCCAAAGCAGTTAAGGTAGAATATTTTTTTACTGACACTTACTCAAATACATGAACTTTTCTCAAAACAAAAAAAATACTCAAGCTTTTCGGGTTTCTTGCTAATTGGCAACTTTCGAGATTGCCAACACAAATACACACCTTATATTTTCTGGATTTGTGTGTGCTCGTTTTATTTTTTGCAATTTCTTTGGGACTAGTTCGCCTACGCACTTATTACATGTACGTTACCGAACGCTTACTTTTGCTTGTGCTTACCTCCCTACTTTACAGGAAATTTTTTATGCATGACTGTCGATATAAATATGTATCAAACTGATCGTAAAGAATGACTGACTATTCATTGTCATAATCAAAAAGAGTTCCCACGGAATAAGAAAAAAGCTAAAGTAAGAATATCAACAATTTCATATCACTATGGCAATTCCAAACGGTAGGACAAAAGAAAAAAATATAGCCTGAGAAAATGACACCCTAATGCACTTTGTTGAAAGATAAATAAAAATTAAAAATTAAATAAAAAATTATGTTTTCAACTTAAGCCCGAGCAATCGACACCGGTACCTTTAACTGTGAAATCGTCAGCATTAATCCTACCGAAACACAAACACAACTTTGTACTCAATCTAGATGAGCCTCAACGAGATGATAAAGGGTGTGCCCAGTCAAGTAATATAATGACTTGATCTATGTATGACTATGACTTTATTTGCTTTTGTAAACTGACAGTAATTAGTGTACCTACGAATGTATTTGCTTCACCAGCCTTTGTAAGACCGATCATGCTTGAGTACCTGGATGAGAAATGAGTTCTTATGAAGATGTGTAGCTCAAGGCTTTGAAGGCTCAATTAAGAGCCAAGGAAATAAGTAAAAGAGAAATATCACAAATGGTTCATATGAATACACAAACCTACATACTACATATTTTTGCACATCAATTATTGTTCTTGCTCTATGCCTGAAGAGCGAAGCTCATGATTCACCACCATCTTTGGTATATATAGGTACGCCTACGTAATTAATATTTTTTTTTATTTAAATATGTAAAAAGCTCAACACTTTTGCTAATTGTGACGGTTATTTTTAAAAGGTGTCTATCATGCTTAAGTACACTTAGGTGCATACTTATCTATACATTGGTTACAAAGCTGTCAAAGGAATGATCTACGAGATCTACAAAGTAGGTTTTTCAGTAAATGAATGAAATGCTGAGAATATTCTGATTTCTTTGATTGAGTGACAGCCTTGAACTTTTAAGTGTTTTTACTGACGGTGATCTCAAATTGAGTACGCATTTATATGGATGGTTTGTAAAGTGCCACTTAGGCTTGTCAAAACACCAATCAGGTTTGGACTAGTTAGGTTAGAAACTCTAGCACCCACAAATATGTTCCGACAACTGTGTATTTTTATGGTTTGGAGATTTTTGACAAAAAGTTTTGCATTTTTTTATTCTCAACCACCTAAAATTATCCAAATATCACAATCTTCAGAACTCATAATCTCAATTACGGAAAATATTAATAAAATTCAGGACTTGGGCACATATAGCTATATAAAGCCAAATAGGGTTTAAACACTTGGAGCTCACTGCAAAATGGCAAAAGCGCTTAACCTTTTTAAACTATTTTTATTTTGTTGCTTTGGTCGGTTTATTTGCATAAAACGCATTTATGGCCCGATTTGGCCGAAATTAAAGTAAATATTGAATTAAAAAACATTCCGCTAGGTGGCGCTAAGGTCGGGGTAGTAATGGTACAACCTTTTACAAGAGCGTACAATTGTTGGCGTATGCCAATGATATTGATATCATTGGTCGTAACAACCGCGCCGTAAGCGCGAAAGCGAAAAAAGTGGGTCTTGCGGTGAACGAGGACAAGACGAAGTATCTGCTATCATCAAAGAAAGAATCGGCACAGCTCCGCCTTGGCAGCCAAATCACCGTTGATAGCTACAAACCTGAAACGGTGAGGGACTTCGTCTATTTGGGACCCAGCATTAACACCGAAAACAATATCAGTGTAGAAATCCAACGGAGAATCACTCTTGCCAAGAAGTGTTACTTTGGACTATGTAGGCAATTGAGAACTAAAGTCTCTCGACAAACAAAGATCGCGCTCTATGAGTCTCTCATCATACCAGTCCTGATGTACGGCTCAGAATCATGGACAGTACCAAGAGAAGATGAGATGGCCCTTGGAGTATTTGAGAGAAAAGTTCTCCGGAAGATTTATGGTCCTTCCCGTGATACCAGCAGCGAGTATCGAAGGAAATTTAACGATGAGCTGTACGAGCTTTACGCAGACCTGACCATAGTTCAGCGAATTAAAGCCCAAAGGCTCCGCTGGCATGTTATGCGAATGTACAAAGAAGCTCCAGCACAGAAGGTTTTTCTATCGAAACCCGAACTCGGCAGCAGTGGAAGGGGGAGGCCTCGACTGAGATGGAAACAACAAGTGGAAAATGACTTGAACTCCCTTGGAGTTTCCAATTGGCGTCAGTTATCACTAAAAAGGAATGACTGGCGTGCCTTGATAGGAAACGGCCAAAATCGCCTGCGCGGTTAAGCTTCAATAAATGATGCAAGCCAAGATTAGATTAGTTGCAACTATCCGGCTCTAAGCGGAGCTAGAATGCGCTCTTGACCTCCATCAAGTCATCTAAATGGTTCGAAGAAGAGTAACGGTGTCGGTTTAGGAGTGTCAGCACCGGGATTCTGCTATGTGGAGAGTCCCGACAAGTCCTAGTGTTGGTAATATAACAACGGGGCCTTTACTTACTTAATTTTCAAAAGTTAAAAAAATTTGAATTCGGTAGTTGGCGCGTGAGTTGCTCCGTTTGAGAATTGCGAATGTCTGTTATCGGTGTCATTGAACTCGTTTTTCCGGAAACGGTCAAAATTCTAAAATTAAAATTCTGAAGTCAAAATTCCGGAATCAAAATTCTGGGTCGACAAAATTCTGGAAATCGGAATTCCGCACTTCCTTCGCCTTTTTTGGCTGTATTTCAAAATTCTGGTTTTTCATAGTTCCGGAATTTACGTTTTCCAGAATTAATTCTGGAAATTTTTTCCCCAAAATTTGAGCAAAATCGAGTATTTTAATAAATTGTGCTTATATTTAAGAAATATACATTGGCTTTGATTTTTTGGTCATAAGACAGAAAACCAGCGGAACAATTTGTATTTCTACTTAGCCGTGTATGGAAAATAGCTGCCTCATCATCGTTGGAACAACGTCAAATTTACCGTCCATAATCCAGCAGTCGCTCTCATTTAACAACTGCAGCGAAGATTTTGTTCCAAAAATAAGAATGCATTCGCCATAACTTTAATAACTTTCTTACTTAAAATAAATAGTTGACCTTCCAAAACATAAAGTGATAATAAAGGAATGTCTATTTTTTCAACACAAGTTGGCTCTTTAAAATATTTTAAACTGTTCCGTTGTCTTCTAATTTTTAACTTAAGGGCACCTCTTGATGGCAGATAATGTCCAATGTGTTTTTCTGTCATAGATACCGTACGCTGAATTATTTGGCTAGGCTGCAGAAAACTCAAGCGAAACCATATTTTTAAAATGATTATTTGGATCTGCAACCGATTTTTTATGCGCACATGGATCATGAGAATGTTCATTTTTTTCGTATATCTAACATTTCACAGCCGTGAAATTGTGTGTCAATACGACGGGTCATTTGTTTTTAATTCCTTCAGAACAAGTCCAGTTAAATGATAAAGGCAAAATTTTGTAATTAATGATTAAAAATGCGTGTTGATAACAAAAAAAGTGCGCACTTTTTTTGTTATCAACACGCATTTTTAATCATTAATTACAGAATTCCGAATTTCAGAATTTTGGTTTCCAGAATTTTGCAATTTAGAATTTAGTTATCCAGAATTTTGGATTCCAGAATATTGACTTCCATAATTTTGATTTCCGGTGTTTTGACTTCCGGAATTATGAATGCAGAATTTCCAAAAAAGCAGAATTTTGACCCCAACCCCGTTTTTCAACTAACTACTCCTTGAGCTAGGATCTTGAAATTTTAATCATCGTTCAGTTTTCTAAGCCAACGCAATATTCAACAAAAAAGTTTGATAGGTGGCGCACGGGTCGCGATATTTGCATAATTCCATTCCCGCAACTTTTGCATTCGGTATTGAACTATCTTCTCATTTAATTGGGGTCTTGAAATTTTAACCATCGTTCTAGTTTCGGTGACAATGCTTACACGAAAAAATTTCGATACGTGGCGCGCTGGTCTCTTTATTTGCAAAAATTGCATTTATGATCCGATTTGGACGGTATTTTAGATATATATTACTGTCTGTTAAAAAAAATTGTGTACTCGCTAGGTGGTGCTAGGGTCGAGGTATTGAAAAACTAACTTACCGCTTAATACAGTAGTATTTCAGATAAAAAATTATTTAGAAAACGGTTTTTCTAAACGGAGTCGCACCTCAGCAGTGACCTTATTGAGTTCTATCAAAATAACATAAAAACACCCGTATTTTCTTTTAATCGAGGATTAGCTATTGCTCACAATTTCATTTGTGTATAGATAAACTGTGAATATTGATGAACAATCAAGAAAAACTTTAACCGTCAAGTGCATTATTTGACTATTTATCATCAAAGGAGGTGCCACGCGCAGCTAAAGCGGTGCTGTATTTTTCATATTTTACTATATTATATCGAAATTACAACTATCTGATTAAATATCCATATATGTATTATTAAATACTTATCAAATTGTAGATAAAATAATACAATAAAAGTTCGTTTCCTAAGTCTTTCGTTCTATTTACAATAAATCAATTTATTACAGCGGCCGTTGTGGTATAGCCAAAGTGTGTTCTGCCTACTATACGAATTATTCGGGGATCGCAACCCGGTAAAATCAACATCATAAAATGCTTCTGAAAAATGTTTTTTTAAACGTGGTCTTCCCTCGGCAATGGTTTAGCAAACTCTTCGAATGTATTTCTAACATGAAAGAATTCAGCTACAGTTGAATGCACTCTAAAATGATAATTCCTCAACTTTCTATAAATCATTAATTTCACTTGAAAATTTAAAACAAATAAAATATTTTGAATTACTAGTTCAGGTGCTAGGTCACTACCAACGCAAAAATCAATAAATTCAAAAAGAAAAATCAAGAAATTTCTCACGTAGGCACTTTTCTTTCATGCAGTCGTATTTATTTGCAATAATTTAAAAAATAGTGTGAGGTCTTCGCAGTAAGATCTTTTTCCTATGAAAAAAACTCTCACCAAAACTCATAGAAACACAAACAACAAAAGTGAAAAAGAAAAAAAAAAATAGTTTTAAAGACCTAAACAATGTGACACATAAATAAGTTAAAGTGACATTAAATGCCTGCTTATTGTGTCAAATTTGAATGAAAACAAAACGTATTGAAATATGAAACCAACATTGGCGCATGCACTTCAATAAAATGCATTCGAAAAAAAAGAGAAAATGAAAACACATCAAAATAGTATCAACAGCATGCAGTATGAGTACACGTGTAGCGCACGTAAAAAACAATATCGAAAGGGCAACCTGTTACAACAAAGCGTTCACGCGCCTGCGCAGTAACTGACCTGGTCTATAGCAACGCTGATGACATTTGTTTTGTTTGTGGCATTGACCAGGGGAACAATGGTTGCTTTTGTTGTTATTCTACTTGTTATGGTTGGTTAAAGGTAAATGAACATAAATTTTGGTGTAAATTACAACACTGCCCAGAAGAAAGAAAAGTTCTTAAGAGACAAAATAATAAACACGGTTGAGGTAACTGATATCAGCTAGCAGACGGACGGACAGATATTTATATTGTTAAAAAACAAAAACAAAAAAAAACTGAAAAAGACTTCAAAGCCCAAATACTTAATATAGTCAGAAAAAATAACTCAGCTCCAAGTAGTCCTAGAAGACCAAATCTGTACCCAGAAAAAAAATTAAATTAAATTAAAAAATCAAATAAAATAATTAAAATATAAAAATAATAAAATTACAAAAACTAAACTAAATTAAATATAAAAAAAAATAAAAAACGAAATAAAAAAATATAAAATATAAAAGTAAAAATAATAAAACAAAATAAAATGAAAAAAAATAAATAAATAAATAAATTAAGATAAAGTAAAGTAGCATAAAATTAAATAATCTGCAATAAAAAATTTAACTGAATAAAAAAATTAAATTAAATAAAGCAAAAAAATTATTTAAAAATAGAATAATATAAAGTAAAAAAAAAAACATTATAAATAAAAATAAAAATAAAATAAAACAAATAAAGAAAACAAAAGAAAAAATAACATAATATAAAATAAAACAAATAAAATAAATAAAATAAAATTTAAATAACATAAAAAAATAAAACAAAATTAAATTAAAAAAAAAAATTAAAAAAAATTAAAAAATAAAAAACATAGAGAAAAAAAAATTTTAATAAAATGAAATAGTATAATAAAATAAAATCAAATAAAATGAAATGAAGTAGAATAGAAAAAAAATAAATTATTTGGCATTAAACTTATTATTTTTGTTATATTTTAAACCAAGGACTGAAACCGAAACCGAAACCGTAACCGTAACCGATTAAAACCGATTCATTTTTCAAAACCGAAACCGAAACCGTAACCGTTATTTTGATCTGGAAAAGACCGAAACCGAAACCGTTTCAAAAGCCGGAACCGGTTCCAAACGGTTTTGAATTTTTTCAATACCTTACTTCTGTGAGTGGGCACATAGGTACTTCCTTTTACAAACAGGTACCCTGAAAGTTTTCATGGAAGATTGTCGAGCCACGTTTTGACTATAGTTGAATGAAGCGATCGAAACAAATTTACGAGATCCGAAAAAGAAATGTTCAGGCTTGTTTCGGAAAGCGCCACTAATTTTAATGTTTTTACCGATTTATACATTTCATTTGGCTTCCATTTTAATATTTTTTTAATAAAAAAGTAAAGTTAACTTTAGGAATTTGTTTTGCAGAAATTTCATCCATGCATAGCGTTAATAAATGTATTATTATATTGGAGAAATCCCATCATGGCCGCAGGAAAAAAGTTATGAAAATTCAGACCTATTTCGTAGCTACATAGGTAGTTGAATATTTTAGTAGTAAATTTTTTTTTTCGTGTTTTTATTTGGAAACCGAAACCGGAACGAAACCGTAACCGAAACCGAAATAAATTTTGAAGAACGAAACCGGAACCGAAACCGAAACACGTTGCAAAAACCGAAACCGAAATCGGAACGTTATTTTAATCGGTTTCAGACCTTGTTTTAAACTAGTGGATACTAGTGTTTTTCTTTTCCTTAGGGAAAACGTACGTTTCCCGAACCAAGTTAGAAATACCACTTACTTTTATTGAAAAAGACAGTTGGCGACCAAGTTGGCTTCTGATTCATACTATTTCTAAACTACCTTACAACTAGTTGTTTCCACTATAGGGCTATTATCATCCCAATAGCACTATCTTTAAATGTAATGAATTTGAATTGGGCAACTTTAGATCGAACAGTGATTTTATAGTGCTTGCGGTGCGCTCTATCTTTTGAACTCCTTTATTCAGCATTTAACATTCCTTGAGTTTCAATTTTTTTTAGAGGCTCTTATGTGTTTTCATATCTTAAAGGGTCACGCTGTTTTTTTATTTTAGTAATTTGCATAATATACAATTATTGTTTAACTAAGTATATAGTGAACTGTTGTGGCAACATTGTCGTTAATGTCAACTTTTATTATCAATGAAATGTGAACTGCGGATGCGTGTAGCTGCGGTAGGGTGTAAGAAGTCGTTGTTAGTATGTTGTACAATGGTATTAGTAGTAGTAGTAGTGTTGTGATGGTAGTACAGCGCGGGATGTGATG
>CAXKVI010000003.1:105309897-105657397 GCA_964058755.1 Campiglossa producta
AAACTCACTACCCTGAATTTACATAGACTTTGAAATAAGTAGTGAACTTTCAACTCGAATATCTCGAAAAAATTTTCAAAGGTTATTTTAGAAACAGCCACTCTCGAATCATCCGGGCACTCCCAGAAGAAAAAATATTTACACAGAATTGCTTCTAATATATGGTTACACTGTAGTCCTGATCTCACAAGCCATGGCGGTTTTAAAGAAGTGCTCGATATTTGATAACACCTCCTATATCCTCCGTACTATTATCAGGCCTTGTGATATCAGCAACTGCCTTGTGAACTATAGGCACTCTAGACCTTTTTCGAGCTTCGATTTTATCGCAGGTCCAAAATATTACTTTGTGTTAGTTTTTATACCGTCATCCAGGCGATGAAAGACTAGGGCGAAGGACTCATTTCAGGTACTGGCTCACGATTGGTTCGATGCTAGAAAGAAAGTGTGGCGACGTAGTTTTCTGGCAGAAGAGTGCTCTATGCCAAAAGTTCAAGCGGGCAGATCATTGTAGTGTCTTTCGTACCAGCAAGCTGCTATTAGGCCTCTGAGCGCAACCGCGGTCTACCTAAAGTTATTTCGCAATAATCATAATGTCTCGACGACCTTTTTACTCGATTGTGTAAATTTGGAACTGAACTTGATGGGCTGTAGAGAATTTGGGCTCCCCATAACCGCATGTAGTCTGCTCTTGAAAAGATGGGTCACTAGCCGGCTAAGCATACTCTGGTATCATCTTACCTCGTCTTAGGTAGCTCTATCCTTCTAGTCTAGGACAGATTGGGGACTCAGCAAGGTTTATTTGTCAAGGATGTCGGCGTTCTGACCGGCCGCTCTGTAATCGGAGTATACCCGGTGGCTCTCAATATATTTCAAAACCCTCTCTGCTGTAGTTGCGTGGGGCATGGCGAGGTGAAATCATTGAGTCGATTCATACTTTGATGTCTAGCTTTTACTGGAAATTGGCAGATGGTACTTTGCTCTTGGATAACTCGGTTCTCGGGGAAGGACTTATCCGAGGTGGAGGTTAGACTTATTCAAAATTATATTGTTGGAATAAGCGAGACTATGTGATATGTGATATCACAACGGACTTTTTGCATGGTCCTTCTTCTATAAGCCGTGGTATGCTGTAGAATTTCAATCCCTCGAATTTTAGCAAAGCCTTGAGCAACCCTTGCTTAATTATTCTGAGAGAAAATGCCCATTTTCTGAATTTCTTAGATGCTTTTAAACCCGTGAGGAAAGTTGCGGCACATTCCGTGGAATAATGGTCTCTCAGAATCTTCTGGGATGGTGAGAGTATCGAAAGGAGATCTTCTAGGTTATCTAACACTTTACACGCGCGCTTAACACAACCAAAGTGAGATCAAAGAACTAAGACAATTTACTGAAGGGTTTCCATGTCCACTTAATCAAATATTCATGCATATCAAATCATTCAACAGATTTCAACAAGATCACACATTTGAAATTCCCTCACTTACCTGATCGCACTGTACACGAGCGTCCATCACCTTCGTATCCCATTGGACAGGAATCACACTGGGCACCATTTAACGTGTCACGACATTGTACGCCACTGCAAAGAAAATTCGAAAAACATGTTGAAGTAATTATTTGACCACAAAAAATCACAATTATAAAAAAGTAACAATCCATTCATAGACCTTGAAAGTCCTTTTATCAATGTACTTCACCGCTACTCAACACCAACAATGCAAATAGGCAGAAGGGCTCAGCAGAACTCACTTGCTGTTCTAATGTTTGTTGTTGTCTAATATGAGTGCCGCCGAAAAGGTTGCGACGAGATCAGTGATACGCAAACGAGCGGCAAATATTAGAGATGAAGATGATTTATTTGTCCAGCAGACAAATTACAATTACAACAAGAAAAGGTTATTACAACGTTTACGTAATCATAGAATTTTCAAATGGATTATCAGCCTCAGGTGTTGTAGTAAATCAACGAGTTGGCAGGGTAAACAAGTATTTTTTTAGTTATTTGTTTCGTATTTTGTTACAACATAAACGCATCAGAGATATTTAACAATCACAAATATGATTGTGGTAAGGTAGGGACAGTGATAAAAAAAATAGTTTGAAGAAAGATGTATCGAAGAGTAGGTAGTGAGGGTTCGAGATAAAGGGAGATCGCACAATCATAGAGGATAAAATAAGCGTACTCAAAGTAATGGTTCATAAGTGAGCTTAGATCAGTATCTTCATACAAATGCAACACGCCGATTGGTCAGCGCCAGAACCCCGATCACTAAGTAAACACAAAGAGCTCCAAAGAGAGCTTGTATCATAGGTGTACCCAAGATTTTAGTACGGCAGGCGCCCGATACATTGCTATGCCCAGAGACTCGAATAGTGATACCACCAACACTAGGAAAGTCAGTCCCGGGACCCGCCATATGGAGTTATCGGGACTCTCCACGTAGCAGAATCCCAAGCTCTGACACTCCTAAACCGACACCGTTACTCCTAGTCGAACCATTTAAATGACTTGATGAAGGCCGTCAAGTTCTTTTGTGTCAAAAAAACGAATTCTCGTGCCGCTTAGAGCCGGAAACTTGCAGATGAGGTGTTTTGACATTTCCTCCTCCTTATCATCTTTTCAACTCCTACAGTATAGTCGGTAGGGCACACCTTGCTGCGTGCCTTCCAATTTGGTAGTACCCGATTAAAACCCCTATTAAATTGGAGATTTCCCTCCATCTTAGGACGTAAATGTTTCTAGATTTTTGAGGATCCCATTTTGGGCAGGTTTGTTTATATATCCGACACCCTGGGAATTATAGTCGTCTTTCATTGACTTGACGGAGTGCATGCTCTTTTAGCATTAGCTTGCAAACTTGATATGCCCAGCAGACAAATCGGAATTCACTAATGACTGCAAGTCGGCACGGGTTGTCTTGGTTGGAATTGCATAAAACTTTGATTTTTTAGGACGTTTCCATATAAATGATCCTCGATTGCTGTGACCTGCTCTAGGACCTGGTATTAAGCCCAAATCTGATTTAATGCTGGAGCGTCCATAGTTTTCAAGCCTCCTTCCCTTATAATGGTCAAAATTTATGCCGGGGTCCCGCTCGCTTTTACCGCAGTATCCACTCAAACTATATTCAGTATATCATTCCCAACTAAGGTGGGTGTAGTCTTAAGACAAATGCTGATATCTTCCAAAGCAGTCCACAGAAGAGTATCGGCATGAAGCCGTCTTTCACAGAGAAATAGAGTTTCAAGCCAATGCTTCAGAGATTTGGCACTCTGAAAAGCATCTGTTAAGGTAGAATATTTTTTTACTGACACTTACTCAAATACATGAACTTTTCTCAAAACAAAAAAAATACTCAAACTTTTCGGGTTTCTTGCTAATTGGCAACTTTCGAAATTGCCAACACAAATACACACCTTATATTTTCTGGATTTGTGTGTGCTCGTTTTATTTTTTGCAATTTCTTTGGGACTAGTTCGCCTACGCACTTATTACATGTACTCACCCATTCCCATTCGCCTTAACGTTACCGAACGCTTACTTTTGCTTGTGCTTACCTCCCTACTTTACAGGAAATTTTTTATGCATGACTGTCGATATACATACATATGTATCAAACTGATCGTAAAGAATGACTGGCTATTCATTGTCATAATCAAAAAGAGTTCCCACGGAATAAGAAAAAAGCTAAAGTAAGAATATCAACAATTTCATATCACTATGGCAATTCCAAACGGTAGGACAAAAGAAAAAAATATAGCCTGAGAAAATGACACCCTAATGCACTTTGTTGAAAGATAAATCACAATTAAAAATTAAATAAAAAATTATGTTTTCAACGTCGATTGCTCGGCACCGGTACCTTTAACTGTGAAATCGTCAGCATTAATCCTACCGAAACTCAAACACAACTTTGTACTCAATCTAGATGAGCCTCTACGAGATGATAAAGGGTGTGCCCAGTCAAGTAATATAATGACTTGATCTATGTATGACTATGACTTTATTTGCTTTTGTAAACTGACAGTAATTAGTGTACCTACGAATGTATTTGCTTCACCAGCCTTTGTAAGACCGATCATGCTTGAGTACCTGGATGAGAAATGAGTTCTTATGAAGATGTGTAGCTCAAGGCTTTGAAGGCTCAATTAAGAGCCAAGGAAATAAGTAAAAGAGAAATATCACAAATGGTTCATATGAATACACAAACCTACATACTACATATTTTTGCACATCAATTATTGTTCTTGCTCTATGCCTGAAGAGACTAGAGCGAAGCTCATGATTCACCATCATCTTTGGTATATATACATAGGTACGCCTACGTAATTCATTTTTATTTTATTTAAATATGTAAAAAGCTGAACACTTTTGCTAATTGTGACGGTTATTTTTAAAAGGTGTCTATCATGCTTAAGTATACTTATGTACATACTTATCTATACATTGGTTACAAAGCTGTCAAAGGAATGATCTACGAGATCTGCAAAGTAGGTTTTTCAGTAAATGAATGAAATGCTGAGAATATTCTGATTTCTTTGATTGAGTGACAGCCATGAACTTTTAAGTGTTTTTATTGACGGTGATCTCAAATTGAGTACGCATTTATATGGATGGTTTGTAAAGTGCCACTTAGGCTTGTCAAAACACCAATTAGGTTTGGACTAGTTAGGTTAGAAACTCTAGCACCCACAAATATGTTTCCGACAACTGTGTATTTTTATGGTTTGGAGATTTTTGAAAAAAAGTTTTGCATTTTTTTTATTCTCAACCACCTAAAATTATCCAAATATCACAATCTACAGAACTCATAATCTCAATTACGGAAAATATTAATAAAATTCAGAACTTGGGCACATATAGCTATATAAAGCCAAATAGGGTTTAAACACTTGGAGCTCACTGCAAAATAGCAAAAGCGCTTAACCTTTTTAAACTATTTTTATTTTGTTGCTTTGGAGGTATCTGTTCCAGGATTTAGGTCGTGATTACAATCCAATATAAAGGTAAAAATGTCGATAGGTGGCCGTGGGTCGGTTTATTTGCATAAACCGCATTTATGGCCCGATTTGGCCGAAATTAAAGTAAATATTGAATTAAAAAACATTCCGCTAGGTGGCGCTAAGGTCGGGGTAGTAATGGTACAATCTTTTACAAGAGCGTACAATTGTTGGCGTATGCCAATGATATTGATATCATTGGTTGTAACAACCGCGCCGTAAGCGCGAAAGCGAAAAAAGAGGGTCTTGCGGTGAACGAGGACAAGACGAAGTATCTGCTGTCATCAATGAAAGAATCGGCGCAGCTTCGCCTTGGCAGCGAAATCACCGTTGATAGCTACAAACCTGAAACGGTGAGGGACTTCGTCTATTTGGGAGCCAGCATTAACACCGAAAACAATATCAGTGTAGAAATCCAACGGAGAATCACTCTTGCCAAGAAGTGTTACTTTGGACTATGTAGGCAATTGAGAACTAAAGTCTTTCGACAAACAAAGATCGCGCTCTATGAGTCTCTCATCATACCAGTCCTGATGTACGGCTCAAAATCATGGACAGTACCAAGAGAAGATTAGATGGCCCTTGGAGTATTTGAGAGAAAAGTTCTCCGGAAGATTTATGGTCCTTCCCGTGATGCCAGCGGCGAGTATCGAAGGACATTTAACGATGAGCTGTACGAGCTTTACGCAGACCTTACCATAGTTCAGCGAATTAAAGCCCAAAGGCTCCGCTAGCATGTTATGCGAATGTACAAAGAAGCTCCAGCACAGATGGTTTTTCTATCGAAACCCGAACTCGGCAGCAGAGGAAGGGGGAGGCCTCGACTGAGATGGAAACAACAAGTGGAAAATGACTTTAACTCCCTTGGAGTTTCCAATTGGCGTCAGTTAACACTAAAAAGGAATGACTGGCGTGCCTTGATAGGAAACGGCCAAAATCGCCTGCGCGGTTAAGCGTCAATAAATGATGCAAGCCAAGATTAGATTAGTTGCAACTGTCCGGCTTTAAGCGGAGCTAGAATGCGCTCTTGACCTCCATCAAGTCATCTAAATGGTTCGAAGAAGAGTAACGGTGTCGGTTTAGGAGTGTCAGCACCGGGATTCTGCTATGTGGAGAGTCCCGACAAGTCCTAGTGTTGGTAATATAACAACGGGGCCTTTACTTACATAATTTTCAAAAGTTAAAAAAATTTGAATTCGGTAGTTGGCGCGTAAGTTGCTCCGTTTAAGAATTGCGAATTCTGTTATCGGTGTCATTGAACTCGTTTTTCAACTAACTACTCGTTGAGCTAGGATCTTGAAATTTTAATCATCGTTCAGTTTTCTAAGCCAACGCAATATTCAACAAAAAAGTTTGATAGGTGGCGCACGGGTCGCGATATTTGCATAATTCCATTCCCGAAACTTTTGTATTCGGTATTGAACTATCTTCTCATTTAATTGGGGTCTTGAAATTTTGACCATCGTTCTAGTTTCGGTGACAATGCTTACACGAAAAAATGTCGATAGGTGGCGCGCTGGTCTCTTTATTTGCAAAAATTGCATTCATGATCCGATTTGGACGGTATTTCAGATATATATTACTGTCTGTTAAAGAAATTGTGTACTCGCTAGGTGGTGCTTGGGTCGAGGTATTGAAAAACTAACTTACCGCTTAATACAGTCGTATTTCAGATAAAAAATTATTTAGAAAACGGTTTTTCTAAACGGAGTCGCACCTCAGCAGTGACCTGGGAAACTTCGTTTTGCTCAAAATAAACTTTTTTTATTGAGTTCTATCAAAATAACATAAAAACACCCGTATTTTCTTTTAATCGAGGATTAGCTATTGCTCACAATTTCAGTTGTGTATAGATAAACTGTGAATATTAATGAACAATCAAGAAAAACTTTAACCGTCAAGTGCATTATTTGACTATTTATCATCAAAGGAGGTGCCACGCGCAGCTAAAGCGGTGCTGTATTTTTCATATTTTACTATATTATATCGAAATTACAACTATCTGATTAAATATCCATATATGTATTTTTAAATACTTATCAAATTGTAGATAAAATAATACAATAAAAGTTCGTTTCCTAAGTCTTTCGTTCTATTTACAATAAATCAATTTATTACAGCGGCCGTTGTGGTGTAGCCAAAGTGTGTTCTGCCTACTATACGAATTATTCGGGGATCTCAACACGGTAAAATCAACATCATAAAATGCTTCTGAAAAATATTTTTTTTTTTAAACGTGGTCTTCCCTCGGCAATGGTTTAGCAAACTCTTCGAATGTATTTCTAACATGAAAGAATTCAGCTACAGTTGAATGCACTCTAAAATGATAATTCCTCAACTTTCTATAAATCATTAATTTCACTTGAAAATTTAAAACAAATAAAATATTTTGAATTACTAGTTCAGGTGCTAGGTCACTACCAACGCAAAAATCAATAAATTCAAAAAGAAAAATCAAGAAATTTCTCACGTAGGCACTTTTCTTTCATGCAGTCGTATTTATTTGCAATAATTTAAAAAATAGTGTGAGGTCTTCGCAGTAAGATCTTTTTCCTATGATAAAAAACTCTCACCAAAACTCGTAGAAACACAAACAACAAAAGTGAAAAAGAAAAAAAAATTGTTTTAAAGACCTAAACAATGTGACACATAAATAAGTTAAAGTGACATTAAATGCCTGCTTATTGTGTCAAATTTGAATGAAAACAAAACGTATTGAAATATGAAACCAACATTGGCGCATGCACTTCAATAAAATGCATTCGAAAAAAAGAGAAAATGAAAACACATCAAAAAAGTATCAACAGCATGCAGTATGAGTACACGTGTAGCGCACGTAAAAAACAACATCCAAAGGGCAACCTGTTACAACAAAGCGTTCACGCGCCTGCGCAGTAACTGACCTGGTCTATAGCAACGCTGATGGCATTTGTTTTGTTTGTGGCATTGACCAGGGCAACAATGGTTGCTTTTGTTGTTATTCTACTTGTTATGGTTGGTTAAAGGTAAATGAACATAAATTTTGGTGTAAATTACAACACTGCCCAGAAGAAAGAAAAGTTCTTAAGAGACAAAATAATAAACACGGTTGAGGTAACTGATATCAGCTAACAGACGGACGGACAGATATTTATATTGTTAAAAAAGAAAAACAAAAAAAAACTGAATAAAAACTTCAAAGCCCAAATACTTAAGATAGTCTGAAAAAATAACTCAGCTCCAAGAAGTCCTAAAAGACCAAATCTGTACCCAGAAAAAAATGAAATTAAATTAAAAAACTCAAATCAAATAATTAAAATATAAATAAAAATAAAATAACAAAAACTAAACTAAATTAAATATAAAAAAAATAAAAAATGAAATAAAAAAATATAAAATATAAAAGTAAAAATAATAAAACAAATCAAAATGAAAAAAAATAAATAAATTAAGATTAAGATAAAGTAAATTAAGATAAAGTAGTAGTAAAATTAAATAATATGCAACAAAAAATTTAACTGAATAAAAAAATAAAATTAAATAAAGCAAAAAAATTATTTAAAAATACAATAATATAAAGTAAAAAAAAAACATTATAAATAAAAATAAAAATAAAATAAAACAAATAAAGAAAACATAAGAAAAATAACATAATATAAAATAAAACAAATAAAATAAATAAATAAATTTTATATAACATAAAAAAATAAAACAAAATTAAATTAAATTAGGTTAAAAAAAAAATAAAAAAAATAAAAAACATAGAGAAAAAAATTTTAATAAAATGAAATAGTATAATAAAAAAAAATCAAATAAAATGAAATGAAGTAGAATAGAAAAAAAAATAAATTATTTGGCATTAAACTTATTATTATTTTTGTTATATTTTAAACTAGTGGAGACTAGTGTTTTTCTTTTCCTTAGGGAAAACGTACGTTTCCCGAACCAAGTTAGAAATACCACTTACTTTTATTGAAAAAGACAGTTGGCGACCAAGTCGGCTTCTGATTCATACTATTTCTAAACTACCTTACAACTAGTTGCTTCCACTATAGGGCTATTATCATCCCAATAGCACTATCTTTAAATGTAATGAATTTGAATTGGGCAACTTTAGATCGAACAGTGATTTTATAGTGCTTGCGGTGCGCTCTATCTTTTGAACTCCTTTATTCAGCATTTAACATTCCTTGAGTTTCAATTTTTTTTAGATGCTTTTATGTGTTTTCATATCTTAAAGGGTCACGCTGTTTTTTATTTTAATAATTTGCATAATATACAATTATTGTTTAACTAAGTATATAGTGAACTGTTGTGGCAACATTGTCGTTAATGTCAACTTTTATTATCAATGAAATGTGAACTGCGGATGCGTGTAGCTGCGGTAGGGTGTAAGAAGTCGTTGTTAGTATGTTGTACAATTGTATTAGTAGTAGTAGTAGTGTTGTAATGGTAGTACAGCGCGGGATGTGATGCTGATGGCTCATACGTGGGCTGCCTTGTTACTTTGGGAATGCGGCAGGTTTATCATCGAACGGTTGGTGCAGAACGTAGTTATTCTTGATTGAAATGACTAGACTCACGAAAGTAAAACTATTTTCCGCGCGTCCAATATCAAAAGACTGTTTTTCATATAATTTTATTTTATTTATATTTTTATTTTTATTTGTTCATATTATTTCCTTTCATTTTTTTTTTATTTTTTATTACCAGCCAACAAAAGTGAAAGGTATTTTATTTTATTTTTGTTCATTTCATTTTATTTTATTATTTTTAATATTTCTTTTATATTTCTTATTGTCAGATTTTATTTTATTTGATTTTATATGTTTTTTGTTTTTATTGAATTTTTTATTATAATTTTTATTTCTAATTTTATTTAATTTTATTTGGTTTTATTTTTTCATTTAATTTTAATTTTTTTTATTTTATACTTTCTTTATTTATATAAATTTTTTATATATATTTTTTTTTATTTGGTTTTATTTTTTTTTATTTTTTATTTCATTTTATTTTATTTGCTTTAAATTCGTTTTATTTTTTATAGTTTTTTATTGTATTTTTTTTATAATTTTATTTCATCTTTGTTTGACTTATCTTATCTTATATTTTTATTTTATTTTATGTAATTTTATTTTATTTTATTTTATTTTATTTTATTTTATTTTATTTTATTTTATTTTATTTTATTTTATTTTATTTTATTTTATTTTATTTTATTTTATTTTATTTTATTTTATTTTATTTTATTTTATTTTATTTTATTTTATTTTATTTTATTTTATTTTATTTTATTTTATTTTATTTTATTTTATTTTATTTTATTTTATTTTATTTTATTTTATTTTATTTTATTTTATTTTATTTT
The DNA here is from genome assembly GCA_964058755.1 of Campiglossa producta. NCBI lineage: Eukaryota > Metazoa > Arthropoda > Insecta > Diptera > Tephritidae > Campiglossa > Campiglossa producta. The sequence goes on from CAXKVI010000003.1 coordinate 105,320,249, forward strand.
ATTTTATTTTATTTTATTTTATTTTATTTTATTTTATTTTATTTTATTTTATTTTATTTTATTTTATTTTATTTTATTTTATTTTATTTTATTTTATTTTATTTTATTTTATTTAATTTTATTTTATTTTATTTTATTTTATTTTATTTTATTTTATTTTATTTTATTTTATTTTATTTTATTTTATTTTATTTTATTTTATTTTATTTTATTTTATTTTATTTTATTTTATTTTATTTTATTTTATTTTATTTTATTTTATTTTATTTTATTTTATTTTATTTTATTTTATTTTATTTTATTTTATTTTATTTTATTTTATTTTATTTTATTTTATTTTATTTTATTTTATTTTATTTTATTTTATTTATTTTATTTTATTTTATTTTTTTTTATTTTAATTTATTTTATTTTGTTTTATTTTATTTTATTTCATTTTATTTTATTTTATTTTATTTTTTTTTTATTTTTTTATTCTTATTTAATTTTTTTTTTTTTTTTTCTTATTTTATTTCATTTTATTTATTTTTTTCATTTTTATTTTTTTTTTCTTTTTTATTTTTTTATTATATTTATTTTATTCGATTTTATTTTAATTTTTTTTAATTTTTTTATATTTTATTTCATTTATTTTGTCTTATTTTATTTCATCCCAACCACAGAAACTCGCAACCGAAATTTATTAGACCAAGTTAAGTCTCAAGCCTTTAAAAGCCGCCCCACGTATCTCAGTAACTTGACTTTATGGCACTTTACAGACATATATAAGCCAAGCCATATTTACCCACAAAAGTGACATAAATTATACAATTGACAGTAAATTTCATTTAAAATGGATAAGAAATAATTTTGAATGTGTTGTAAACCCTTTTATGTCTATGTGAAAAGTATTCTTCTTCCTCTTCTTATTTGCTCCTCACACGCGGTGTGGCATAGGAAGGCGCCTTATCTGCACTAAGTAGCTGCCCTTTGAAGTCATAATGAAGCTAAAACATTGATGTCGCATCGATGTTCGGTTTGTGTGTGGTTTGTGGGTCCTCCAGAGTACATATTGACATTTTTGTTTTTGCATTTTTATTTGCATGCCATTTATGTGGGAAATTGGCAATAAAAAGTGCATAAAATGACATTATAACGATCACCTGTTGAGTCGTTGGTGCCAACACTTTTGAAGGGATCTTAGTGTCAAATGGTATTTGGTTGTCGATAAGGAATGCGTTTACGTGGAAACTGGGTGTGGTGGTGACGAGCGTGGTTATCGGGATTTATCGATATCTCAACTATTTGACTTATAAGATATGCATACTAGGTAATGTTATCACTTGGAAATGAGTTTAATGGAAGGCGGGGGAAGTTCATAGGTTATTTTATCAGTTCTTGTGTAACCGGCATTTTTCAAGGTTGCCATATATCTTAGTCCAATCGATTTGGTTCATTAAGTAGGAATAAGTGGCAACCCTTTTTGGTCAAACCTACTAACGTATGATACATATATTTGCATAGCTCATTTAATTTGAAAAAAATTCAAATGGGTGGCAACCCCACAACAAATATGAGCAACACGAAAAACAAGAAACTGAAAACCCGAAAATAACAAATAAGACGAACGAGACGGGTAATAGGGAAATGAATACTAACGCCATAACGACGAAAGTGGCGCCAGACAGCACCACCCATAGTATACTCAAAGCACAAGCAGTAACAATAGAAAGTTTAGTAGCTGAGGGTATCAAAAATAGTTCCCAGGGTCCTGCTTCTGCTTCTCCCATAGGATCAGTCGGTAGCGCCAGGCGTAGTGCGGCGAAGAAGAAAAAGAAAAAGGCCCTTTACCCGCTTGGAAAAGATGGAGACGGTCTAAGCAGCTCAAAAATTCCACGCACTACGTAAGTGTTCTAGGGAAGTTCGGACCCTATGGTCGTTCGTAGCACAACTGGGAAAGTTTCTCAACAGAAAAACTGGTCTAAGATCAATAGCTCGAAGAAGCCCAAACGGGGGGACTCGCAAGTTTTTGATGTTGATATATGCTCAGGGCCAGAGGGTGTTCCCTTGTAGTTTAATCTACTTTGCAGGATTGAGGTTTTTGAACCATTTGCTTCTTCATCAACACTGTATTCAGCAGGGCTTTACACCACAGTGGTTGTTGCATCCACTCCCCCAAAGTTTGCACTAAAAATACAAATAAACGTTCAATTCACATTACTTACATGAAACATGGTCGATCAGCACAAGTGATGCCCTGCTTACAAATTCTACCATCGCCCACAAGACCCAACGGACAGCGACCACACCTTAGTCCGCTAAGCGTTTCATGACATTCAACACCTGCAAAGTGGTGACAAACCGTAAATTTTCAACATTTTACACTTTTTTTTATTAAAAAAAAACAACAAAAGCGCAAAAAAAAGTAGATGCTGCTTGTTGTGCCACACTCACCTGGATAGCAAGGATTGGCATTGCGACACGTTGATTCGATGCGCAAACTGCTATTGTTGGGCTCCTTACAACCGGCACAATTTTCAAGTAAACGACGTAGGTAGGCAATCTCCTGGCGCTGATTGGCGATATCTTCACGCAGCAATTTTACCAATTCCATAAGATCGGACAATGATTTGGCGATGGCGTCTGGGGGAAGAGAAATTGAATAGAAGTGGTATGAAAATATGAAAAGGGGATAATATTGTAAAAATAAGCATCATTCAAAATTCAGCATAAAAAATATGAATAAATAATAATAAGCAGATGAATTTATACAGCGAATTTGCACAAAAAATATGTGAAAATGTAAGCAACAAAAAAAAATAATAAATCATAAGCTGCTCCCTACATACATACTTCATACATAATGGGCCTTTCCACAAAAGAAACTATATTATGTATGTAGTAGATTTTTTGAAAAAAAAAACATTTGGGGCTTTTATTTTATATTGCTGATTGGATTTGGTAAACATACATAAAAAAGTTCTTAAGGTGTTGCCACCTGGTTGCATTAAATATCTACAGGGTCATTCCATGTCAAATCGTGAAATGGTGTGATCGATCTCTTCCGAGGTGTAAAACCACTGGTTATACTATTTTTTTTTTTACTTTCTTGGAACAGGAAATAAAAAGCTGTTTTTCAATATTGGATTTCTATCGAAGATAAGAGTTAATTTTTGTTTATTTCGATTGAAATGAAAATATGTATATCCTAAAAAATTATGTATATATTCGAATTTTACAGAAAAAATACAAACAAAATTTATTATTCGATACTCAGAGTAAAAAGGAATATGTCGATGTACCCCTTATGCAAGTAGCACCACCCTTCATTCCGATTTGTTTTTTTTTTTAAATTTTGGCTTGTAACTGTTATTTCCAGTTCCTGGAGCAGACAAATTTTTAATTTGCATATTTAATTTTTTTTCTCTTGCTATATTTTGTTTATGATAAAACAAAAAATGCCCCATCAAAATTAAGGGGTCGATTCTAACCAATTAACGATTTGACATGGCATCATCCGAATAAATTTTTGTAAGTTGTCACCTAAATAGTTTCGAAAGCTTCTGTAGAATATCTAAATAAATAAAAAGCTTTCTTTCTATACCCATATGGTAAACCTGCCTTAACCTTTTCATTTCAGATAGGGGGCAACCCCTGAAAAGCTACTAAGTAAATGGCAACTTTAAAGTAAGAGAGCTTGAAATGTAGTGTGCTTTTCGTGATACCCTTATTTGTATACCTCATCAAACTTTTAACAAAGTTCAGACAAGTGTCAACCCTGTAAAAATAAGTTGAATGCCAACACACAAGTAAAAGGGGCTGAAATGTAAGGGATATTCAAAAGTTCAAGCAATGGGTCCAGTCGTTTTTGTGATAACATGCAAAAAAATATATTAAAAATAGGATTAGGTGGTAACCCTATCTATAGGTACACATAAAATTGTGTCAGATTCCTCAGTAGAACTCTCAGTATGGGTTCATGAAGCAAATATGCAATCCTAACCCATTACATTAGCCCTGAAAAAAAAAAGTTGTAAAAAACTCCAACTTACTTGGAATAAACCATAAGCTCATCTAAAGCATGCCGGTGCGCAATATTATGACGCAGTTGCGCACACGCCCAGCCAAGCGGCAACAAAAATACTCAATGGGACTCTTGGCTCTAGCTTTGTATGTATTCGGTATACAATTTCAGCAAGCGTGGGAAGTAAACTTATACTCGTAAGCCCATTGAATGAAGTATGTATGAATATACATAGTGTTGGTGTATGTGCTTGGCTTTTGTATATTGGATGAAGGCTCTCTATACACTCGAACACTTTTTTTTCACTGTCACAAACAATTCAGCTAATATTTCCTGCATACAAACGGATATCTAGCAATTTAAGCCACGCTTCTACATCACAGCTCATATAACAAATACGCTCTAAATTCAACTTAATGTAATCCACACCAAAGCTTAACTTCGAGCTGCGCTTTAACAATAGCCAAATAGGCGACGTTCTTTGGTGTCGCTTGATAGTATGACGTTAGTATGGTGTTGTTGTTCGCTATATAAGTAGATACGTACGCAACCGAGACCAGCTTCAGTTAAGCTGCATTTGTCAACTTTGGCTAAAAAATGTTGAATGTGCGGCAATGACAGTGACAGTGACACTGAATAAATGACAAAGGCATTTGTTGTTGGTATTTATTTTTCTCTGGATTGCGTAGAAAAAGCTGTAAGCGCGTTGTATATGCAGCTGCTCTAGTTACACCCACGCACAGCTGTGAAGCTGAACGATTTTATTTTTTTTTATTTTATTATAAAATGGCGAATCCAAACTAACTTGATTGGGTTAAGAGTACTCACTCGAGTTGTGGCATTTGAACTATTTTATGATTTGAAACTAATTAAATAGGTTTTATAGCCTTAAATTTACTGGTTCACTACCACTCTTGAAACTGGGTATGCTCATAGAAATAAAGATTTCGATAGTTTTGATGTTGGTATAATGATAGCGGAGCGCCCGAAAGCATCGAGGACTTCTAACGGCCTCAAAGTACTCCATCATTTCAGTGCTTGAATACACTTAGTTTGCTTCAGTATGCTCAGAGACCAGGAAATCATATATCTATTAATCGCCGACTTTGTGGAAAGTCATCCTAACTCGCCATTATTACAAAACAGGTATGGCTGTTTTGGAAACTTAGGCCCAGTTTTTCAGTGCAAGTTTAAACCACAGACAAAGTTGACTAGAGTTTATCTCATACAAATTGACCGTTTAAACTAAGTTTAAACTTGCAGGAAGGTTTAAACTTGCACTGAAAAACCGGACCTTAGTCGGAGATATGGCGTTCTCCAGCCAATTTCTGCAATTCGCTCTAGCAGATAAAGTTTCTCAGGCCAAGTTTTCTTTAGCTATGATTTGTGATCTTTTCTACGCCTTTTTCCAAAATATGGGATATCCAAATTGGATTCAACTTTGGATGTTCAACTTTATCTCAGTTTCTTTTTGAATCTTCATCTTTATCCTCATCTCAGTCTCTCTCTGAATCTTCATATTTATATTCACCTCAGTCTCTCTTTGAATGTTCAACTTTATCTCAGTTTCTTTCTGAATCTTCATCTTTATCCTCATCTCAGTCTCTCTCTCTGAATCTTCATCTTTATCTTCATGTCAGTCTCTTTCTGAATATTCATAATTATCTTCATCTCAGTCTCGGTCTAAATCTCCATCTCAGTCTCTCTATAAATCTTCATCTCAGTCTCCTTCTAAATATTCATCTTTATCTTCATCTCAGTCTCTTTCTGAATATTCATCTTTACCTTCCTCTCAGTCTCTCTCAAATCTTCACCTTTTCCTTCATCTCAGTCGCTCTCTCTAAATCTTCATCTTTACCTTCATCTCAGTCTCTCTCTCTAAATCGTCATCTCAGTCTCCTTCTAAATATTCATCTTTACCTTCCTCTCAGTCTCTCTCAAATCTTCACCTTTTCCTTCTTCTCAGTCGCTCTCTCTAAATCTTCATCTTTACCTTCATCTCAGTCTCTCTCTCTAAATCGTCATCTCAGTCTCCTTCTAAATATTCATCTTTACCTTCCTCTCAGTCTCTCTCAAATCTTCACCTTTTCCTTCATCTCAGTCGCTCTCTCTAAATCGTCATCTCAGTCTCCTTCTAAATATTCATCTTCACCTTCCTCTCAGTCTCTCTCAAATCTTCACCTTTTCCTTCATCTCAGTCGCTCTCTCTAAATCTTCATCTTTACCTTCATCTCAGTCTCTCTCTCTAAATCTTCACCTTTTCCTTCATCTCAGTCGCTCTCTCTAAATCTTCATCTTTACCTTCATCTCAGTCTCTCTCTCTAAATCTTCACCTTTTTCTTCATCTCAGTCGCTCTCTCTAAATCTTCATCTTTACCTTCATCTCAGTCTCCCTTGAAACTTTCATCTCTGTCTCTTTCTGAATATTCATCTTTTGTATTCGTCCCTGTCTCAAAATTTTTTTTTATCTTTATCTTCGTCTGTCTTAAACTTTCTTTTTATCTTTATCTTCGTCTCCGTTTTAATGTTTTTATTTATCTTTATCATAATCTCTGTTCTTTAGTCTTTTTCACCGTCTTCAAGTTCCTCTTCTTCTTTGTCGTCATAGTTTTCTTTTGTTTTCTTCCTTCCGTGAGGAAGGAGAAGATGGGTAATGAGAGTGAGAGGCATGATATCCGTAGATCAACCATCGAGTTAGCACGGGCATATTCTAAACCCCTAACCCGCAGGGGTCTCTCATATGCTTGCTTTCCCCTTCTCTTGTTCGTCTCTTGTTCGCAACTATAAAATGTTTTCCGGGTCAATCAAATCACATTTCTTACGAGTCATCAACTCTACAAGTGTACAAAACTTGCACAAGCTCTTTTAAATTAGATCCGATCCTTCTAAGGAAAGAATAAAAAACGTTTCCAACTTGCTATCAGCAGACTGCAAGGGAACATTTTTTGGGGTCGAAGTAACGCGAGTCCACACATCTCAAACCACTCCAGCAGATTTTTCGGAGAGTTATCAGTTTATATGGCGGCCGCCGTGGTGTAGCGGTTAAGTGTTCTGCCTTCTACACCAAGTCGTGGCGGTTCGATGCCCGGCAAAAGTAACAACAAAAATTATTTAGAAGAACAATTTTTCTAAACGGGGTCGCCCCTCGGCAGTAGATTGGCAAACTCTCCGGGTGTATTTCTGCCATGAGAAGCTTCTCAGCAAAAAAATCATTTGCTTTGCAAGTGCCGTTCGGAGTCGGCAAAAAACTGTAGGTCCCGCCAACTTGTAGGAAAACTCAAAAGCAACACACTACAAGTTGGAAAGAGAAGCTCGGCTAAAAATCTCGTTAGAGGTTATGATAACCTGTTGGTATATCGCCGCCATTAGTTTTTTTTTTATATCAGTTTATACGGCGGAACTCTCAGCGAGGCAAATGTAGTAAAGCATGAACAAATTTGATTTTGTCAAAATTTAGGAAGATCACCCTATTTCAAAATATTTTTCAAAAACGCCCTATCTCGATCAAAATTCAATACATTTTCATCGATATAGAGTCGGTATAGTTGTAAAATTTTGATTTGTTGATTTGTTTTAAAAGATTTCCTGCTGGGCATTAACTATTTATGTTGCACATAAATCAAAACCAGTAGGGATTGGAATCGGACACAATATTGGAATTTCGCCTACAACTGAGTCCTCTTGTCGTTATACCCATACATACATATATACCCACCTTCACAATCGCCATGCATAACAGGAATGTCGCCACGCTGTTCAACCTCAATTGGGCCGCCTTCCTCTACATGCTGTCTGTCGTTGGAATCATTGTTGTACCAATTGCGTACATCGCGTTTCTTATTCTTCTCTGTGGAATACAAATTCATAATAAACGAAAGTGATTGATGAACTAATGCAAATTAGAGCAATAATCATAAAAAAGGAGAACATGCAAAAATCAGTGGCATACGCATGCGCCCACAAATCAAATCAAAGAGAGATAAATAAAAATCGAAAAGCAGAAAAAAATAGTGCAATAAATGCAGCACATGTACCTCGTTCGCCTCCCTGAGTGCGCATCATGTGCACTTTGTTACGTTTGTGAACTCCCTTTTGACAGTTGGTCCGCTGCAGTGCTGGCTCTAGTTGTCCATCAAAGTATAAGGGATATTTCCGCTCTCTGAACTGGAAAGTGAGAAATAGAAATTTTTTTTTAAATTTTTGATAGTAAAAAAAGAAACACAGAATAATAAAAGTTTACAAAAAATGTGTAAAACATAGCATAAAATAACATAACGAAACATAACATAGCATATCATAAAACCAATAACATAACAAAGGTTAAACTTTACAAACCGTAAGGTCAAATGACATAATTTCAATTCATTTAACGTAATATAGCATAACATAACATTGAAATACTTGCAATAACTTAACATATGTAGCCAGTAAGTTAAAAGTTTGCAATGTTCATAACAGAACATAACACAATGCAATAAATATAAAACAAAATAGTCACGCATAGGGTAACATAGCAAAACAAAATTAAACATAACAGAAGATAAAATTTCGCAATGTTATACATACACTTTTTGATATAATTCAATTGACATAATATAACATAACACAACATAAGAGGACATATCAAAAAACTCAAAACGAAGCAAATAAAATACAACAAAAAAGCATTAGTAAATTTTAAAGGGATGCAACATAGAATAGCATGGCATAAGATAAAAAACATAACGTAACACAGCCAATGCTAAAAAATAAATATGGCAAAGGCATCACTAAAACACCATTAAAAAATTTAATAAAAAAGTTAAAGCATAAAATAGTATGGCATAACATAACAAAACATAACGTAACGTAGCCAATGCTAAGAAAATAAAATTTAAATAAAATAAATTCAAGCAAAACAATTTAGTAAAGAAACCAATTTTTTTGCAATTCACTCACCAACTTTATAACCGGATCCGTTTCCATTTGCGCATACAATTCGGTCAAACTAATATCCAGCTCCTGCGCTGAGCTTTCCTTACAATCCACCAACATGGCAATACGATTTTTATGAAAATGCAAAGCCAATGAACGTATTGTACTCGTCTCATTCGTGGTGCTGGGCAATTCAAAATGTTTCGATTCGGTTTCACCATTCGCTGTTATATCCAAGGTGACACGCTGATTCATGCGATCGAGGAAGAAGGATAACTTATGTTTTAGCGTAGGGAAATCGATCATGAAAAGTGCTTCAATTGATATGTGTAGTTTGCGGCGGGGTCTAGTAAGAAGAAGAAATTGTAAAGAGATAAAATTATTATCTACTTTGGTTGGTTGGTTGTCGTTTTAAAAACTTACCGTATGTGACGCATTGATATCACGCAGTCACCTTTTTTGAGGTACTGTTCCAGTTCGGTGGAGGCCACTAAAGGAAATAGTGAGAAATAATTTATAGTGCCGTGATTTTTTTAGGTTAGGTTTGTGAGACTAACCTGGATCTATGGAGAGAGTATGTACGCCATTTACAGCCAAGAAGGCTGCTAACGCCAAGTAATGCAGCCAATTCATAATATCGTTAAATTTTTTGTAGAATTTTTTTCTAGTGAAACAATATTTTACCTAATGATAGAAATAATAAATTAAATTTAATTTACTTAATTAAAACAGTTTAGCAAGATCAAATTTAAGTAAACGAGTTGAATTATGTAAATTAAATTAAATTTCTACGCCAAAGAAAAGCACCTGAATAAGATTTTACCATTTTTACCATTTCTCGAAAGATACATTATCTCACATTTTATCAAGGTGAAACGGCAGCTACACGCCAATATCAAGCTCATCGAGACATAAATATGATTGCTTAGAATATATCGGACCCTCGTAAACTTCCTGGAAGAAAAATTATCCCATACTTTAACCTAAGCTTAACGTTACCTACATACCAAATTTCAAGTAAATCCAACCATCTATACGATAGTTTAGAATAAGTCAGTCCTTGGTCCACTTTCGGGAAGAAAATGTATAATATATTTTAATCGAAGCATATATGTAGCTACTACACACCAAGTCTCAAGCAAATCGAGCCATAAATACGATTGTTTAGAATAGATCGATCCCTGGTCCAATTCGCGAAAAAAATAATACCTTACTTTAACCTAAGCATAAAGCTGCCTACATACTGAATTTAATCCAGCTATTTATACGATAGTTGTGAATAGGGCGGTCCCGGGGGCACTTCCCTAAAAAAAACAAAGACACGCTCCAGGCTCCTACTAATATCCCGAAAATTTGAAGAAAATCGCCCGAGTAGTTTTGGAGTCCATAAGCTATGTACATTAGAGCGTATCACCAAAAAAAGTTGAAAATGTTCCCCCCCAGTTTGAACACTTACCTTATGAGGTTTTAAAAAAAAAATTTTTAAATTTTTTGTCACCCTGTAAAAACAGCGAAATTTGTTTTTTTTTCTATAACTTCTATATTTCTAGTTCGATTTTCAAAAGTGATACATTTTTAGAAACGTATTCACCTAGGCAATATTTCATCAATAGAAACTTTTAGCCCTTTTTTTCTTAGTTTTCCGGAAAAAAAATTTTTTTTTTTCAAATACAGGGTGTTGGTTTTAGTAAAAATAGAATAAAAACTGAACTTGGCATGAAGGGCTAAAAGTTTCTATGGATGAAATCTTGCCTTGATGAATACCTTTCTAAAAATGTATCACTTTTGAAAATCGAACGAGAAATATAGAAATTATAGAAAAAACAAATTTCGCTGTTTTTACAGCGTGACAAAAAAATTTAAAAAAAAATTTTTTAAAACCTCATAAGGTAAGTGTTCAAACTGGGGGGGAACATTTTCAACTTTTTTTTCCTCCATACACCGTGATACGCTCTAAAGTACATACATACATACATACATCCAGTTTATAAGATTATGAAACCATTTCAACGGGAGTTATTCGGGAGCTCTGCATACATCAGGTACGAGTTACCAATACTACTCGTCCAATCAACTCCTTACCTGGTTACACTCAAATACGAGTATTTCTACAATGAGCATGAGACTAGTAAAATCCCAGCTCAGAACAATTCACGCGGAAATGCCTTTAAGCGCCTACGCATAGATTTCTAATCGAATTTGTGAGATAAAAAAAATGTGCGGCACAAAATGATCTTCAACAAAACAAGAAACAAAAGCAAAAAAATATATACGTAAGTAAGTGTTTACAAAAACAACAGGAGTCGTGATGAAAATAAAGTCAAATACCTGGAACGCAAATAATAACCTTTTATGGACACATATATAAACAAACTAAACGAGAGAGCACAAAGATAGAAACACCAATAAAAAACAGTTATAGAAAAGCAACATTCTTTTTAATTTATTAATCAATTTATTTAAATAAATACATGTATATGCGCATATAAGAGCAATGAAACAGAGGTAGTTTGTTGTTCCTTTTTAATAAGGTGATTTAACATTAAATTGATTATAAGTTTTCTTAATAAGTAAATAAATAAACAAAGGCAGTCGAACTTCTCTATAACGAATTCCAAGGGACTGGATATTTACTTCGTTATAAAGAAAATTCGCTATATAGAAAAGAAAAACAATTTTGTTCCTTTTAACATTTTTACTACACATCGCGATATGCAAAGACAAACTGATAGCGACTGCAAGAAATGTTAGAGATGATAATGATTCCAGTTGTCACTTCCTCAAAATACACTTTCAATTTTATGATAGCTATTTGAATGAATTCGTTATATGGAGATTGAAAACGATTCAATCTTTAAGTTACCCTATAGGGAAATTCGTAATTCGTTATATGACCCAAAACACAGTGTTCTTATAATTGCTTCGCAATAGAGAACACTTCGTTATATAGGAGTTCGTTATAGAGAAGTTCGACTGTATTACGAAAATATGCAAAATACTATAAATAATATTAAGCCAAATTGGCAATAGAAAGCTCATTGGGAATCCAATTTACTAATCGAATCAAATTAGGGTTTAGCCTTTTGAGTAGAGTTTTATTATATTCTCCTATTTTCTTATTTTATTTTATCTAATTTAATTTAATTTTTACTGGTTTTCATTTTTTTTATTTATTTTTTAGGTTTTTTTCTTTATTTTATTTTACCTTTTTTAATTAATTTTTTTATCTTATTTCATTTTATTTAATTTTTGGGAATTTATTTTATTTTATTGCATTGAATTTTTTTGCACTCTATTTTTTTTTTTTTTCTTTTTTTTTCTTTGTAATTTTTTATTTTTTAATATTATTTTTTTATTTTATTTTATTTTATTAAATTTTATTTAATTTTTTTTTATTTGGTTTTTTAATTTTTAATTTTAGTTTTTTTTATTTTATTTTGTTTTATTTGAAAAAAATTATTTTAAATTAACCTCACTTTATTTAATAAAATTTAGTTAAATAAAATTGTATTTATTTTTATTGATTAATAGGTCAACACACTATGGGACAGGATATTTTTATTCTCAACGACAGACAAGCGGCCATCAAATCCCTTGGCTCTTACTCGTTCAACTCTGAACTGACGCTCAGCTGTCTTCGATCTCTACAAGAAATGGCCCAACAGAACCGCGTGAACCTGACATGGATCCCGGGACATAGGGACATTGAGGGAAATTGTAGGGCAGACGAACTTGCGAGGCAGGGCACGACCAAGCAGGTTCTTCGGGATAAAGAGCGCTTAGGTATGCCGTTTGCCACATGCAAGCTGATGCTGAAAGAACACACACTCCGCCAAGTCAACGAAAGATGGCTGCAATCTCCAGCATGCCGGATATTCAAAGAAACCTGGCCGAAATGGGATCATAAAAGATCAAGAAATACATATGTATGCCCCAAGGAGAAGAGAAATCTCCATGCAACTGCCGGCTTTAAGTGGCGCGAGAATGAGCTTTTTAGAAGTGCCCTTCCTGGTTAGCCTACACCAGGTCACGGAGATGGACATAAAGGACATGATGGCCTTCATCAAGTCATCTAAATGGTTCGAGGAGAAGTAACGTTGTCGGTTTAGGAGCGTCAGTCCCGGGATTCTGCTATGCGGAGAATCCCGATATAACAGGGATTTTCCATATGACAGGATCCCGGAACTGCCTTCCCTAGTGCCTTTGCCGCAGCCAATTGAACCTAACCTACTTTCTTTAATTAAGTTTTATTTATTTTTTTTTAATTGTTTTTTTTTTTTTTCGTTTTTTCTTTTTATTTTTAGTTTGTTATATTTTATTTTGTTTTATTTTACATTATTTTAAAAATATATTTTAAATTAACTCCACTCCACATGATACAAAACCAAAACTGATGAAAAATCGTTCCAATATACATCTAGTATCCACCCTGTCGAAAAAAAAAATAAAACCAAACTAACTAACTCCACTTTGTTCAATTAAATAAAAATTTTATTTATTTTTATTGGTTTTATTTTTTTCTTTATTTAGTTTTTTATTTTATTTTATCTTTTTATTTTTTTAATTTATTTATTTTTTTTATTAATTCTTTTATTTTATTTAATTGAATTTTTTTTTGTTTTGTTTTTATTTTTTTATCTTTTTTTTAATTTTAATTTGTTTTTTTTATTTTATTTTTTTATATTATTTAATTTTATTTGATAAAAATTTAATTTATCGATTCAGTGTATAATAAAAGGAATTCATATTTTTGGTCAAATCTGTTCTACAAATGTATCTCCTCCTATAAAATATTCCATTTAATAATAAAAAAGAAAAATATTTTCTTAACCCATAAAAAGCCTGCAAGTTATTAATATCTCTTCACATCATCTCTCATCAAGTGCACACACAAATCAATTGACAATTTACAAAATCTCGCTAAGACCTGCTAATTTTCATATCTCAATTGCTTCGATGACAACTTAAGTCGTTGGCAGACTATATGACACAGATTCGGCAATCAATCAAAATGCGGTCTGATTAAAATATTATCAGGGAATTACTTTTACAAACACATAATCACTCACATGTGCGATATGTTTATACAAGATCGTTTGAAAAAAGGCAAAACAAATAAAAATGCCCACTACAATTTGTTAGTCAGATATTGTAGTTCAGGAGAGCAGCAGCAATAGACGATTATTGACGAGAGTGACGCCAGTGTGGGTGATCCCTTTATGATGGATACGTATCTATATGTTTGTATTTTGAAAGCAGGATTGCCACCATTGACAGTTTAATACCAAAAGTGGTACGTTTTTCCTTGAATTGTACTTTGATATTTTTATCCATAAAATTTGTTTAATGGTACTCGTTTAATGGAAGAATAATAAGTATATCGCGGTGTAATAAGGCCTTATAATAATAATAATGTTAAGCATGCATTTTTAAGTCAGTTCTTACTTTAAATTTTGCACAGATTTTGATAAAAATTAAAAAATTATAAAAGTTTGTACTTTTGATCAAATATGGTACTTTTTGCTACAAATTTTGGCACTAAAAACTTTTTATTTTCTGGCAACCATACATGCACTATAATTTAATTTTAGGTAGTTTTTATTTCTCATTGCGTCAATCAAACGAATTTTAGAGATTTATGCTGTCGCCGCAAAAGATTTGATCCCTTCACAATTTTGTTTTTATTTTTTTAATAACTGTGTGGTTGTGTGGCATAGATACAAATCAGATATGTTTTCCAGGTCTTTATTTTTTTTAATCTAAGGTACATATTTGCGTGTGAAGTGACCTTGAATTTTTAATTTTAAAGTCAATAAGGTTTTAATCGTTTTTTTGGAAAATTAAGCAGCTTTAATTTTCACGCTCAGTGGTTTTAATCTTTTTTGCTTGATAAGCTAAAAATGCTGACAGGAATCCTTTCCTCTAGTTGAGCCAGTTTTAATATGATCTTCAGTTGATCCAAACAGATCTAATGGTAAAGGTAAAAAAATCTAAGATCTTTCAAATTGGCTAAGGTCTTCTTTCATGGAGAAAAACTCGAAACTTCTGTTTCATTTTTGTGATCATTATTTTTATACCTTTCATGGACATGAAATGGTATTATAACTTTGGTCCCATGTTTGTAAGTATGAGAAGAAGAGAAGATGGACTCATCAATAAATATACCGAAATGATCAGGATGACGAGATGAGTTGATTTAGCCATGTCCGTCTGTCCGTCTGTCTGTCTGTCTGTCTGTTTGAACGCAAACTAGTCTCTCAATTTTTGAGATATTTAGCTGAAATTTTGTATGCGGCCACTATTTTCTAAAATGGGAATCATTTGTCGGAACCAGCAAGATCGGACCGATATTACATATAGCTCCCATACAACCGATTGTTCCGATAAACGGATTTTGGGCTATAACTCCTGTAATTAAAGAGGTAGGAACGTAAAATTTTGTGAGAATTACTTTCTTTATATAAGAACTGTCGGTGTTGAAAATCATCGAGATGGGATAAATATTTCACATAGCCCCCTTACTATCGATTGTTCCGATAAACGGATTTTGGTAGATAACTCCTGTAATTATATAGGTAGGAAAGTGATATTTCGTAACAATTGCTCTTTTAGAATGTGGAATGTCGATGTTAAAAATCAATAAGATTGGACCAATATAACACATCGCCCCCATATAATCGATAGTTCCGATAATTTCGGTATGAGCTAAAGTTAAATTGAAACAGGCTGTACTGGGGATCGAACAGTGAAAATCGTGACGCTTATTCATGAAAGGTATATAGCCTTCGGCACAGCCGAAGACAGCTTTCCTTACTTGTTTTTTTTTTAAATGCGAATAGTGATTTTTTACACTGTGACAGCTCTAATATTTTTACGTTCCAAATTTGGACAATGGGCGTGGTACCGCCCACATAGGAAAAAAACCGGGTGTAAGAGAGAAGTTAATTTCTTACCTTAAAAATAACACTGTACAACCAAATTGAAGTTTTTGAAACATTTCCTGGAGCTTTTCGGTGTGCTGAATCCGAATCTTAAGTCAGATTTTTCCGTTCACCCTAAAGGGTCAGTTACATAAAGCTTTATTTTGGCTTTACCTCAAACTTTGACTTTGACAGAAAAGTTCAGTATACGTATTTAAACCAAGCATGGCAAATTGGAGACCTCAAAGTTGAAGCGAGGTTGAAATTTGGCAAACTCTCAAATTTTGCTTGCTTTGCTTGCTTTGACAATCAGATGTTGATGACTTTGCTTTAATTAGAGAATAAAAAGTTGGAGGAAATAATAATTAATTCATGTTTTCTCTATTAAATTAATATATTAACCAAAACACTCTGAATACAAAGAAATAAATAACGAAAACAAATGTATAAAAGAAAAGCGTCAAAGCGTTCGTTGCATACTTCTGAAGTTGGACGCAAAGTTTTGAGGTAGCAAATGTCAGGCGAGGTTAACAAAGCTTTATGTATTTGACCCTTAAGTTTTCTCTCCAGAGGGTGGTATGTAAAGAGATTTGTAGTTGTAAAAAAAAATATTTTTTAATAATTTAACAATTTTTCTGGGGTCAAGGGACCATAATTTAATTTTGGTTTTTATATTTGACGGTTCCATAGAACAAAAAATTGGTGTACTGTAAGTTATTAAGAAAAACAGTTTTAAAAAATGAAGAAAAAAAATGTTTACTACCACCAATATCTGACCAAATCACCATTTGGAGAAAAAACTTGAGTGACTCGAAAAATCTGACTTCAAATTCGGATTCAGCACACACACAAAAGCTTTAGAAACCGATGAGAAACGCTCTGGGATTTTTTTGGCTATTGTACAGTGTAACTATAGTACTAAGAAGAGTGCCAGATAATTACTATGTTTTATTATTATTATTACTTGTGTTTCTCGAAGTTGGCATAATTTTACTAACCTACAGTATAAGCTTTCCAAAACATACCTATGACTAATCACAAAAAGAACAAAACGGATAATAAGGGCCTCATTCTCTATGGCGAACGATAAAACACAACAAAGGATAGTGGGTCTTGAAGTTTCGTCTAGCAGTCACACTGTAGTTAGAATCCCAAATCAGCCAAAAAGAATGTTACCAGAATTTTGAAATCGAATAAAAATTTGAAAAAACTTAACTGATTCTTATAAGTTCGTGCATAAATTACATATCGCAGCATTTTCATTTGACAAGTTTCGAAATCTAATTAGAATGTGACTGCTAGACGAAACGTCAAGACCAACCATCGTTCGTGTGGGTTATCGTTCGCCATAGAGAATGAGGCGCTCAAGTGACTTAGCAAGTTTGTCAGTTAAAAAAAAACCATAAAATTTATCATCCCTTCCTGAGACATTGGTCAATATATGACGAAACGCATAAAATGGCTTTAGGTGGCAAACCTACCTGAAAATATCTTCGTTTCCATATGGCCGAAATACCTCTCATTTAATACTCATATTAGAATGAATCATGGTATCTACATTCAAGGCATTATTAACCCTCATAAACATTTCTTTGTGTATATTCTTTAACTCCAAAAAAATAATTTCCATTCATCAAGGTCAGTGGAACCATAAAAGACTTCCTTTACATCTACTTCAATTTGTTTATGTTTTCACTCTTTTACTAGTAGTCTGCAGATTTCTCGCCTCATAAAAAGTATTCCTAAACAAAACATATTTTAGTAAACTAAACTGCCTGTTAAACATAACAGTTTACACTATCAGCGATAATTTCTCACTAATAATTATTATATGGTCGAGGTCAGGAATTGTAAAACAAATTTCGATAAGGCTTAGTTCTTGAAAATTTTGATAGGCTAAAACAAAAAAAGCACGCTACTAAAATAAACAAAGAAATTAAAGATATCATAAAAAAAACGAATCAAAGCAAACTGAATTATTTGAATTTTACCATATAAGAAAATCACCTTTCAAATCCTATTAGGCATATAATAGTTATATAATATCTACTTTAAAATGTATTGATTGCTGTCAATTTATTTTTAATTTACGTCATATATCACATTAACAAATCATTTATGCAGTAATTTTTACTTATTTTTACTATATTTATTTGAAAAATAGTTGTTTGAATTTAAGTGAGCTGCCTTTTAATTCAACACCTCCACATTAAATTAATTAATTAGTTTGTATACAAGTTTTGCTAAATAAATATGAACTTAGCGCCACAACAACAGAGATTTGCCCGTTTGTATGTATATTTCAATGTACACCGTAAAAAATTCACTAACAAGAAATTAATTAGCTATGACACAGTGTCAGCACGTGCTCAACCCGCACAAATATTTTAATTGCTCCATCGATTCATCGTGAGCCAAATGAGAAATACATATGTGTATTTTGTAGGGCTCTTGATTCTAATCGATTACTCGACTAGTCGATTAGTCGAGTAGTCGATTACCAACTTTTGTGCTGTTTGAAAATCGAATAGCAGATATTCGATTTCAGCGAGTCGACTAGCTGTCACTAATCGAATACTAACGATTAAATCGGGTTCCCAGTTTTTACCCGGGTTTTACCCGGGTAATAAGGCGGGAAATTTCCACTGTAATTCGCATGCATGTTAAAGTGGTATCTGCCATTTTCGCCCATTTATTTGCTTCATTTCTTTGAAATTTAAAAAAAATGTAACAGGAGCACAGAATATTTGTGTAGGTAGATATACAAAAATGAAATTTTGAAAAATGTATGTATGTTTGTAGCAATATTTGTATGTATGTAGATAAAAAAAGTTTGAAAATTTTTTTTCATACTGCAAAATGTTCTATGTCAATATTATTCTTTCAGGTTTAAGTGCACAATGGAGGCATCTTTCTCTTATTCTACATCGCCGTTTGAAAAGGATAGTTGAAAGATTGATTCGTGGGGCAAAAAAAAAAGAAAAAGTACATTCAAATACACCTAATTTTCGAAAGAACTCAAAAATTACAAACATTACATAGGGCGTTTTGATGTATTACCAAAAATATACGGGAACATTAGAGTGGCAAAAAAAGTTCCACACTTTCTATCGCAATGATTAAGCTTGAGAATTTATTTTTTTTGTAGTAAAAATGCTTCTGCCGGCAAATGGAACATTTCCAATGAAAATAAAAAGCAAATTTGACATGTGAGAAATTATAAGAACCTGCAACTCTAGTGTCTTAGTTTCTGTTTGAAAACTTTAGATTTGTAACAAACTTTTAAAATTGTTATTTGTTTCATGCGCTGCTAAGTGCTCTCCAATGCTGCTGTTATGTCAGGCCGAGTTAAAATACAGGAGATGATTGAAACACGAGATTTTAATCCCATTTAAGATTGTATAATTTTCCCTTTAAAAGCTGATGTAGTTTTTTAATATAAAAGTCACTGGAAATTATTTGGAACGCATAATAATAAAAAACATGCTCGAAAAATTTCTGGAAATAGCGCTTTTCGAAATTGGTGATTCAATAAATATTTTATAAATTTTAAGGAAACATTTAAGCACACGCTAATAAATTGTTTTTAATATTTGACAAGTATCAGGAGCACAGAATTTCAGTAAGCAATTATACAAAAAAAAAAAATCAATAAACTGGTATGTATAGAAGGGGGTTGGTGGGGCAACTGCTCCCACTGTTAAATTGCATTTTGAAAATATCTTTGTGTATAAGAAAAGAACTGAAAGCTAGTAGAATGCGTGTTTTTGAAGTTATTAACGTTAATATTATTATCAATATTACTGCAGTATTGCAGTCAAGTTACTTTATGGATGCTCTGATGCTGATACTTAAGTGATAATATCAGCTACTCCGGCGGAGCTCCCGGCAGGAATGAAGGTAGTAGAGTCGATAAAGATAACATCGAATTTATCGAAACATACCGTCAAATTCCCTTAAAATCGTTGGAATTCCCTCAAGATCTGTTCAATTTTCTCCCGCCGGGAGCTCCGTCGGAATAGCTGATAGACCCCAATATGCAACAATAATTGCATACTTCCTTTTCATGTAGCGAATGATGAGCTTGTGATGAGCAACAGATTGTCAACATTTTATTCAACACACCCCATATTTTTTTATACGGGACGCTACTGAAATAATTTTTGACAAGCGGCCATGTTTTTCTCAATCGTACAATATTTGTGACAGAATTACATACTTACATAAAGAAATGCTGTCTCCAAACCCTGTAGGGAATTCATATAACTCCAAATCAACTATTATTATTTATTTTCATCCTAGCTGTTCATTGTACCATTGGTATAAATTAATAAAAAAGAGCAATTGCTTTTTCGAAACCTTTTCTCAAATACCAAATATCTACAGATTTCTATACATATAAGTACTTGTTTTAGTTAACTAATCAAATTTAGTTATGAGATATTAATAATAATTTATTTACGTTTTTGGTTTGGTTTTATCATGCATTCATACGTAGCTGTCCAGGCCTCAGTTAAGGTCGAAACCGGTGTTCTAAGCCAGATCAATACTGACATCATACAAATTTTCAATGAAATCAAAAGCTGACTTAAAAAATACACTTTTTTATCTGAAATTCTAATCTTGGCTTTCGTCATAATGACGACAACCCGCCTAAGCGGTTTTTTGGCGTTTCGTATCAGAGCACGCCAATCATTCCTTTTTAGCGATAACCGACGCCAATTGGAAACCCCAAGGGAGTTCAAGTCATCCTCCACCTGTTGTTTCCATCTCAGTCGAGTGTGGTACCACAAGAAACGCATCAATGAACTTTCTTGAGAAAAAAACCTCCTCTTTGAGACGAAAAAATTTATGTGTCAAACTTTAAAATCCCACAACAAATGCCAAAGATTTGAAGAAAAATGTAATGTAAAAAAAAAAATTTTTTTTTTAATGTTTTTCAAAAACACTTTGTATGAGGGGAGGTACGGCCGTCTTTTTTTTGCCTGTAAGCCCGAGACGCTCTAATAAAAGTGCTATGAACACTGAAAAATAAAGAACTAATAGTTGACTTGGAGTTATATGAATTCCCTACAGGGTTTGGAGACAGCATTTCTTTATGTAAGTATGTAATTATGTCACAAATATTGTACTATTGAAAAAAACATGGCCGCCTGTCAAAAATTTGAGAAAATTATTTCAGTAGCGTCCCGTATAAAAAATATGGGGTGTGTTGAATAAAATGTTGACAATCTGTTGCTCATCACAAGCTCATCAGTCGCTACATGAAAATGAAGTACGAAATTATTGTTGCATATTGGGGTCTATCAGCTATTCCGACGGAGCTCCCGGCGGGAGAAAATGTAACAGATCTTGAGGGAATTCCAACGATTTTAAGATAATTTGGCGGTATGTTTCGATAATTTCGATGTTATCTTTATTGACTCTATTTCCTTTATTCCTGCCGGAAGCTCCACCGGAATAGCTGATAGACCCCATTATCTCTTAAGTATCAGCATCAGAGCATCAATAAAGTAACTTGACTGCAATACTGCAGTAATATTGATAGTAATATTAACGTTAATAACTTCAAAAACACGCATTCTACTAGCTTTCAGTTCTTTTCTTATACACAACGATATTTTCGAAATGCAATTTAACAGTGGGAGTAGTTGCCCCACCAACCCCCATCTGTACATACCAGTTTATTGAATTTTTTTTTGTATAATTGCTTACATTGAAATTCTGTGCTCCTGATACTTGTCAAATATTAAAAACAAATTATTAGCGTGTGCTTAAATGTTTCCTTAAAATTTATAAAATATTTATTCAATCATCAATTTTGAAAAGCCCTAATTCCATAAATTTTACGAGCATGTTTTTTTTATTATTATGCGTTCCAAATAATTCCCAGCGACTTTTATATTAAAAAACCACATCAGCTTTTAAAGGGGGAATTATACAATCTTAAATTGGATTAAAAGCTCGTGTTTCAATCATCTCCTGTATTTTAACTCGGCCTGACATAACAGCAGCATTGGAGAGCACTTAGCAGCGCATGAAACAAATAACAATTTTAAAAGTTTGTTACAAATCTAAAGTTTTCAAACAGAAACTAAGACACTAGAGTTGCAGGTTCTTATAATTTCTCACATGTCAAATTTGCTTTTTATTTTCATTGGAAATGTTCCATTTGCCGGCAGAAGCATTTTTACTACAAAAAAAATAAATTCTCAAGCTTAATCATTGCGATAGAAAGTGTGGAACTTTTTTTGCCACTCTAATGTTCCCGTATATTTTTGGTAATACATCAAAACGCCCTATGTAATGTTTGTAATTTTTGAGTTCTTTCGAAAATTAGGTGTATTTGAATGTACTTTTTCTTTTTTTTTTGCCCCACGAATCAATCTTTCAACTATCCTTTTCAAACGGCGATGTAGAATAAGAGAAAGATGCCTCCATTGTGCACTTAAACCTGAAAGAATAATATTGACATAGAACATTTTGCAGTATGAAAAAACATTTTCTAACTTTTTTATCTACATACATACAAATATTGCTACAAACATACATACATTTTTCAAAATTTCATTTTTGTATATCTACCTACACAAATATTCTGTGCTCCTGTTACATTTTTTTTAAATTTCAAAGAAATGAAGCAAATAAATTGGCGAAAATGGCAGATACTACTTAAACATGCATGCGAATTACAGTAGAAATTTGCCGCCTTATTACCCGGGTCTTCAGATGAGTAATCGACTAGTCAAAAGCAACTATTCGACTAGTCGATTAGTGATAATCGAATATTTTTGGAAACGACTAGTCGAAATCGATTATTCGACTAATCGATTTGTCGATTATCAAGAGCCCTAGTATTTTGACTTCAAGTATGCAAATCCACAAATCTAGTAAACTTAATAAATTAATACCATAATTTAAATATACGTATAACAATTTATTTAAAAAATCAACACTCTTAACTCATATAATAAATTTAGTATTTCAAATTTATTTTAGCAATTCTTGTAACTCTCATTTGATATTCTAAAAGCACAAAAATACCCATCAAAATTAACTTTTAATGTTTTCTTATGCAAATGAATTTGTTTTAGTAAATTGAATTTGCGTGAAATTTACATACAAACATATTTTATGCTTTTTGAGAATTATCCCAGCAAACCATAAGAGCTCTAAATGAGCGCATATGGGACTCTTTCATCTGAGCGCTCACATTCATAATGAGTTCATAAAACAATCATAAACAGTCATAAAATGCTCGTATTTGAGTGGCTTTTCCTATGAAACTGGTCATTCATAAATGAGCTCTCAGTCTTATGCATAAAAGATTCTTTTTCGAATGTTTTTATGAGCTCTGAAAAGAGCGCATGAAAGAGTCTTTTTCGAATGATTTTTTGTACGAATTAAGAGCTTCCTTTTCTTCTTAATTTTTATTAATTTCTTTCCAATTTTAATTTTTCCTTTCCTTTCTCATGACTTCTCCCATTCCTTTTTCCTATCCCTTGCACTTTAAATTTTCCTTTTAACTCTTTACGTCACGCTTTCATATATTTGACTTTATAATTGAAAAAGTTGTATTTTTGGATTGGTTTAGACATATATATTAAGGGAAAAAAAGTTCACAAACATAACTCATATAGCTTTTGAGATATGAGGTGGTAAGTTTACTAATCGAGGTCCTCATATTAGTCGAACCCGAAGAGTTATCGAAATATGGGATACCTTATATCTTAAGTTAGATGTCTAGTAATGCAAGAGCAAAAAAGGCATTCAATACCATTACACAGTTCTTGAATTATGCGCGCACAAACACACGGACCGATAGAAATAAAGTTCTAAAAACTTTTGATTTGGATTCTATTGGCTTAAAAATTACCCTTTCTATAAGTTTTTCTTGAATATCAGACATCCAATTGTTACAATTTTATTATATGTACTTAAGAAAGGGTAAAACTTAAAAAGTTTAAGTTAAACGGTAGATAAAAAAAGTTTTACGGAAGCTAGAAAAGGTGGTTAGCTACAGTAACCACCGTGACGAAAAGAGTTAAATATGTAGAAACAAATAGGTAAACATTCATTACATATCTAACATTCAAATATTGTTCATTATTTATTTTCTTACAAAAACTTATTTCAAAAAGAAAAATCATAACGTACTTGAATCCAAATAATGAAAGTAAAAGGTATTTATAGGGGCACACTCAGAAAAACTCATAAAACAATCATATTTATGTACACGCTCATAAAAGCTCACATAACGATCATAATTATGGGCATGTTCTGAAAAAACTCATAAAAAGGCTCATATTAGAGCTCAGATTTAAGAGCGCTCCGAAGCTGGTTTGCTGGGTAAGTCGATAATAGAATAATGTATCATCTTATTTATTTATTTATGAATTTATTTTACATTGTCTATAACTATTCATAAACAGAAGTGCGGCACATCTTTAGTGAAAACCTAATGGGTTTTTCAAAGTAAAAAAATAGCGACAATTTTGATCGACTCCTTCTTTTACAGTGAAGAGGTTGCCACTTTGGTCCATATTAACCAAAAATAGTTCTTTTTGCCTACCCCCGGGTCTTTGCAACCGTATTTAAAGTTTCAACCCGGTACGAAAAAATCTACATTTTGTAAAAAGCATTTCCTGGAAACAACCAACCAAGCCCTTAACTTTTTAACCATGTTCGTTTCATAATTTTCGTTTTTTGACACAAACCACACAAACGAATTTCGTTAAAAAGTAAAGAAACCAGGTATAGTTTTCTTAGGGCAATATCAGAACTCTGAAAGATAAGATTTTTTACTTTTCGTATGAACGATGAAACAAGTTCTTAATTTTAGGAAAACCGTATTCTCTGGACTGGGTAAAATATATTACTTTTGTTAAGGAAGCCATGTCAATGGAGCCATTAAATAAGGATTTTTTCCTTGCGGCAAGGAAAGTTTTTTTTTTTTTGAAGTGTAGGGTGGGCAAGGAATGACTCTTTGTTCGTACAGTGGGAAAATTCAGACTAAACGAGGTAACATGTCCCAAATGAACTAGGTTGATTGACTTCGCTAAGGCTCTGAAAATAAGTGCGCAGTCAACATGGTTCCTTCGGCAACAGACTGCTAAATGGGGCATTATCGTGAGGCCAAGAAGGAAAACAGAAAAAGATCGTCAATCCAATAAGATGTGATAAAAAGAATATGAAAATCTTTAGATGCTCGCTTTGATGGCGACCATGTAACCGACGTAGTTAAGTTGTTGGGGAAACACTTCTTCTAATTGCTAAATAGCTAGGGAGATAATAAATCTCGGAATAGACTCGTCATAAGATATCGAGCCAAACCAGAGCATGAGGGAGTTCGACCGCGGACCTAGCTGTGCGCTGCTTTAATTGAGTTTTAGATTACTACAAATTTTATAGCTATATTACAAATGACTTTGAATAAACCATATGGTTCTATCAGGAATGCGAAGTGAGAAGATAATCCAAAGAGCAGTATGCTGCCGGATGCATACAATATTGATATCACCTTGCCGTAAGTTCAGCCTTCTGTGACCTGGATGAAGAAGCAATAATGTGGGTCTTTCTGTGTATGAGAGCATTTCAATAAGTTTTTTTGGACTGAGTCGGCAACTGAAAACTTAAGTTCTGCATCTATGGCAAGGATCATGGTCTTCAAGTCCTTCATCATACCTGTAATGCTGTATAGCTCGGCGTCATAAACTCCAATGAAAGAGGGATATCTGTTTCAGAGTTTGAGAGGCAAAGTATTGGGCTAAATATATATCGTGCTTCCTGTGATGCCAACCGTTCCATAGAAGAAATTTAACGATGATCTGTACTTCCTATCTTTTATCACACATAAAAGTAGTGAATAGAATGAAAGCGTATCGGCTGGAGTAGATATGTCATCTTGTTCGAATTGAGATAAAGGCTCCAGGCCAGGAATAGATACTTAAACATATATTCCGATTAGTTTATGAAATAAATTCGGAAAGGATTGGCAATTTTCAACTGTTGGCCACACTAGTCGTCACCCTCAGGTGTCACATATAAAGGATTCCAAAGTGACCATAACCCAGCCAAAAGTCGACAAGTAGCTCTATAGATCAATAGATTGTCACTTCAGTCGAAGATCGACATACATGATAGAAGTGAATATTTTTTCATGCTCACCTTTTACAAGTTCAGAAAGGATTTGAGTTTCAAAATCTTGGAGGACGCAGAAGATAAACTAATTTTAATTTCCAGATGCTTAACGCCACCTTTTACAGACACACACACTTTTGCAAAACTCTCAATTGAATACAAAATATTCAAATGCTTTGAAATGTATCGATTTTTTAAACCAATTTGTTTATATTGTGATTGGTCCTTCACCTCAAATACACATAAACTTCCAAGCTTTTATTAGAACGAATGCTGAACGAGACGATCGCGAACACACGCAAAATGAGAATTTCTAAACGAATTTTTTATTTAACGAGCGAGCACACAAAACCGCTAAGGTCTACGTTTGAAAGAAGACTGGTCGTATGCGGCCGCTAAAGATCGTTTGAACAGGCAACAAACACTCGCAGGCAACGTTGATTATTCTTTCGACGAACGATCAGTGGGCAGCAGCAGCAGCAGTTGTAGCAGCCAAGTGATCGCAGAACTGTTAGCCAGGCCAATACAAACACTCTTGCCAACCTGGTGCCAACCAAGTGAGTGCTTGTTGGATCGTTTCTACGTTTGTTCATTCGTTTGTGTGTTTTGTTTTACCTCATTTATTGTTGGTAATTTAAATCGAGCAAAACGTGTCACTGCTTCTCCGTTGTTGCTGACTTGCCAGTAACTACATACAGGCATCAGCAACACGATCACCTTTGCAGCAGCAATGTTACATAGAAAACTAGCGCTGAAAGTGAGTTGCCAGTAATAGAACGCCCACATAAAATTATGTATGTTTTGCCTGCTTACGATTTTGGTTGCAGAGTGTTTGAGTTGTGTTGTAGGAATTGTATGGCTTTTTAGCCAAGTTAGTTTGTATGAAGGCTTATTGCCGTACATTGCCACTAATCAAATTGATTTGTTTGTTGATGTTGTTGTTGGATGCAAACTATATTTCTTACGTTAGGCTAATTCGCTTTCAGTTAGATTGATAACGTACTTTCCTCTTGAGAGTGGCTATAAATAAAATGACATGCATACAAATGTACGTTGTCACTTCTAAGCTTAGAATCCCAGCCCAGGGTTCCTCTTGTTGGTGATCTGCAGGCGTGAATTTGGCATGAAAAACTTGTATAAAGGGTGGGAAGACCTCTACTTAAAATAAATCTATCCGATTAGGGAATGAATGAGTGGAACAGCTCAGGTATTCATTCATCACAACCCAGATATCTCATAGCGATTTCTTTTCTGCACGAAAATGTCGCCCTCGCCGCATGCCCGCTAAAAGCCATGTTCTGTTGTAAAGAGGGCATTACCTTCATAGAGGGCATCACTATATTTCCTCAACCACCCTCCCCTATAAAATTGCAAAAAGGCAACATTTTTTGCCCTCGCTGTCATAGACGGTGCGGTTATTTGCCCTGATAAATGGCAATAACAAACAAAAACAGTATACTATCTGTCACTTTCTAACACATGTATATCAGCCACGATAAAGTAGCACCGATAGGCATACGCAATTTTGACATTTCATATGGCGGCGGCGTTTTCTTCTTCTGAAGACATGCAGGGTGACACTGAAAATTTTAAGTATGCAGCAATTTCACAGGGCGAAGTCAAAATTATAAAAAATGTTCCTCTACGAAATGGCAACATTTTGGTGGAGAAAAGAAAACGCTATCAATAACCTTATGCCTGATCCTAGCCAAAAATGGGACAGTTCCAAAGATAATTCTATGTCATCATCCTCCCCCCGCATATGTAGCTTCAAAAATAATTTAGGGATTATTAAGTACAAGAGATCCCATACGGTTATAGCTTTACCATACCATTGCCATGCCATTTCCATACCATTACCACCTTGTCAACCACCGAGCTTTTGGGCTGTTTAAATGATTTATCTTTTTTACTGTGACTAAGTTCCCTTAGTCAAATTTATTTTGTCGTAAAGTGTTTTCAATTTTGGAATCTTGAAACTTTCAGAAAATGACTCCTCAAATAGTTTCAAATTGGTCCTGAAGATCCTGAGACCTGAACTAAACTCGTTTCCCAAAATGTTCTGAGCTTTTAGAAGTTAAACTCAAATTATCCACAAATGGGTTTTAAAATGATCGTTAATAAGCTATTATCTTAACCACAACCGTAACAATTATCATAACCGTAACCGTTATCATTATCATAACCATAACCGTGAACGTTATCACAACCGTAGCCGTGACAATTATATAACCATAACCGTAACAATTATCATAACCGTAACCGTTACTATTATCATAACCGTAACCGTAAACATTATCATAACCGTAGCCGTGACCAATATATAACCACAACCGTAGCCATTATCATAACTATATTCGCACCCGTAACTGCCAGAAATTGATTAGTTTTCTGTCTTAGCTAGCCAGATAAGAGGTTATCAAACGAGCTCTGTGTAAAGGTATAAACCTTTCCAAAACCGTAACTTTAAAGGGTAACCACTACGATAACCGTGACCATTATCATAACCACAACCGTAACAATTATCATAACCGTAACCGTAACCATTATCGTAACCGTAACAATTATCATAACCGTAACTGTAACTATTATCATAACCATAACCGCACCCGTAACTGCCAGTAATTGATTAGTTATTCTGTCTTACCTAACCAGATAAGAGATTATGACTAACGAGCTTTGAGTAACTAGTGACGAGCAACGAGTTTCCCTTATACCGTGGAAAAAGTTGCTCACACATCAAACATTAGCCCTCAGGGCCTTATAAGCAGTTATGCAAACAAAGACAAATTATTCGATTTTAATTCAACTGTAAATAACTTAATCACATTTATTTATTATTTTTCTTGGTTTTTTTATTTTTTATTTTTGTTATGAATAAATTAAATTATGTTCAAACTTAAACTAGTATTTATGTTTTTTTTTTTTTATGCTGTTACAAATCCAGCAATAGCCACTACAATACAGCCATACATACATAATTTCTAACACTACATAATTAGCATAACTCAGTAGGCATCTTCCAAACATATTCAATATGTAATAACAATAATGAATATATGTATGTATGTATATAAGTATAATTTACCTAACCCATAACTATGTCGTATACAATATAATTAAGTTTGAGCAAAAGTATAATCAGCGGCCGTATACAAAAGAATCCCCAATACTATAATATGCATACAAACATACATGATTTACATAGTTATGCCTTTTGGTCTTCTAGATTTTGAAAAAATAAAATCATGCACTTATTTTTATATTAAAAGGTACAAAATAACTTAATTACACACACACACACACATATGCGCGTGTATGTATGATAACTTTCCCATTTTGGGTTAAGCAAATTTAGTAACTCAGTCATATCACGTGGTTCCATAGCTCATTGCGTTTTTGGTTGATTTGTTAAATCGATGGCATCACTGAAAAACAAAAATCATATAAATTGGTATAACTAATCTAATGTTAAATGCAAATATTCAGTGGAGGAGTATGAAGCATTTGACTACTGAAAATAGTTTCGTATCTGAAAGTGTTCTGAAACGGTCCCGAGATAATTAATACGGAAAAAAATCCAAAAAACAGCTACGTTATGTTTCCAAAACTGAATCTGTAATAATAGTATTAAACAGTCCTGAGTCATATTATGCCGAAATAAATCTAAATTTCGAAAAATAACCTAAAAATAATGTAGAAGGTTCATCGAAAATAATACCGAAATGGTTCCGAATCATGCTCGCGAAATTATGCAGAAATATGTATTTTCGAAATATTTGGCAATATTTCGGAAAGATGAACTTGTAATTATTTAAAAATATTGCAAAAACCTTAACTCAACTCGAAACTAAATTTTCAGAAAACAGATACGCTGTGGTTACAAAAATAAGTACAGTACTACTTAAATAATCACTTGAACACCACAATTTTTCCAAAACTATCAAGAAAACATTTAGAAATGGGCGCTAAATCAAAAGAAAACAAATAATCCCGAAATTATACGCAGGAGGGGTGATCTCTCTAAAATTAAAAAAAAATTAAAAACGCCAGAAATTAACTCACTAGTGTAAAAATTTTTTCCTGCAAAAACAAAAAAACACGCGTATTTTAA
Source organism: Campiglossa producta (assembly GCA_964058755.1). Classification (NCBI taxonomy): domain Eukaryota; kingdom Metazoa; phylum Arthropoda; class Insecta; order Diptera; family Tephritidae; genus Campiglossa; species Campiglossa producta. The sequence goes on from CAXKVI010000003.1 coordinate 105,350,340, forward strand.
GTTGCTTGGAAAAAATTTTGAAAAAATATTTCTTGTGTGTTTTATGAAAAAAAATTTAGAGACAGTATTAAAATATTTCCAAAATATTATCGAAGTAATAAAATTTTCTGCATTAGCTTTTAGTGCTGTTCATGCTGAGCCTGCATTTTGCATTTTAGTATTTAGCCCAAAATGCTGCATTTTTTCCATACAATTTTAAAAGCAAAACGCAACTAAATGCTACTTTATTTCTGCATTAGATTTATCATCTTCGAAGATACAGTACGAACAAACATTTCCTTGTATGAAGAAAAAGTGAAAAAATGTTGCATGCTTTTGTGCGAACCGCTGTTTATATTAGGATATCTTCTCACTAGCCAAGTCAACGTACTTATGCAATAATTCTTCCTGTTAGAAGTTGCAATTTTCGAGGTGAAGAATTTCCAAGTTTGTTTAGAAAGTCGGTTTCTTTACCCACGAACTCACTTTTATAAAAGAAATGGAGTTTATCTGAAAAGGCAAGCATACTTCCACTTGCGATGTAGGAATGCATCTTAAGCATTCGAAAATTAGCTAAATGGGCATTTTCAAAATGCGGCACCATGAACGCATCTTCGAAATGAACGACCGAAAATGGAAAATGCTGCTTTTTAAACTCAGCATGAACACTACAAAAATATTATAAATGTAGTTCAGAGTTGTTCCGGAAATCACACCTGAATAATGAAATAAGCATAATATTTTCCTTAAATGGTCTCAATGAAAACTTGAGTACGAGAATGAAATTAATTCCGAGAATAATTCCTAAACAATTTAAAAACCACTCATTATATTTCCTGAGTCCTATATCGAAATTCGAAATAATCGGAACTATCGAAACTATCTAGGTTGTACGCGAAAAAGGTGAATGAAGTTACTCTGCCTTGTAGTACAAATTTTACCCAAAATGTCCTTAAATATTTTCGGGATGAACTCATTTTATTCCAAAAAAGCACACCGAAACTAATTTAGTTATGTTACCGAAAGTATTCTCTTACAAAATCCCGAAATTGTCCCAAGCGTAATCCCGAATTGGTTCTAAATGTATTCGCCAAATTATGATTCAATTACAGCTAACACTCAAAAATTTTGCAAAAAAAACATAGGGTGGTTTTCGATATCGTTGATTTATAGCTCCAAGAAAAGTTTAAAAAAAAATACTCTGGGTGTCCCGGAATATATTTCTTAAATTATTCAATACTTTCGAGACTATCCGGAAGTAGTCCTCTAAATAGTTCGAAAATTGCTGCAATTAATTTACGTTCCTTACAAAAAATGTAACCCAGATTTAAAAAAAAAAAAATTCACTAGGTATTTCCGATATTAACTTTTCGTAAAATGATCTCGAAATGGTGCATCGATGTTTTTGTTCGTTTTCATACTCTATCACAGTTCTTTTAAAAAAATGAAGTATTTTTACTAACTCAATTCGTATTTGCAGCGGCTTCTCTTTGTCCACATGCTCCGTAATTTTCGCTATAGTGAATATATCATTTGAAATTGTGGTACTTTGCGTGGTATTACTGCTATCAACAGTGTTGCCATTGATTGCCGCGGGCATTGTAACCACAGTACGGCTACTACCATTACGTTCTTTCATGGCCATTCGACCGCCACTCGAAAGTGATAAATGTCGATTATTAACGGACTGAAAGAATAGAGAAAATTATTTAATTTTTTTTTGTTTTTCAGAACAACTTAACTCAAATTAAAAAAAAAAAAACTAAACAATCACCCACCGTGTTATTATTATTCGTTTTGCCACGTATATTGAACACCCCATATACCAAGGGATTCATACACGAATTTGTACAGGCAAATATGAAAAGTATCTTTCGCAGCAGCGGATTCACATTGTAAGCTGTTGCCTTATCAATCCAAAACCAAAAGGACATTATATAATATGGTGTCCAACAAATCACAAAAACAATCACAATTGTTATTGTCATTTTGAGTGTGCGCTTTTTTGCGCGTCCCAGCACATCATCGTTTGAACGCCGAAATCTGGCGAAACCTTAAAACAGTTAGAAAACCCGGTAATTTTACGATATGTAATTCGATAACTTTTAAAAACGCTTAATTTTTACATTACCATTTTTATCATCGCCATATACCATGCGCTTGCTCTTGCGATAAATTTCCAAATAAATTCGTCCATAGCAATAGATGAACGTAATCAATGGAAAAACGTACATGGCGCACAAATTGGACATTTGATAGATCATTTTGTGTAATTCGGTGGGAAATGAATGGAATGTGACGCATTGATAGTAACCACGCACTTTCGGATGTTGTTCCAAATGAAACACAAAGGCCTGTTGAAGAAACAAAGTTTGTCGATATTTTCATATCTTTAGCTACATAGCACTGCAATCTAATTTGGAACGTTTTGCGAATGTATATCTTATTTTACTTTGCTTTTGGTTTTTTTTATTTAATTTTTTTTCTTTTTTCTTTTTTTTTATTTAATTTTTTTATGTCTAAGTGTTATTTAATTTTATTTGATTTTTATTATTAATTTTTTTATATTTTATTTCATCTGATCTTATTTTATTTTCTTTTACTTTATTTTATCTAGATTTTTATTTAATTTTTATTTTCTTTTAAATTTTCTCAAATTTTTTTTTTAATTAACCCGTTTTTTATTTTATCTTATTTTATTTTTATTTTATTTTGTCTTATTATTTGATACTTTGAATGATTTAATTTTCTTTTTTTCATTTTTCTTTTCATAAATTTTTTTTTTAATTTTGTTTTATTTTATTTAACTTATGTATATTTTTATTTTATTTATTTATTTTATTTTAATCTTTACTTACTTACTTAAAATAGCCTTTAACCGCCTAAGCGATTTTGGCCGTCCAACATGTTACGCCAGTCGGTTCTTTGTTGAGCCAACTGGCGCCAATTAGAGACACCGCGTGCTCGCAGGTCTGCCTCTTCTTGGTCCTGCCATCGAAGTGGAGGTCTCCCTCTTCCTCTACTTCCACCGGCGGGTGCCGATAAAAATACCTTCTGGGCCAGCGTCTTCGTTCATTCGCAAAACGTGTCCTAGCCAGCGGAGCCGCTGGGTTTTAATTCGCTGAACTATGTGCACGTCTGCGTAAAGCTCATACAGCTCATCATTATATCTTCTTCGGTACTCGCCGTCGCCAACTTTTAAGGGTCCATAAATCTTTCGAAGAATTTTTCTCTCGAATACTCCCAGAGCCGCCTCATCAGATGCTGTCAGTGTCCATGTTTCTGCACCATATAGCAGGACGGGTACGATAAGTGACTTATAGAGTGTTGTTTTTGTTCGTCGAGAGAGGACTTTACTTCTAAATTGCCTACTCAGCCCAAAGTAGCATTTGATTGCAAGAGTTATCCTTCTATGGATTTCCAGGCTTACATTGTTGTTGGTAGTAATGCTACTTCCAAGGTATACAAAGTCCCTTACTATCTCGAAATTATGACTGCCAACAGTGGCGTGGTTGCCAAGGCGCTAATGTGCTGACTCTTTGCTTGATGCCAGCAGGTGCTTCGGTTTACCTTCGTTCACCACCAAACCCATTTTTTCCGCTTCCTTTTCTAATTTGGAGTACGCAGAAGTTACGGCGCGGTTGGTGAGGCCAATGATGTTTTAATCTTTACCTTATTTTATTTTATTCTTTACTTTATTTTATTCTATTTTACTTTGTTTCATTTTATATAATATTTTTTTTTTTACCATACTTTATTTTATATTATTTAATTTTAAAAATTTTTGTGGACTTTTGACCAGTCGAACAATTTTTCTCAAATTATTGTTATAAATTTTTGGGAAAAACAAGATGAAAAATGCTACAAACAATACCAACTACGATGATTGCAATTTCGATCTTGTTGAAGGATCTTGTCAAACCGCTTTGTATTGTTGCTTAAAAATTTTTCATCACCTAAACTGGTCATCGAATGCAAGGAGATTTAGCAATTTCTAACCATTAAACCAAACACTGCCTGCAGACAAGATCCTTCAACAAGATCGAAATTGCAATCATCGTAGTTGGTATTGTTTCAACTTATTTTCGCCAAAAATTCAAAAGAATAATTTGATAAAAATTATTAGACTGGTCAAAAGTCCACAAAAATTTGTAAAGTTCGTAAATATATGACAAATCATTTCATTTTCTCCGATTTCTTATTTTTCACTTACATACCTGTGGTGTACTGCAAACCACCGATGCGATCCATGCAACCGCCAACATAATGCGACCTCGACTTGTTGAGAACTTTAAAGGTTTCAAAATAGCATAATATCTATGGAAAATCAAGAAACAATAAACATAAACAAATATATATTCGTCTTTTTTACGATTAACTCACCGATCAATTGATATGCTGACCAATACAAAACTTGACAAATATAAGCCAAATACACGGAAGAAGCTCATTATGCGACACACAAAATCGGTAGAACGCCATTGCACTGTATACGCCCACGCTATCTCGAGCGGCATCAATAGGAAAGTCACCATCAAATCAGCAATGGCCTTTAACATGCGAAAAAAACGACGACGATACGATGGCGATAGGAAGCAGGAGTTGTTCGACGATATTGGCGATGTGGTCGGGTGCCAGGCGAGCAGTCAAGCATACAGTCAGTGAGTGATAAGATAGTACAAAGTGTTATAAGTGAGATAATGAAATCGAAAAAGTGGTGTGTAGGTATATGTTTTTATAAGTATTGGTAGTATGCATGTATGTGTGTAGGTATTAACATTAGGTTGGGATACGAATGACTAATATTGTTGGTTAAATTTCTTTGCATTGTCGACGATTGCTAAAGGTGATTCGAATTCGCATTTCGAAATCGATCTCTGAATATGACTAAAAACATTTTAACTGTTATCGATTTCTTAAGCGTTATCGATTTGCTTAAACCAATGATTTGATCATCTTTTTAGTTGTTTTTATAAATATCGCTTTTATAAATATTTTTCTATTAAACGTTTCATGCTTCTTCAACTCTTTTCGATTAAATTGTTTTTGTTATTCTTTTATTCGATTTGCTATCGAAAATATTTCCTTATCGATATTTATATCCTCTAACCGATTATTTTCATTATTTTACGATAAACGATTTTTTAATTAATTTAAATTTATTTCCTTATTTTAATAATGTTTATCTAACCGAATTTTTAACTGACAATTTTTCTCTCCTTTTTAACTATATGAAAACGTATTTGCTCTGATTTTATATCATTGTCGATTATTAAAGGTTATCATTTTTTTAGATTGTTATCGATTTCGCTTCTTTCAGCTCATTGTCATTGTTGTAACTTTTAAGGATCGCTATCGAAAATGTGATCACTTTCACTTTACTGTTTTATATCTTCTCGATTTTTTTTCTAATTTTCGCTGACTTCATCGTTTCTTATCGGTTCTATCGATATGATATTTTTATTTGCAGTTTTTTTAAATGTATCGCTATGTTTCGATTTGTATAGATATTAATGAATGTGTACGAAGTTTGAGCATTTTTATCGATCCCTGCCGATTAATTCATCGAGTGTCACTTATTTGTATCAGTATTTGTCGATAAATTTATCGATTGTCACGGAGTTTTATCGGCAAATCTGTTTTAAATACTGAAATGTGTACCGATTTTATTAATCCGATACCGATATCTCTCTATTAATATATCGTTTGTTGCTTTGGTTCGATTGTTAGTCAACTATTCATGATTTTTTATCGATACCTATTGTTTAACTTATAGAATATTATTTATTTTTATCAGTATTTTCCGTTTAAGATACTGCAATATACAACTGTTTTAACATTTTTTTATCGATATTTGTTGATTTATATAATATGTTTTTTTTTTTTTTAATTTATATAAACTTGTCGATTTTATTTCATAGGTTCTTTCCTATTTACCGATTTTTCAAACTTTTGTAAATGTAATTTTTTGTTCTTTTATCGATGGTAACTTTTTTAATTTCTGTTATAATCGATTCGATATAGAAAATTGTCTAGCCTTATCGATTAAAATATTTTTACTATTGACAATTTTGAATTTTATTCTTTATTCAGTTTGTTATTTTTTAAAAATTAAAAAAAAAAAAGAATTTTTGTATCGAAACCTGGCCGATTGGGATTGTTCGAGTTTGGTAGCTTCTCATCACTTTTATATGATAGAGGTGGTATGAAAGAGGTGATCTAAATACAAATTTTTAGAAAGATTCAAAAATTTTTTTGAGTCACCCTAATATTGTATAAAAGAAATCTGAGCTGTACATATGTATATATGTTTGTGTTAATAAAAAAAACACACACACACACATAAACTATTTAATATAGCCACTTATTATTTGTGTTATGATCATCTTTTCGCAACTTTTTGTTTTTAATGAGTAATTTAAATTTATTTACCAGATGCATCAACATGATATCGATGCGGGACGGACTGCGTGTACGATTGTATAAGCGTCGTTTTACGATCAAAAATAGCACTGTCGAGTTACCGATTGTTGAGAGCACAAATAGGATGCTGCAAGAGAAACAAAAAGTCATTTTATTATTTCTGGAGCACACACACCACAACAATATCTTATCAATGAACCACTCACCTGTAAACTGTTATCGATAAACGATGACCATCATTGAATATCATATCCTTCGAATAGTGCATTGTGCCATTCGTTTCATTTACCACATTCGACCAATCCGGCATGATGCGATGATCGTAAATCTTTTCATTGACTTCATCTTCGGTTTGCGGCATTTTCATTGCACAAAAATTTTTGTGTTGGCTGATAATTTGCACGAAAGAAATGCAAAAAAAAGCAAAGGCTAGAAAGGTGTGTGTTTATTCACGAGCGTGCTAATGGAAGCGTTTAGCGTTTACTTTACTGGACGTGAGTGTGTGGGTTTAGTTATTGGAATGTGCTGTCTACAAATATACAAACATATTTTTTGATGTAGATGTGTGATAATCAATATACTCAAAAACAAATAGTTCATACTAATATTTATTCAATATTCATAGTTCATAGGCCTTTGGAGTGGGTGTCTGTCTCGTTGTGAATGTGTTCAATAGAGCGAATCTGGGGTTTTTCTACAGTATTTCTAGCGGACTCAATAAAAAAACTAAGGGAAAAGAAAAGGGGAATGGAAAAATAAAAGGAAGAATCAAAAGGATAAGAAAACAAAGAAAAAAAAAGATAAAGATAAAGATAAAGATAAAGATAAAGATAAAGATAAAGATAAAGATAAAGATAAAGATAAAGATAAAGATAAAGATAAAGATAAAGATAAAGATAAAGATAAAGATAAAGATAAAGATAAAGATAAAGATAAAGATAAAGATAAAGATAAAGATAAAGATAAAGATAAAGATAAAGATAAAGATAAAGATAAAGATAAAGATAAAGATAAAGATAAAGATAAAGATAAAGATAAAGATAAAGATAAAGATAAAGATAAAGATAAAGATAAAGATAAAGATAAAGATAAAGATAAAGATAAAGATAAAGATAAAGATAAAGATAAAGATAAAGATAAAGATAAAGATAAAGATAAAGATAAAGATAAAGATAAAGATAAAGATAAAGAGCAGAGAAATAAAACTTTTTAAGTTCTTCTTTAAGAGCTCTGTCCTCTTCTTCTTAGAGTTAAATACACCGGGTTGGGGTCAAAATTCTGCTTTTTTGGAAATTCTGCATTCATAATTCCGGAAGTCGAAACACCGGAAATCAAAATTATGGAAGTAAAAATTCTGGAATCCAAAATTCTGGATAACGAAATTTTAAATTGCAAAATTCTGGAAACCAAAATTCTGAAATTCAAAATTCTGTAATTAATGATTAAAAATGCGTGTTGATAACTGGACTTGTTCTGAAGGAATTAAAAACAAATGTACCGTGCGTTTTGACACACAATTTCATGGCTGTGAAATGTTATACGAAAAAAAAGTGAACATTCTCATGATCCATGTCGCATAAAAAATCGGTTGCAGAAACAAATAATCTGGTTAAAAATATGGTTCGCTCGAGTTTTCTGCAGCCTAGCCAAAAAATTCAGCGTTCGGTATCTATAGCTACATTTACACTGCACCAAATGCGTCACTTTTGGCCAAGTTTCTTCGAGACCGGTCATCCGCAGATTGAATTTGATCACCAAATTAGGTCAAATTAAATTAAATGTATATTTCCAGGCGACCGCCGTGGTGTAGCGGTTAAGTGTTCGGCCTTCTACACCTAGTCGTGGCGGTTCGATGCCCGGCAAAAGTAACATCAAAAATTATTTAGAAAAACAATTTTTCTAAACGGGGTCGCCCCTCGGCCGTAGTTTGGCAAACTCTCCGAGTGTATTTCTGCCATGAAAAGCTTCTTAGCAAACAATACATTTGCTTTGCAAGTGCCGTTCGGAGTCGGCAAAAAACTGTAGGACCCGCCAACTTGTAGGAAAACTAAAAAGCAACACACCACAAGTTGGAAAGAGAAGCTCGGCTAAAAATCTCGTTAGAGGTTATGATAACCTGTTGGTATATCGCCGCCATTAGTTGTTGTATATTTCCTAAATATAAGCAAATTTATTAAAATACACGATTTTGCTCAAATTTTGGGGAAAAAATTTCCAGAATTAATTCTGGAAAACGTAAATTCCGGAATTATGAAAAACCAGAATTTTGAAATACAGTCAAAAAAGGCGAAAGAAGTGCGGCATTCCGATTTCCAGAATTTTGTCGACCCAGAATTTTGATTCCGGAATTTTGAATTCAGAATTTTAATTTTAGAATTTTGACCGTTTCCGAAATACACCACCCTAATGTGCAGCTGATTGGCGTTTGTATAGTGCATGCAGCAATGTTTATGTTGTGATTTTTTTTCAGTTGTGCAATAAGTAATATTTTTAAAATGATTTATTAGTAATAAATTTATTACAAATCGTATATTTTTGGACGAAATAAATATTTTTAAATATTTGATCATACAGATAGGAAATTTTGTAAAATGTAACTCGGACATGTATAAACACATAAGCAAACAAATACACCCGGTAATAAAACTTTACACTAGTACTAGACTAGTTTTCATTAGAATTTTCAGACTGAAATCTAATTATACCAAAACTATCAGATCCGAATCGCATTTTTCTGTCTTAGAAATTCTCTTTGCTTAATTAAGAAAATTTCGCGCTCTATATAAATGTATATTTAAATTCTTAATTTTGAGGCTCTTTACCTTTCTTATCCTCTAGTTTTTCCTACCTATCTCTTTCATTATATTGATTACTCGTCCAAAGCCTCGTCTTCTTTCTTATCCTTTTCTCCTTTCATTTAAATATCAGCTTGCATTTACCTTGACTTACTCTTTCCGTTTCCTCTTCTCTTCTTCTTTCCGTCCGTACCATTTTCCCATATATTTAAAATTTTACTTTTTTCCCTTCCCATTCACCTAAATATTTTCATTATATGACTTGCCTAAATATGAAAAATTGTAGCATCCCCAATCCTCTTCTTCTTTCCTACTTCTGGTCAATATCCCCTTCATAAGACACTCCTACCGCTACCTCTATATTTACCGCTTTATTTTTGAAACGGTTTGAGATACCCATACTCGTTCTAGGACCACCCAGGTCCAAACTTTGATCGATATCTCAAGACCCACGTAACTTTCTCCATATGAATCAAAGGTTAGCTTGATTGGCAGATATGCTCTATTTCCTGGGATATTCCTATGCTTCGTGATCAAGATGATGCTGGTCCTGCCTTCCCGGACCACCGTACCACATCACGTTTGAGCTCAATGCTTTATTAACTGGTTGGCTGTCTGAATGGCGTCCCATCGCCATTGCATTACATTAAGCTCCTGACAGGAAAATAGCAATTTTCAGCTTCAATCCATACGGTGCCCAGTTCATCTAGGCACTGTCCTAAATAAGTACCTTGGCCTTTTCCGTTCCCCAAATGTCGGTATTGAAACTAGCAAGGGCTCACATGTTTTGGTCCAACCCGGTACAAAAACGAAGGCGGCCAGAATAGTTAAAGGAAACTGAATTGCAAAAAATTACAAGATGACCCGTAATTTGCACATGAAATTCATTCTAATAAAGGTCACGAGCATGGTATAAAACAAATAGACCAAGATCCCAGAGCCTAAAAGCGTCACTTATTTTATAATGGATGAAACCAATACCGATCGATAGTCCTCCCCGAATCTAGAAAGAATGTGAAAATTTTAAAGCTGTACCTGTGACAAAGGCCTAGGAATCGGGGGTCAAAGTCGCCAAAAAATGACCCTAACTTCACTTATTTTATAATGGATGATTTTCACATATTAGACGTAGATCATACCCCCGCGTCAGTATCAAGTGTTGTTAGACCCGTACCAGTGACAAGGCTCCAGCCAGACACCCCCAGTTCGCGGATTTTCCTATGGAAATTTATTCTGTTTTAATAATTTCACGCATTTGGGCCACTTTGGCTGCTTTTAACTACCCAATATTTTCCCATTTTTTGTAGAACACTACCCTCCAGTAGTATCAGGAATTTTTAGACCTCGTCCCATGGCAAAAACTTCAGCCAAACACCTCAAAACTCGGGAAATTTCACTAATTTTTACTGCGCTTTCACATTTTTAAGTGGATTTTACAAACTTTGACTACTTTTAAATAGCAGATCTTCACACATGTGTCGTAAAATGCTATCCTTAAGTAGAATCAAGCATTTCCAGACATCATCCCATGGCAAAAACTTCAGCCAGACACCTAAAAGTTCGGGAACTTTTATTTTCCTATTAATTTGCTTTCTCTTGTTTGTCCCAATTTTACAACTTCTAAACGACGGATCTTTTCAGATGTTTCGTAGGACACTACCCTTAAGTAGTTTCAGTCATTTCTATACTTCGCCCCATGGCAAAAACTTCAGCCAGACACCTCAAAGCTCGGGATTTTCACTAATTTTTACAGAGATTTCACTTGTTTCAGCAGGTTTCTCCAACTTTGTCCACGTTTAAACGGCGGATCTTTACACACGTGTCGTATAACACTACCCTTAAACAGCATCAGGCATTTCCGGACTTCATTCCATGAAAAAAACTTAAGCCAAACTACCCAAAGCACGGGGACTTTTCATCATTTTTAATGTGCTTTCACATGGTCAAATGGGTTTACTCAACTTTGGCTGCTTTTAAATGGCGGATCGTTACAAATGTATCGTATAACACTACTATTAACTAATATTAGGCATTTTTAGACTTCGCCCCATGACAAAAACTTCAGCCAGACACCTCAAAGCTGAGGAAATTTCATAATTCTTGCTGCGAATTCACATGTTTAACTGCGTTGCTCTAACTTTGACTGCTTTTAAAGGACAGATAATTTCACATGTGTCATAGAAGACCACCCTTAAGTGGTATCACGTACTTTTTGACTTCGCCCCATGTCAAAAACTTCAGCCAGACACCTCAAAACTGAGGAATATTTATAATTCTTACTGCACTTTCACATGTTTAAGCGAGTTTGTCCAACTTTGGCTGTTTTTGAAAGGCAGATCTTTGCACATGTGTCGTGGAACACTATCTCCAAGTAGTATCAGGCATTTTTATACTTCATCCCATGGAAAAAACCTCAGCCAGACACCTCAAGCCTGAGGAATTTTCATAGTTCTTACTGCTTTTTCACATGTTTAATCGGGTTGGTCCAACTTCGGCTGCTCTTAGAGAGCGGATCTTTTCACATGTGTCATAGAAGACCACCCTTAAGTGGTATCAGTTACTTTTAGATTTCGCCTCATGTCAAACACTTCAGCCAGACACCTCAAAACTGAGGAATTTTTATAATTCTTACTGCACTTTCACATGTTTAACCGAGTTTGTCCAACTTTGGCTATTTTTGAAAGGCAGATCTTTACACATGTGTCGTGGAACACTATCTCCAAGTAGTATCAGGTATTTTTAGACTTCATCCCATGGAAAAAACTCAGCCAGACACCTCAAGGCTGAGGAATTTTCATAGTTCTTACTGCTTGTTCACATGTTTAATCGGGTTGGTCCAACTTCGGCTGCTTTTAAAGAGCAGATCTTTTCACATGTGTCATAGAAGACCCCCTTAAAGAAGTATCGGGTATTTTTATACTTCGCCCCATGTCAAAAACTACAGTCAGACACCTCAAAACTGAGGAATTTTCCTAATTCTTACTGCGATTTCACAGGTTTAAGCGAGTTCCCTGCAGCGAAACCTCAAACTAATCAGAAAAATACTAGTATACAACTATAATTTTCTGGCAGAACTCATACTAGTCAGGAAATATCCATTTCATACCAGTATACAAATAGAATTTTCCGGCTGAACCCATACTAGTCAGGAAATATCCATTCCATACTAGTATACAACTAGATTTTTCTGGATGAAATTATACCAGTTGAAAAAAACAAAATTCATTCGTTTCGTTTTCTCTTATAATTCATAGATGCTTTTTCGTGATTGGGTAAATACAAATAGCCGCTGCTTTCTTAAGAATAAACATGAAAATAAAGTCAAATGATAAAATAAAGGGTAAGCCAGGAAAATTCTGGTTGAAATCATACTAGTCCAGGTTAAAAGCCTTTTTGACTAGTATATTCCATACTGGTCCTTTTTGGACTAGTTCATTTTATGGAAATTATACTAGTCCAGGATGAACTAGTATGGAACTGGTATCTTACAACTAGCATGAAACTGGTATTTCCTGACTAGTAAATAACTGGTATATTCTGGTCGAAATCTGACAATTGACATCTTGTAGGACATCAACACGTAAAAAATACCAGTTGCTTATATGGAAAAAAGACAGAACACCGGGTCCAACTAGTCAGTGTTCTGTCTTTGTTCCATATAAGCTCGGTGCACCAACTAGTTGTAAAGTAGTTTTCAACTAGTTGCTTTCGCTGCAGGGTAGCGACATAAGAGTGACATTGTCTAAAATGCAACAAATTCCACATCTGAACACTTTGTATGGGCTGAACTGTTCTAATTTGCTTGATCATGTCCTATGGAGAGATCAATTGCGAAAAAAAACTCGAGCTTTGAGGTGTTTGGATGTAGTTTTTGTCATGGGAAGATCTCCAAAAATGCCTGATACCACTTAAGAGTTGCGTTCTACGACACATGTGTAAATATTCGCCTTTTAAAAATAGTCAAAGTTGGAGAAACCTGCTTAAACAATCGAAAGCACAGTAAGAATTATGAAAACTACCCAGATTTAAGGTGTCTGGTTAAAGTATTTGTCATAAGGCGAAGTCTAAAAGTACCTGGTACCACGTAAGGGTGGTCCTCTATGACACATTGAAAATATCTGCCCTTTAAAAGCAGCTAGAGGTAGACAAACCATCTCAAACATGTGAAAACGCAGTAAGAATTATAAAAATTTCTTAGTTTTGAGGTGTCTGGCTGTAGTTTTTGACATGGGCGAAGTATAAAAATACCCGATACTTCTTTAGGGTGGTCTTCTATGACACATGTGTGAAGATATGCCCTTTACGAACAGCAACAGTTGGACCTACTCGCTTAAACCTGTGAAATCGCAGTAAGAATTATGAAAATTCCTCAGTTTTGAGGTGTCTGACTGTAGTTTTTGACATGGGGCGAAGTATAAAAATAGCCGATCCTTCTTTGAGGGGGTCTTCTATGACACATGTGAAAAGATCTGCTCTTTAAAAGCAGCCGAAGTTGGACCAACCCGATTAAACATGTGAAAAAGCAGTAAGAACTATGAAAATTCCTCAGCCTTGAGGTGTCTGGCTGAGTTTTTTCCATGGGATGAAGAATAAAAATGCCTGATACTACTTGGAGATAGTGTTCCACGACGCATGTGCAAAGATCTGCCTTTCAAAAACAGCCAAAGTTGGACAAATTCGCTTAAACATGTGAAAGTGCAGTAAGAATTATAAAAATTCCTCGGTTTTGAGGTGTCTGGCTGAAGTTTTTGACATGGGGCGAAGTCAAAAGTACCTGATACCACTTAAGGGTAGTCTTCTATGACACATGTGGAATTATCTGCCCTTTAAAAGCAGCCAAAGTTAGAGCAACGCAGTTAAACATGTGAATTCGCAGCAAGAATTATGAAATTTCCTCAGCTTTGAGGTGTCTGGCTGAAGTTTTTGTCATGGGGCGAAGTCTAAAAATGCCTAATATTAGTTAATAGTAGTGTTATACGATACATTTGTAGCGATCCGCCATTTAAAAGCAGCCAAAGTTGGGTAAACCCATTTTGACCATGTGAAAGCACAGTAAAAAATGATGAAAAGTTCCCGTGCTTTGGGTTGTTTGGCTCAAGTTTTTTTCATGGAATGAAGTCCGGAAATGCATGATACCGTTTAAGGGTAGTGTTATACGACACATGTGTAAAGATCCGCCGTTTAAACGTGGACAAAGTTGGAGAAACCTGCTGAAAAAGTGAAATCTCTGTAAAAATTAGTGAAAATCCCGAGCTTTGAGGTGTCTGGCTGAAGTTTTTGCCATGGGGCGAAGTCTAGAAATGACTGAACTACTTAAGGGTAGAGTCCTACGAAACACCTGAAAAGATCCGTCGTTTAGAAATTGTAAAAGTGGGACAAACAAAGAGAAAGCAAATTAATAGGAAAATAAAAGTTCCCGAACTTTGAGGTGTCTGGCTGAAGTTTTTGCCATGGGATGATGTCTGGAAATGCTTGATTCTACTTAAGGGTAGCATTTTACGACACATGTGTGAAGATCTGCTATTTAAACGTAGTCAAAGTTTGTCAAATCCACTTAAACATGTGAAAGCGCAGTAAAATGAATGAAATTTCCCGAGTTTTGAAGTGTCTGGCTGAAGTTTTTGCCATGGGACGAGGTCTAAAAATTACTGAAACTACTTAAGGGTAGTGTCCTACGACACATGTGAAAAGATCTATCATTTAAAATTAGTAAAAGTGGGACAAACAAGAGAAAGCAAATTAATAGGAAAATAAAAGTTCTCGAACTTTCAGGTGTCTGGCTGAAGTTTTTTCCATGGGATCATGTCTGGAAATGCTTCATTCTACTTAAGGGTAGCATTTTACGACACATGTGTAAAGATCTGTTATTTAAAAGAGGCCAAAGTTGGTCAAATCCGCTAAACATGTGAAAGCGCAGTAAAAATTAGTTAAAATTTCCCGAGTTTTGAGGTGTCTGGCTGAAGTTTTTGCCATGGGACGAAGTCTAAAAATTCCTGATACTACTTGAGGGTAGTGTTCTACAAAAAATGGGAAAATATTGGGTAGTTAAAAGCAGCCAAAGTGGCCCAAATGCGTCAAATTGGTAAAACAGAAAAAATTTCTATAGGAAAATCCGCGAACTGGGGGTGTCTGGCTGGAGCCTTGTCACTGGTACGGGTCTAACAACACTTGATACTGACGCGGGGGTATGATCTACGTCTAATATGTGAAAATCATCCATTATAAAAATAAGTGAAGTTAGGGTCATTTTTTGGCGACTTTGACCCCCGATTCCTAGACCTTTGTTCACAGGTACAGCTTTAAAATTTTCACATTCTTTCTAGATTCGGGGAGGACTATCGATCGGTATTGGTTTCATCCATTATAAAATAAGTGACGCTTTTAGGCTCTGGGATCTCGCTCTAAAATGAATTATGTGTAAGTATTTGGAATTTCCACATTTTGATTACAAAAAAAATTCCAATATCGTTTTGAAAAGGAAGTGCCGCCAACGTTTGTATGTGAATACGAGTATTTACTATGTGTATTCCCGTTATGTACCTATGTAAACAAACAAATTTGTGTACGCAGACAAATAAAGTGACGTCTATTAGAGGTAAACATAATAAGAGTGTTCGATTGAAAACCCAGCAAAGAACTGTCAGCAAACGAGAGTTCTGTAAAAATCTCTCAAAATTTTAATCTGCTAATTTTTCGCCGAACAGGAATCAGTAGAAGCTTGTTTCTGATTGGCTAAGATTTGAATTTACATTTTTTTGTTGTTGTTTTGCTATGTCACCGATCAGCTGTTCCTGCTTGCTAGTTCCTGCTGGACGAAAAATCTCCAACAATAATTTGCAGCGAAAAGCTGCTGAATTCGCTGCTATTTTTGTTCAAGAAACGCTTTTCCAGGAATAATTATTCATAATTATTCATAAATAGCAGGAAAGAAATGAAGCTGATGCTATGTCATGAACAGCTGTTCATGCTTGCTAGTTTCTGCTTAAGACGAATTCATACAAGTGGGTTCGAGCGAATTCAGATCTACACACACGCACACACTCCTTGTAACTGGAAATGTCAGATAAAGCAACAACATAAGCAATTTGACAGCTACGATTCGATTTTCAAGGAAGAAGAAGAAACCATATGGTGGGAGGATGCCACCTGTAATGAATTCGCCTTGTTTGAGCTGGATGAAAATATCCCCAGCAATAACTTGCAGCGAATTACAGCTCTCTCCCTCTCATTTAAATGCAAGGCGAAATCATACAGCTGGCGGCAGTAAGGTATATTTAAATTTCCCATGTATTTGGTTTTTTGTAAATTTGAATTCGCTTTATGGATTCGCCGATAATCTGTTAGCTCTGTTTCTTGAAAAGCCAGAAACGAATGGTCAGCAATAGAGAGTTTTGTTATTTTATTGAAGCTCGGCCTAAAGCGTTCCGCAGAATCAGCCCGTCAGGACGTCGAAATAACTGACAGCAAAGTAGACTGCGGGTGTTTGTATGTGTAACGCCAGATACGACGGATACGTCAAAATAGAATTTGCTCTAAAATTGACGTACGTCACGCAACTGACGTATTGGCGGACTGATTCTGTTCCCCGCTTAAAGTGTTTAGCAGAATCAGTCCATCAGTACGTTGAAACAACTCTCAGCAATGTAGACTGCCGGTGTTGTAACAACAGATTCGACGAATATGGCAAAATAGAATTTGCTCTAAATTTCGACGTATCTGAAGTATCTGACTTACGAAGTACTGTTTCTGTTTAGCCCATAAGGTCGTCAACTCGAAAAGGTGTTCTGCATATACATACCAGGGATCCAGCCCCCTAATTGGGATCAGACCCGGGTCATTTTTCGGGGTTTTGACCATAACTTTTCACAGCAACAATTTACTACAAACATAGAAAATAAGTGAAGTTTCGGAATCATGGTTCTTATAAAAAAAAGATGGCATGGCCCTTGGAAAATAATACCCGATTCTGGCAATAGCGGAAGGGAGTAGCTTTGCGTTTGTTTTTATGAAGAGTTGAATAAAATAAGTCAGTTTCAAAAATTTATTAAGGAAACAGTTTTTGAAATAAGTCAAATTTTCTCTGTGAATCTTCAAGATATCGAGAGTATAACGAATTTAAAAACTTTTTTTCGAGTTTTTTTTCGAAAGTATCGATATCGAATGTTATGTTCAAACATTCGAGTAACACTTTATTTTCGATTGGAAATCATTGTCCCATGGAAAATATCCACGCATAAATATGACTTACCACATAAGTGCTAATTGAAAGCTCAGCCATCGAACAAATAGGCGCAATGTTCAAAGAAAAGTATGGTCTAATTATGCAGACTAAAAAGAATTAAACTGTCAATACGATTTATTTATTTCAATAAATTATTTGTCTACATATTTATACAAACAATTTAAAAAAGAAAATCGTTATTTTTACACGGTTAGAAATTCTTGAACCCCCAATCCACCCCACCCCCCCCTCTGCTTATAATTTTTTTATTTTTGTAATTGGATTTCCGAAACTTCAAATTTAATTTCGCCCAATAATGAAATTATTTAGTTTTAAAATTTCCGTGGAGAATAAAACCGGCCGCCATATGAACGCCATTATTTAACTTGAACACTTGTCCCCCTTTTTGCGAAATTATCGTAAGGAAAAGGACTGAAACCGAAACCGAAACCGTAACCGTTATTTTTTTCTGAAAAAGAACGAAACCGAACCCGTTTCAAAAGCCGGAAGCGGTTCCAAACGGTTTTGAATGAACACATTGTTTTTGTGCACACATTTTATTTTAAAAGAGGCTACCCTGAATAATTTTCATGGAAGATGGTTAAGCAAGGCATTTTTTGACCTCAATATCAAAATTCCGAAAGAATTGAACTATAGGCGAATGAAGCCATCGAAAAAAATTTACGATATCCGAAAAAAAGGTTTAGTCGCCGTTTCAGAAAGCATCACTCATATTAACGTTTCATTTTAACATTTTTCTAATAAAAAAAGTAGAGTTAATTTTTTAAACTTAATTTGAAGAAATTTTTTTCCATAAATAACGGAAGTAATATTTATTACTATATATTGGAGAAAATTCAGACTTATTTTGCATTTAGTTACATATTTGAGTTTTGTAGTAGCACAATTTTTTTGTGTTGGTGTTTTTATTTGGAAACCGACACCGGAACGAAACCGGAACCGAAACCGAAACACGTTACAAAACCGTAACCGAAACCGGAACTTTATTTCAATCGGTTTTATACCTTGCGTAAGGACCATTTCTTCGAAAATTACTATTGATGCAAATTTAATTAAGTTACCTGCTAAAAGATTATAGCTGAAATCTTTATAGTTGTGCCAAAAATCGGATTTCTTTTTTTTCGTATCCCATACAATTCACACCTTGCTCCTGAAGAATAGGTTGGCCTAAACTGACACCATAAACTGAAAATGCCACATCGTCTGGGATGCTGTCGTGATCACAAATCACTTTGTTTTGAAATCCTAGCTGCTCCTCGGAAAATATGCACTTTTTTTTTTAATTCATACAGTAAGAAAAATGAAAAAAATTCTTTCCTGTAAAATTTTTATTTGGTCTCTTACTCTTGCAAAAACTTGAATTACAGATACATTCTACAGGTTCTTTGCTTTGTGAGAACTAACCTAAAGTTTTGACAAAATGTAATTCCTTCCATTATTCTAAAAACAACAGTTAACAGTAAAAAATGTAACAAATTTTGGTCAGGAAAGGCCTTAAATGGTAACCTTATTCGAGATCACCCATATGGAGATTCCGTATGCACCATAAACCAAGAAAAAAGTTGTTTTTTTAGGATCACTTATTTTTTGGTTAAGTGCAGAACTTGTAACCGACAAATTTTGTTTACGTTGTCAAGTTTAATTTACTGCTGGCCTTTCACAAAGTTAGTTGTTTAAAATAAAACCGCAAATTTCATTTTTTTAAAGCTTTCGTTTTTTGTTATAGAATGTTTAAAATTTGAAAATTTCTTGAATTTGTATACCTAGTTGCGCTTATCCAACAAGTTATTTTTAAAATATTTTTATCATAATTTGCATTTATTTTGTAATCTACATAAGGGTGATAATACGAAAGTCACACAACTGTATTTTATTTTATTTTATTTTATTTTGTTTTATTTTATTTTATTTTATTTTATTTTATTTTATTTTATTTTATTTTATTTTATTTTATTTTATTTTATTTTATTTTATTTTATTTTATTTTATTTTATTTTATTTTATTTTATTTTATTTTATTTTATTTTATTTTATTTTATTTTATTTTATTTTACTTTATTTTACTTTATTTTATTTTATTTTATTTTATTTTATTTTATTTTATTTTATTTTATTTTATTTTATTTTATTTTATTTTATTTTATTTTATTTTATTTTATTTTATTTTATTTTATTTTATTTTATTTTATTTTATTTTATTTTATTTTATTTTATTTTATTTTATTTTATTTTATTTTATTTTATTTTATTTTATTTTATTTTATTTTATTTTATTTTATTTTATTTTATTTTATTTTATTTTACTTTATTTTACTTTATTTTATTTTATTTTATTTTATTTTATTTTATTTTATTTTATTTTATTTTATTTTATTTTATTTTATTTTATTTTATTTTATTTTATTTTATTTTATTTTATTTTATTTTATTTTATTTTATTTTATTTTATTTTATTTTATCTTATTTTATTTTATTTTATTTTATTTTATTTTATTTTATTTTATTATTTTATTTTTTTTTTCTTTTATTTTTAAAATAAAATTTTTTATTTTTTTTAGTTATTGTTATTATTGGTCATTATATTTACGAAATAATTTTTATCAAATTATTCTTTTGAGTTTTTGGCGAAAACAAGTTGAAAAATGCTACATACAATACCAACTACGATGATTGCAATTTCGATCTTATTAAAGGATCTTGTCAAACCGCTTTGTATTGTTGCTTAGAAATTTTTCATCGCCTTTACTGGTCATCGAACCAAGGAGAGGAGATTAGGAATTTCTAAACCGTACTGTGTAATCATTACCATTTCATCTCATTTTATTTTATTTTATTTTCCTTAGCTTTTATTTTATTTTATTTTGCTTAGCTTTTTTATTGGATTTTATTATTTTTTATTTATTTTATTTAACTTTATTCTAGATATTCCTTTTTTAATTTTAATTTATTTACTTTACCTTAAAAAATAATAAAAAAATTGTGCCGAAAAATTGAAGTAAACAAATTTTCCAAATCCAGCCGAATTAAGCAAAACTTGAATTATATATTCTTTATAACATCTCTCATCCCATACTATCAACATTTTAATAATATTTCCACTCACTTAAGTTGGCATTGCTTTGAAATGCACGTTTCTCATCAGCCGATCGATGTTTTTTATACGCTCAAAAAAATAATTAAAACAAAAAATACAGTGAAAAAAATTGCAAACAACTTAATAGAACACGGAATGTTGGTTTAAACAGCTGTCCTTGACCGAATCAGTACTTAAAAATCAGCGCTTAAGCCAACTAATTACACAGTACGGTACACTTAATATCATAGCTGACACGGCGTATGAGTAACATTAATTTTACACAAGCCGTCATACGAGTTTGAGGCTGCAGTATCAGCAAGCACAAACAAACAAATGATTTATGTTACGCTTTTTGTTTATTTTCAATTTTTCTTTGATTAAATTTTTCACTTTGTATAATATCCTGCCCAAAAAATCCCGATTCTGCTCAAGCAATATTTACGCGTTTACCATTTACCGCACCACATCTTACGCCGTGCGCAACCGGACAACTGAATTGAAATCAAAAATGTTGGCCCACTATCTGCAAGGAGCTCATAAAAGCCGTAGCGGCAGCAGCAGCAGTGCTGGCAACAATAATAAAAACCGTAAACAATCTATTAACAAAAAAAGCAACAACAATTTGCATATTTTTTCATAGACAGTGTCTCACTAAATTGTCGATTTCCAGCTTAACTCAAGTCCCCTTTTGAGCTGGAATATAAAAACAACTTGATAATAGTCTCTGCTTCATGTGTGTGCATATTTGTTACATTTACATGCATATTGGTGTTAATGTTGTGTTGCATGTGTGTATGTACAAATGTAGCATGATAGTATTAAGCGTTAAGTTCACCACGCCAATTGCTTTTCGGCTTGTAATAGCTAATCAACGAACGCTCGCAATTGATTCTGTACTTAATCAGTAGCTTATTTTTTCTTGAGAAAAAGACTAAGCGAAATTTTAATATAAACATACACATTAGCGTATGAGTAGCTCCATATAAAATTGTGCTAGGCAGGAATTTCAAATTTTAAATTTTTTTTTTTTATACTTTTATTTATTTCAAATTTTTATTTCATTTCACTTTTATTCACTTCATTTTATTTTGTCTTCTTTACACCTAGTTTTTCTTTAATTTTTTTTAATTGTTATTTTTTATTTTATTTTATTTTTATTCGTTTTTATTTTTTTTTTTTATTTTTATTACTTTATTTTTCTTTTATTAGATTTTATTTTATTTTGTTATTTAATTTTTTTTCTTTATTTTATTTTTTTATATTTTATTTCGTTTTTTGAATCTTTTAATTTTTTTGGTTTTTTTTTTTTTATTTTTTTTACTTTATTTTTCTTTTATTAGATTTTATTTTACATTGTTATTTAATTTTTTTGCTTATTTTATTTTTTTTTTATTATTTTTGTTTGATTTTATTTTATTTTATCTTATTTTATTTTTAAATTTTTTTTTTTCTTTTCTTTTATTTTTTTTTTAATTTGATTTTTTTTATTTCGTTTTTTTTAATTTTTAAATTTTTTTTGTTTTTTTTTTTTTCTTTTATTAGATTTTATTTTATATGGTTATTTAATTTTTTTTTTTTTTCATTATATTTTATTTTATTTTTTTTTATTTTATCTAATTTTATTTTATTTTTTTTTGGTTTTTTGAATTTTTGATTTTTTTTTTTTTTTTTGTTTAATCAATTTTTTATTTATTTTTGTTTATTGAATTTTTCTTTAAATTATTTTCATTTATTTTATTTTTATTCATTTTTATTTTATTATGAATATTTAATTTTATTTTATTATAATTTATTTTATTTTTTTTTTTATACTTTTATTTATTTCAAATTTTTATTTCATTTCACTTTTATTCACTTCATTTTATTTTGTCTTCTTTACACCTAGTTTTTCTTTAATTTTTTTTAATTGTTATTTTTTATTTTATTTTATTTTTATACGTTTTTATTTTTTTTTTTCATTTTTTTTATTTTTATTACTTTATTTTTTTTTCTTTCATTAGATTTTGTTTTATATTATTATTTATTTTTTTTTGTTCATTTTATTTTGTTTTTTTTTTTATCTTACATATTTTATTTTATTTTTTTTTTTGTTTTTATTTTTTTTATTAATTTTTTTATATTTTTTACTTTATTTTTCTTTTATTAGATTTTATTTTATTTTGTTATTTAATTTTTTTCTTTATTTTATTTTTTTATATTTTATTTCGGGTTTTGAATCTTTTAATTTTTTTGGTTTTTTTTTATTATTTTTTTAACTTTATTTTTCTTTTATTAGATTTTATTTTACATTGTTATTTAATTTTTTTTGCTTATTTAATTTTTTTTTATTATTTTTGTTTGATTTTATTTTATTTTATCTTATTTTATTTTTAAATTTTATTTTTTTTCTTTTATTTTTTTTTTTTTTTAATTTGATTTTTTTTATTTCGTTTTTTTTTAATTTTTTAATTTTTTTTTGTTTTTTTTTTTTCTTTTATTAGATTTTATTTTATATGGTTATTTAATTTTTTTTTCATTTTATTTTTTTTATTTTATCTAATTTTATTTTATTTTTTTTTCATTTTTTGATTTTTTTGATTTTTTTTTTTTTTTGTTTAATCAATTTTTTATTTATTTTTGTTTATTGAATTTTTTTAAATTATTTTCATTTATTTTATGTTTATTCATTTTTATTTTATTATGAATATTTAATTTTATTTTATCATAATTTATTTTTTTTTTTTTGATGTTTTTATTTTCTTTGCGTTTCTTTTTTTTTTATTTACCAACAACACAAAAACGTCCCCATATTAGCGCGATGGTAGCATCTTTGTCTAATCGTTTCTTAGTAGCCACTAATCGTTTCTCTGTTTCTGCTGCTGATAAGCGCTATAAGTGCACCTTACATGACCCGACGGAATCGGCCGCCCGCACAGTAAAAAATTTTAAAAACATGAACAACAACAAATAAGTAATAAACAAAATAATTAAGCAATATGAGAATACCTAGGAGATAGCGCCGCAATAAAAGGGCAAAAACAAACAATGAAATAAAACGCGCGAAAGCAAATATTATATACCCAGTTGGTGATTTTTGAAGTTAAAGAAATTTTGGGCTAAATGCTAAAATGCAAAATTCAGGCTCAGCACATAAAACATTGATTTGCAAATTCATAAGAGAAGAATATTCGAATTTGAGAAATTTTCTCTCTGCTATTATTACCACGCTTTTATTAGGTTCACTTGTATGTTTGTTTGTTTGCTTGCTTGTATGTATGTAACTCTCGTTCGGTTTAAGCCCCAGTGGCCCAAAAACCGTAAAATGTCCCTAAAATATGGGTATCAAACGAAAGGGGAGGGCCCCAGGTTTCATTTGGACATCGACATATTTCGATAAATTTATCGATAACTGAGTTATCGGTCAAAATGTGGTTGCCCGAAAACCTTAAAATTTCCCTACAATATGGGTATCAAACGAAAGGTGAAGGCCCCAGGTTTCATTTGGACATCGACATATTTCGATATATTTATCGATAACTGAGTTATCGGTCAAAATATGATTGCCCAAAAACCTAAAAAATTCCATACAATATGGGTATCAAACGAAAGGGGAGGGCCCCAGGTTTCATTTGGACATCGACATATTTCAATAAATTTATCGATAACTGAGTTATCGGTCAAAATATGATTGCCCAAAAACCTAAAAAATTCCATACAATATGGGTATCAAACGAAAGGGGAGGGTCCCAGGTTTCATTTGGACATCGACATATTTCAATAAATTTATCGATAACTGAGTTATCGGTCAAAATGTTGTTGCCCGAAAACCTTAAAATTTCCCAAAAATATGGGTATCAAACAAAAGGGGAGGGCCCCAGGTTTCATTTGGACTTCGATATATTTCGATAAATTTATAGATAACTGAGTTATCGGTCAAAATATGATTGCCCAAAAACCTAAAAAAATCCCTACAATATGGGTATCAAACGAAAGGTAAAGGCCCCAGGTTTCATTTGGACATCGACATATTTCGATAAATTTATCGATAACTGAGTTATCGGTCAAAATATGATTGCCCAAAAACCTAAAAAATTCCCTACAATATGGGTATCAAACGAAAGGTGAAGGCCCCAGGTTTCATTTGGACATCGACATATTTCGATCAATTTATCGATAACTGAGTTATCGGTCAAAATATGATTGCCCAAAAACCTAAAAAATTCCCTACAATATGTGTATCAAACGAAAGGTGAAGGCCCCAGGTTTCATTTGGACATCGACATATTTCGATAAATTTATCGATAACTGAGTTATCGGTCAAAATATGATTGCCCAAAAACCTGAAAAATTCCCTACAATATGGGTATCAAACGAAAGGGGCGAGCCCCAGGTTTCATTTGGACATCGTCATATTTCTATAAATTTATCGATAACTGAGTTATCGTTCAAAATATGATTGCCTAAAAACCTAAAAAAATGTCTACAATATGGGTATCAAACGAAAGGTGAAGGCCCCAGGTTTCACTTGGACATCGACATATTTCGATAAATTTATCGATAACTGAGTTATCGGTCAAAATATAATTGCCCAAAAACCTAAAAAACTCCCTACAATATAAAAAAAAACTTATTCGAAGTTTCATACATCAACACAACAATTTTGAATTTCGAAACACTCTACTTAACAAACTTATCGAAGTTTTCTATATCAAAAACTACATACATGATTGAGACATACATAAAAAACTGAGTACCCCGTTTTTCGAAGTTAGAGTCCAAAATTTAGTTATGGGCTTACGAAGTTTGAAATAAGACCCTTTTAATCTTACGTTTACAATTGCTGTATTTGAAAAATTAAAAAGGGAAAAATGTGGGCGTGCTCTGCTTGACTTTCTTGTTCGATTGGTATACTTTTTTTTACAACAGCATGAAGTTTTTCGAAGTCATTTGAACATTTTATTAAACAAACGGCTTTTAACTTTTTCGAAGATCTAACTTTTGACATCTTTAACAACGTTTAAAACTAAAAGTGGATACCAATCGAACAAGGAAGTCAAGCAGACCATGCCCACATTTTTCCTTTTTAATTTTTAAACAAAACCATTAAAAAACAACTTTCCGTAACTAAATTTTGTAGGCTAACTTCGAAAAACGGGGTGCGTAGTGTTTTTATGTATGTATGTCTCAAGCTCTTCAAAAAAGTTGGCTAGATCGCATAACCAGCCGGCTGCTGCAGAGCGTAATTATTAAAATATCACATTAATCTAGATATTTTTATCAAAAAAATAGTGTCATAATTTTGGAAATTCCTCATATTTTTACTTTTCGAAACTTTTAATTACTTGTATACTCTTCTACCCCAAATTACATTTCAAAGCTGGTTGAATATCGAAAAATTGGTATAATAATTTTTCAAAATTGGAAAACATATTTACATATTTCGTCCATTCACAACAAATATTGAGTATTAGTACAACTGGCTATATGTTTGATTAGTCCTATTAACCAAGAAAAAGTGTTTGTTGTTGTATTAACACAAAATGTATTTTATTTTTTATTATTTTCATCGCTTGTCTTCTTGTTTTATTTACACAATAATTGCTCAAAGTTCGATTTCATAGCACGACTCACAGATTTGGTATGGCATGCTCATATTCGAAAAATATTTAGTTAAACACACACACATCCATATTTTAGATTATATACCCCTATATATACCTACATAGGAGCTGATCAACGCCGAAAAGAAATCAAAGCAAAAAAAAACACAAACAAAATTTAAATCAACAAATCAAAGTAAATAAATATACAATTTAAAATAAATATGGCAACAAAACATAAAAAAGAACAGCTATTACATACATAGATTACATATGTACATACAGAGCAGCAAAGTCTGGTCAGCCCAAATTGCTAAATAGCAATAATAATATAATAATATTATCAGCAACAAATGTTTAGCAGCATCGTTCGTTATACCAATGGACATTGTACCGTTAAAGCAGTGGCACACTTTTGTATATATGCGGCTAGAAATTCCTAATCTCCTTGGTTCGATGACCAGTAAAGGTGATGAAAAATTTCTAATACAATATAAATCGATTTGACAAGACCCTTCAACAAGGTCGAAATTGCTATCATCGTAGCTGGTATTGTGTGTTTGTAGAATTTTCAACTTGTTTTCGCCAAAGCTCAAAATAATAATTTGATAAAAATTATTCGACTGCTCAAGAGTCCACAAAAGTTTCTAAAGTACTTCTATATTTATTAAAATATCTTATTTTGTACTATTTTCGAAATTTTCGATATCGAAAAAGTGGTATTATAATTTTTATATATTAAAAAAAAAAAATTTTAAGGCGATGGTCGACGAAATGTAGCAAAAAATCACTGTCAGAGTGATTTTCGAAATTCGGAATATCGAAAAACTGATTCGTAGTTTTTCTCGAAGATTCAAATTATTGCCAAGGAAATAGTGGCTGTGAATATATAGTTTCCCTTTCAAAAATTATCACGCCCATCTCTTCGATATCGATGATTTCGAAAATCTCTGGAAATATGATATTTTGTTTGTTTAACCAAGGTAAATAAAATATCTTTCGGCAAAATCAACGTTTTTCTGTGTTATTGGACCAAACCAAATTTTTGACCAGATTGAGACATAATTAAAAAACTAATTTCAACGTTTTTCGAAGTTAGTCTTTACAACTTGGTTATGGGCTTTCGAAGTTGGACTCTTCGATTTTTTGTTTTCTAATTACTGAATATTGCAGTGTCCACTTTTCGGTATCGAAAAAATCGAAAATCACCGTAAAAGTTAAATTTTCATTCGTAACAGAAATTTCGCTCAAACCGTTAATTCGAATATCGCATGAAACATCTTCGAAAATTACTACATCCATTGGTTGACAAAGCGTAACGACGAGTCATCAGGCAGATAATGTAAAACCCAAAAACCATATACATACACACAAACAACGCGCACAAGCAAATTAAAACGTTTTAAGGAAATTGAGGTTTAGGAAAACAAGTCGATATAATGTGCTATTCATGCTGAGCCTGCATTTTGCATTTTAGCATTCAGCCCAAAAACACCCTTTTCCATACAATTTTGAAAGCTAAACGCAACTAAATGCTATTTTATTTCTGTATTAGCTTTAGCATCTTCGAAGATACAGTAGGAACCAAAAATTCTTTGTATGAAGAAAAAGTGAAAAAAAAATTTGCATACTTTTGGGCGAACCGCTTTTTATATTAGGATATCTTCTCACTAAGCAAGTCAACGTACTTATACAATATTTTTTCCTGTTAAAAGTGGCAATTTTCGAGGTGAAGAGTTTCCAAGTTTATTTAGAAAGTCGAATTCTTTACTCACGAAATCACTTTTATAAAAGAAATGGAGTTTATCTGAAAAGGCAAGCATACTTCCACTTGCGATTCGAAAATTAGCTAAATGGGCATTTTCAAAATACGGCAGCATGAACGCATCTTCGAAATGTACGCCCGAAAATTGAAAATGCTGCTTTTAAAACTCAGCATGAACACTACATAACTTTATTTTGCTAAAATATGCACCTTAATATATATAAGTGCACTTGATGCTACTTTTTCCTTTATTTTTTATATACGTAACGCGCGATTAAAGCTCTATTGCATATAGTTTTTTATTCTGCGTTTTAAGATCGCGACTTTAGTTGATTTCTTATTAGATGCGTTATTAAGCCGTCTATCACGAGTAAATGTACCGCACTTAAAGACAACTCACAACAAAATACAACGAGAAAATGCGAAATATAATCACAAAATTCAAAACTAAGAATACTTCATAATCAAGTCGAAACTAAGTTGTCTGTGAAAGCGGCAGAAGAAGTAGCAGCAACAAAAACAATCATATAATTGGCGTCACTCAAATAGGAACACCTTATCTGTTATTCTTTGTCTACATAAGTAAAAAAAATGGCGTTCCCCGTTTTTCGAAGTTAGCCTCCAAAATTTAGTTACGCACTTTCGAAATTGGATGTTCGAAAGTGGTTTTCTAATTGTCTTGTTTGATAAACTGAAAAGGCAAAATGTAGGCGTGTCCTGCTTACCTCTCTTGATTGATTGGTGTCCTTTTTATTTAAAAGTTGATGTAGAAGTGCTTTACAGGGCCAATGTTAGATCTTCGAAAAAATCAAAAGGCGTATATTTTTAATTACATCATATTTCTTTATACATACACTTTCAAATTACAAAAAATACACCAATCAAGTATGAGAAGCGAGAAGGACACGCCCACATTTAACAATTAGAAACCCAAATCTTCGAAGGGCCCAACTTCGAACTTCGAAAGTCCACAACTAAAATTTGGAGGCTAACTTCGAAAAACTAGTTGTTTTAAGTATGTATCAGTCTCTTCAAAAAAGTTGGTTGGATCCGATACCCAGAAAACAAGTTGATTTTGCTGTATAGTGTTTGATATTATTACTCATTTTCAAAAAGTGTTCCGTTTCAAGTGTCGGTGAGTATACATTTGAACATATTATATTACTTTAGTCTGGGTGTATGAGTTTTTTTTTTTTTTGTCAAAGGATATCATCATTAGTAGTTGAAGAAGTAAAAGTCACCTGTGGCGCAAACAATTGTTTTCAATTGAAAGCAATGGAAAAGCAAGCGCGAGTTTTGCCTATTTTTTTTTATTTTTTTTTTATTGAACTTATTGTTTTTGTGTTATTGCGCTTTTCGCATTTGCAACAATAGATGTCATAAAGACAACAAAAAGGACAGCAAAAAAAAAAAACAATTTATATGTTGTTTGGGTGGCTGAACGTAAAAGGCTGCGTATTTTGTTTACATGAGCAGCATTTACATTGTACGTGGACTAGAGTGGGTTGAAAAATAATAAAAAATATTTCATAAACTTTTGTTATAGGTTTTGCGAGCCTGGAACAACAATAGTTAAATATATTCCACTTGATTATGTAAAATATCACACCCAAAAAACAGCTTTTCAAACTTAAAAAGTTATTCACGAAGAAGTTGGGTTAGTTGGTTACATATTCGATCCGCTCTAATAAACACATAGCTATTCATAATACATATAATAGACTAACGGCGTATGCCTGTTTGTGGGTGATTGTATGGCGTGCTGCTAGTTTTCACAGCTGAGCTGCTACCACACAGGACAATGGACAACTAATGAGGCACAATTTGTTACGGTCATTGATGTGGTCTGCGTGCTTGACTAACATAAATGAGATAGCAGGTTCGAATCGTGCAAAATTCAATCTCTACATATAATAAAATTGTAACAGGTCGATGGCTGTACATGGCAGATATCAACAAAAAATTGATTGGGGGAAGCATTATTAAGCGAGTAGAATCAAAATCAACCATTTTAAAAACTTTAGTGTGTCTGTCTGTCTTTCTGTCCGTATGTTCGTGGCCATATCACTCTGAAAGTAATGCATGGAATTGAATGAAACTTTTTTCGTTGGATTGCTCGACGCTCAACTTAAAATTTAAGATATTAGTTTTTTTCGATACATCAACCGGTTTTGGAGTTAGCGCCAAAAATTGTACGCAGACGAAGTCGCGGGCACCAGCTAGTTAAAAATAAAAGCTTTTATATAATTGCGCCAATTTTTCGGCCTCAAATTTGTTAGAGTTAAGTGTAGAGGTCCAAGATAACATCGTACCACCTCTTACATGAAATGTTTTACATAAAAGGGGCGTGACCTCGAGCAAAGGGGGTGCAAAAAAAGGCTGTTTCACAGATATTTCAAAAATGACTGTGTATCAATCAATACAGCTCGCAAATTTGTTTTAGAAAATTCTGCCTAAGAACATTCTTTAATTTTTTCGAAGTTTTTTTCGACAACGAAAATAAATTCCTTTTCGATATCGAAAAATCTCGAAAGTGTCTTTTTTTATTATTTACTCGTAACAATTGTTTTCAGCTGAACCTCAAAAAGTTTTTTTTTACTTTTTTGACATCGAAAATAAAATCTCTTTCCATATCGAAAATTTCGAACAAGACTGAAAGTTTATTTATTATTTTTTTTGTTCTCGGATCATTTAATAATTTTTTTTTTTTTTCGAAATAGAAATTAAAATATTTTTCGAAATCGAAAAACGAGATTATGTATGTGTTTTTGGTTTCATTTACTGCCAAGTCTGACAAGGCTTATTATAAATTTTTCGACATCAAAAAAAAATATTTTCGATATCGAAAATTTCGAACAAAGCTGAAAGTTTATTTATCATTATTTTTTTATTATTACATCATGCAAATAAAATAAATTGTTTTCGATATCGAAAATTTCGATAAACAAAAAATGTGAATGCTGAATCTCAAAAATTTGATTTTCACTTTTTCGAAATAGAAATTTAAATATTTTTCGATATCGAAAAACGAGATGCGTTTTTGGTTTCATTTACTGCCGAATCTGACAAGGTTAGTTATAATTTTTCGATATCAAAAAAAAAATATTTTCAATTTCGAAAATTTCGAACATGACCGAAAATTGGATTTTTAATAGGTTTTTTTATTGGGCTGCTCTAGCTTACGCCAGATTGAGATATTTCACAAAATTGTGTTTAACGAACACTTTTCTTGCTCTAGGTTGCTCTATCTGTTGTTTCATGAGTACGCTCGAAACAAAACTAGAGTAATCCAGATCACAAATTTCTGCTCTAGTTTTTTTATGGAGTAAGTTAGAGCAGAGAAGCAATTGTCAGTCAGGAAAAAATAAATTTTTGAAAACTTCAAAAATATTAGAAAATCAATGTTTTTGTATACGTGAATTTGCATTAATTTTGAAGATTTAAACAAAAAAACCAAATAAAAAGAAACTATCGAGACTCAGGTGTTTCATGGCATTTCTGCTCTGAGTTGCTCTAAGTTGCTCTTTTTCTATTTTGACAGGTGCCCTGCTCTGCTCTGCTCTAACCTGCTCTGAACTTTTTTTTTGGTCAGTAAACAAACTAAATATGAAGCTTGGCTAACTTTTGAGAAAAAAAAACATTTTCTTTTAACAAGTCACCATTATTGCTCCAGCTGGCCGACGTTTTTGAAATCTTCCGTCAGCTGTCGATTTTTTGGAAGAAAAAAAGAGCACTTTATTCTTATCAGACAGCATATCACGCTACACGCACTCACGCCGTACGGCCTCACGTTTCCTTTTTTCTAGCTAGGCAGAGGCCCTCTTCGCCGCACTTCAACCCACACTTAAAGCGCGTGGTAAAGAAAAAAATTACAGCATTTGCTTTCTTCTTTTTGTGTCTCCCCCTCTTCCTGCCCCTACGGCGCATGGTTATGGTGCATGTTAGTTGATTAAGCGAGCGCACAAGCAAGCATTTGCGGTATGACAAGATGGCTATTCGCTGATAAGAGCATTCAGTCAGTAACAATACAATACAGTAGCCGCCTATAAGCACACATACAGTACCCTCATGCAGACACAACAAATCCGTGCAAGTTCAACAGATGTACATATGTAGGTGTGTGTATTTTTATGTAGTACCTGTTGTTGTTTCGTGCGAAATGATTGTCTGCTGTTGACATTTGACCATTAGTTTTTCGGTAGCATTTTTTGCATATGGTTGTTGGTGTTGTTTTACAATTATTTCTCAACTGATTATCAATGAAGGTTTTGTGACAATAATGTCCAGCGAATATGTACAGGCAGCTATAGGTACATATGTACATATTTATATCAGTCCACCCAAATGTCACATATGTACATATCTCATGACCAATGTCATTTAGCAGATGTATATGTATGTGTGCAGTAAAACGTATTTTTTAAAAGAAGGCGTGATTTGTTTTGATTTCGCATGCGCATTTGCATTGTTGTTGTTGTTGTTGTTGTTGTTGTTGTTAATAATAAAATAAAAATAAAAAAACAAGATAAACAACTTAATAGTCGAGCATGTTAAAGTGTTTGAAGGTTGTTGATGGTAATTATTCTTAATGATAATTACCAGTTATTTTCACCGTTTATAGCACGAAGTATTTGGTTTTAGCTAAAAACATTATATTTTTAGCTTAATGTTGTGGATTTTATGCAAATTGCTGTGATTGCCTATTTTCATATGCTGGACAAAATTTTACATGAACACCATGTCGTATGAGTGACTTTATCGTGTTAAGTAGTTAAATTGCCGATATATGGAATTGAACTGCATTCAAATTTAAATGCGTCACCATTATTATTTTCGAAGTTACAGCTATAAACATATTTTCGAAGTTCCAAAGTTTTTGTTTAATTTCCGCCGACTGACCAGTGCGATTTTGGTAATTTTTGAAATATATGTAATAGAAATGGTATTCTCTAGAGCTGTTCGTCGACAAATTAGTTAGGGTAAATCTAGCGGCGCAAGAAAGCGCTTTATGGGAGTTTCCTACCTGGATACCCTACGCCAGGTCGCGGAGCTGGTTTTTTCATTGCCCACATGGCCAGAAACCCATGCTAGTTTGAGGTTATTGCTTGGCGAAAAATTGCAAATTTGGCGCTTCTTTTCCATACCAATCTTAAGCTACATTTAAACTGCACCAAATGCGTCACTTTTGGCCAAGTTTTTTAGAGACCGTTCAGCCGCAGATTGAATTCGATCACCAAATTGGGTCCAATTAAATCAAATTCGTCTAATTTGGCAAACAAATTCATTCTGCGGACAAACATTCTCGAAATAACTTCGCCAAAAGCGACGCAAATTTGGGATTCCATCACATTTGACCTCATTTGCCTAACAACACAATCCACAGTTCCTCTAAATAGCAAGTGCCTGTGTTCCACATTTAGAATTGCCCAGCAAAAACCTTAATGGGCAATTGACGTGTGATAACTTTTGCACTATGCACAGCTGTAAGTAACAATTTCAACTACTTTGTTTTAGGAAATTGGGCGAATTCTACCAGGAAAATCTTCTTGACTCTTCTTTTATTATTACTCTACAGGTGTTTAAAACATTGCGGTGGTGCATTTTCTTTCGGTGGCTTTTTGTCCTGGTAGAAAATTCTTGCAGGGAAGGTGAAGCCAAATGCAAATTTGCCAGTGTAAACGGTGTCGAACTGAATTCGCCAAATTTAATGCAGGGAAAATGTACTATTGGGTATGTCGTCCCTTGTCAGTTGACAGATGGGCAGCTGTCTTTTTAGTTTAATCAATTCGTTAATCCGTGGTCAACTGATATAGGGCTGTGTCTATTGACCTGCCTGCCCGAAGAAGATATAATGATGAGCTGTATGAGCTCTACGCAGACGTCGACATAGTTACATGCAGGATATCATTAACTTCATGGACAGCCAAGCGGCCATCAAATCTCTTGGCTCTTACTCGGTCAACTCTGAACTAACGCTCAGCTCTCGTCGATATCTTCAAGAGATGGCTCAACAAAACCGCGTGCAGCCCACATTGAAGGAAACTGTAGGGCACTTGCGAGGCACGATCAAG
This sequence comes from Campiglossa producta, assembly GCA_964058755.1. Taxonomy (NCBI): domain Eukaryota; kingdom Metazoa; phylum Arthropoda; class Insecta; order Diptera; family Tephritidae; genus Campiglossa; species Campiglossa producta. The sequence goes on from CAXKVI010000003.1 coordinate 105,384,270, forward strand.
CAGGTTTTTTGGGATAAAAAACGCTAAGGTATGCCCTTTGCCACGTGCAAACCAATGCCAACGAAATATGGCTACAATTTCCAGGGTGCCGGATATCTAAACAAACCTAGCCAAAATGGGATATTAAACGATCTAGACACATTTACGCTTTAAGAAGGAGGTAAATCTGCAAATTAATTAGGCTATTAACCGGGCATTGCCTTATAGGTAGGCACGCAGTAACGTCAGGTGAGCCCTACCGACGATGATGTAGGAGTTGCAAAGATGATGAGGTGGAGGAAACGCTTGAGATGAGTTTTGAATTTTTCGCATTGTAATGCTGCCTTTGAGAATTTGATGGTAAATTTTGATGTAAATATCAGCTGTTTAACATTATAAAGCTGACTGAATGCGTAGCACTGTCTAGCAGGAGAATTTTAAGGTCATACTCGATCTAAAATCTTAATCCTTAATCTTAATAAAATATAACTAATTCCGTTCCTGAAAACTAATCTGCAACTCTTTCAGTCGCAGGGTTAATTCGATACTCGAAAAGCATTGACATGCGCCGGACAGTGTGGCAACACTGTACAATTAACAACATATTATCAGCTGATTGTATATTTTCAATTGAAATTGTATGCGATTTGTGTAATATCTGTTTATTCTACAAAAATTTAATAAAACGCGGTAAAGTAACGAAAGAAAACATGCTGCGCAAGAAAATAACAAAAACAGTATCCGAAAAAATATCGGACATATTAACACGAAATGCCAATGGCCAAGATGAGAGTAGCAGCGATGATGAGCAAAGTGAGGAACCACGTGTGGAGGATGAGTTTGATGAATACGATTTGCCCGATGCGCGAAGCACGGATATAAGAAAGCGGAATGTGAAACTGCTATCAGAACAAAGTGCAAAATATCGGGGTAAGATATCAACAAGGAATGAGCTGGAAGAAGAGGAGGAGAGTGATAGCACAGATGATGGCGAGAAAGTGGATGGGGATTCAGAAGATGATGGTGAGGAGGTAGCACTGAAAGCGTTTAGGAGTAAGCTAGAAGCTGATGAAGGAAGTGGAGGAGAGCATAGTGAAAATGATGATGGAGGGAATTTGAAATGGGATGATGACAGCGAAGATAGCGAATGCAATGAGAGCAGGGAACATGATGATTATGATGAGGAAGGTGATGAAGAGAACGATGATGATGATACGAGCGGCGACGAGGAAGGCATAGAAAGCGAGGATGATAACAGCGAGACCGAGCAACTGGATGCCAACGATATAATCGCTGAAACAAATCGTCAAGCTGAAGTGCAAAAGGGACAATGCGTCCAAAACCAATTGAAAATGTGGGAGCGTCTCTTAGAAATGCGTATACGCACACAAAAGGTGCTAAGTAAAAGCAATCAGCTGCCAACACCCGCGGCACTAAAATCGGAGCAGGAGCAAAACGAAAAGTTAGCCAGCGTGTGCAATCAGACTGTGGATAGAGTAGGCAAATTGCTCACAACACTGCTACAACTACAAAAAGCTTGTAGTGAACAATTCACAGAACAGCGTGCTGCCTTGAAGAAAACGCTAAAGCGTACGCTGCCCACAACGGGTGACAATTCCGGACCACCACCCCTCAAACGTTTTGCCGACCATTTAAATGCGCATTTTCAAGAATTCAAACTCTATCGCAATACGGTGCTACTCAAATGGGATGATCGCACGAAATTGCTAACACCCGGAGCGGGAGCAAAAAAGAAATCCTTGAATGAAGATTATGATATTTTGAGAAAAATCGAAAATACTTTACAATCACGAGCAGCACTCATTAAGCATTCACAAACTGTGAAAGCGGGTGATGAGGCTGGGGTGTCTGATGGTGATGATGACGAGCAAACGAAAAACGCTGCCGCTGAGCATGCGCAAACGCAACGTTTAAATGTTGAACTTTATGATGACAGCGATTTCTATCATTCACAATTGCGTGAACTAATCGAATATAAAACGAGCACATCGGTGAGCGCTAGCGAAGTGACACAACAATATGTAGAGCTGCAAAAGTTGCGACAAAAAATGAAGAAAAAAGTGGATACGCGCGCTAGTAAGGGGCGTAAACTGCGGTGAGTCGAATTGAAGAGACGGCTAAGTGGAAGATCACCCTATTTCAAAATAGTTTTACAATTTGGTACAAGAACGCCGTATCTTGAACCCTTTTGAAAACGAATCTATGCATTTGATTCAAAAAAGTCCTATCATAGCCAAATATTTATTAAATTTCATTCATATAGGGGCGTTTTGAAACACGTTCTGAGCTGCGGCGTTCCTCAACAGATTTTTGAGGTAGATCGTTTTTAAAAAATATTTCGTAATGGGGTGATCTTCTACATAGTCCTCGATTTACATACTTGACAATTAGGAACAAAAACTCATAAGTAATTTTTTATTTGCAGCTACACGGTTCATAATAAGCTCGTCAATTTTATGGCCCCTGATGACACTACAACATGGACGGAGGAATCTAAAGATGAATTGTACAGATCGTTATTTTCCGCTTAATTTTGTTTTCTATAGTTTAGTTGTAATAAAATACGCTATAAACTAGTAAATCTAAAGTTCATAAATTATTAGAAAACTCCCTACCAAAATTCATTCAAATCGTAATAGGTTGATTCCATCCATTTGAAGATTTGTCATGAAATGACCCACTATGTATGAAATGACCGACAAGACAGGGCAAAATATTGTGACTACAACAGCAATAGTTCGAAACTATTCCCACGAAAGTAGCGTCTAGTTACTGAAAAGTATTTTACCAGAAAAATAGGACATTCCATCTTTCACTCTTTTAAAGTAAATTTCAACTGGATTTAGACCATAAATGCTGCATATGCTAAGAACAAGAAAGATTCGAACATAAGTTCGAATAGTTTCGAACACCCGAAATGTGTTAGTAGCGGCAACAAGTGGAGCAGTTGGAGTTCTTTTATATTGCAAGACGAACGTAAATACGATTATTGTATCAAATCATTAATTTCGAAAAGTTTTGAACATCCAAGAAGCATTTGCAGTAGGAGAAAAAAAATTTAGTTCTTAACAACACGAACAAATTCTAACAATAATTTTGAAAAGTTTCCAACTTCGAAAAGTATTATTAGTTCAGAAAACTAATTTCGAAATCTTTGCAGTGGGAAAGTACCAAAAAGTAAAAAGGAAAAAATTTTGAAGACGCGGAAGAAGTCGAACACTAATTTTTCAAATATTGGGACTTACAAAAAGCATTAATACATACATAGTTGAAAAAAAAAAAATAAACTATAATGGTCAAAGAATCTCTAAAGGATGCAAGTCGAAGGTAGAACAAACGTTTCTGGCGAAGCGAGAATATCACTCATATCAAAATATTTATGTATTTCGAACATCCGACGAGCATTAGTAGTTAAAAAAAACATTAAATTAGGAAAACACCAAATAATCCGAGCATTCATTTTGAAAAATTTTATCAACTCGGAAAACTTTCGAACATTCGAGAATAAAAAAACACAAAAAATTAGAGTTTTGAGAAACACTATGAAATTCGAATATTACTTTCAAAGTTCAAACCACGACAACCCACCCCGATGCGTTCGGGACTGTCTATAACTAAAAGTTGCGTGCAATAGAAAAACACTATGACCATCACTATAACTATTGGGCTCAAACCCCAAAACCGCCCCCTCTGCGCACGGCTCTGTAATCACTAATTAGAATTTTAAATAAAACAAAAAAATTCGAACATAGATACATTTAAAGCATTAATTTCGAAACATTCGAACATCCGAACATCCGAAAAGTATTTGCTGTTGAAAAAATTGGGTTGCAAGGTTGCCTACATAATTTCCGAAAAGTTTTTGCTTCTCTTGTAAAACGTGTTCCTTAAAGAAAAATTGTTCTACTTATCCATTTTAGGTTCTCCAGCTAAAAAAAAACACATATTTAGGTATCATTGTATGTATGTATTGTATATTGTTTTATTTAATTTAATATAGGTATTTTTCATTATTATTATTTATTTAAATGGTATGTATAATTTGCGCATGTGTGTGTGTGTTTTTGTGGTCAATTTTATTTATTTATTATTTATTTATTAACTTTGCTGCTTCTTTGTGTTTTTCTATGTACTATGTATGTATGTATTATGTATGTATATAGTTGAATATTTTTTGTTAATCAATTATTTAGTTAATTAATTATACTGTTACATTGCTACAAGAGATTCAGCGCAAATTAACTGCTCAGTGATAAACTTTGCGGTATTTCCTTAAATTTTCTTTCTTTTTTTTTTTTTTTTTTTTTTGTTGTGTTTTCTTATTATTCGAAGTAAGAAGTCTATCATTTCGTGGTAACCGTGTTTATGGTCTGTAGCCACTAAGTATGGCTAACACAGTTGTACAATTTTTTATTCTCGATTGATTAAAATATAGCTAGGTGAGTGTAAGTTCTTTTCTCTTCTAATTTTGGTTTTTAATTTTAGTTTCGTTTCACTGACTTATTTTTTTTTTAATTTTCGACTTTATGCTGCAATTTTCTTTTTTCTTTTGTTTTTTCCTTTCTTTTTTTTTTTGTTTAGTTAGAATACAAAAAGTACAGCAAATATATAATATCATCTCATATTAGCATCATCTTCAATGTCACATTTTCAGCATTTTCGTCAGCTCATTGTTTTTTTTTTTTTTTAATTTTATACGCTATGTTATGGCGAAAAGTCATTATAATTTTTTGTTTGTTTTTGTTTTTAATTAATAATCGATAGGTATATAAGTAAATTACGAATAAATTAAAACTTAACAAATACAGTTACAATATAGTTACACGCATATACAAATACAAATATTTTTTTTTAATTTATAAATTTTTTTTAGCTTATCGTTCGTTTTTCATTACTAACCTTTATCATATTATTTGCCAATACACTGCGTTTTCTACAATATAGTTTAGTTTTGTTGTTGCATACACGCATTGTTTATACATGCATTATCAAGTTTATTATTCAACTAATAAAATATATATATTTTTGTGAGTATGTCTAATAATAAAAAAAAAAAAATATACTGGTATTGATAGTAGTCGACAGATAATACTTTGTTAATTTGAGCTAAGTTATCGCAATGCAATTAAGTGTTCGGTTCTTTGAAAATGTTGTATTGAAAAAAAACATCATATATGTATATGAGCTACTTCGAATATAAATTGTTTTGTACAAACATTTTCTGTGTGGCTTAATTTTTTGCTCAGTAGATTCGAATTGGTTCCGGGCGTCATAAACTCATTTCGTGCTGATACAAATTTAGTTCTAAAGTGAAGTTCGAAAGTACTAAATTATCAAAATATGCGAGTTACACACGAAAAAATTGGAAACTGGATTTTGAACAGATTCGAACTGTCAAAGAGCTTTATTAGTTGAAAAAACAGAAATTCGAATTTTTAAAAGCACTTTTTGGAAGAAAGGGAAGATTTTAGTTTTGAAAAATTCGAACATAACCTTCGTAAAGATTCGAACTTTCAAATAGCATTTTTTGTTGAAAAAAAGAAATTAGAATTCTCAAAACTCTCTTTGGAGGATGCAAGTCAAAGATAGAGAAAACATCTAGCGAAACAAGAATATATCAAAAAATTAATTTCGAAAACACGTACACTCAAAAAGCATTTTCAGTTAGGAAAACAAAATTTAGACTTTTAAGAATCGCGACAAAAATTCGACCATCAGTTTTGATAAGATTCGAAACCGCCAAAAGGCATTTATTTGAAAAAAAAAAACAGGAATGAGATCAGAACAAACTATTCGAACACCATTTTTTTAACTTTTATTCGATTTTTTGTAAAGTTTAAAAAACTTCTCTTTTCGAAATAAGTTTATTCTGACACCACTATGCAATTTGATTCTAACCGACTCAGTATCTCTTCAAACAGATTCATTTGATTTAAACTGATTCATTCGTACTATTTTATTTATATTTTCGAAAATCGTGCACCACTTAGGGAATTGAGTGTATCCTTTTTAATCGAATTATAAGATAGAACAATAAGTTTCGAATCGAGTTTTAGAATAGGACCGTAAACCGAACGAAAACGAATCGTAAGTTTCGATACCTTAGCCAAGTTGAAGCACTCAATTGCACAGCATTTATAATTAGTAAAAAATTACTTAAGTGTGTTAAGGAAATGCATAATAAAATTAGAATAGCTGCAAATGTATACAATTATTCTCATAATTCGTCATTTTAGAATTTATGTGAATATATAAAGCATAGTAAAAAATATATGGATCGTTCCATGCCAAGCGACCAACAATTTAGAGACCATACAAAGTTATCTCTTTAGATTGTCTATACCTTTTCCAAATGTACTTTGGATAGTATAAAGTTTTCTTACTTCAGTTTTAGTCCTATGATTTACAAATTATTCAACTTCTGAATATTCGGAAGTGCATTCAATGAACTCTGAAGTGCACCTGGGGTCAATTCGTGTTCTATGAAGAGCAAGAATTTCTCCACGAAGAAAAGGTGTAGAAATAAATTCTGTACAATTTTTAGTATTAAGAGGACTTTAAACATTGAACGATTTGACATGGAATCGGTATTTTATACATATAAATAAAAAAGCGTAATAAAATATTAATATAGCTTATGTGACTCGCTAGCCTTAACCTTTCAACGCTATCGATTTTTTTTTTTAAATTAGTTATTTAAAAGTAATTTTTAAATCAACGGCTAAGTGGAAGACATCCTATTTCAAAACTTCCCCATTTGAACGAAAATTCCGTATATTTTTAGTTGAGATATTGTGTTTTTGAATAAAACTTTGAAATAGAGCGTTATTGAAAAAAAAATAGGCGGGATGTTTTTGAAATAGAGTGATGTTCCATGCCATTCTGCATGCAGCTACCCCATGTAAAACCTGGCGTAGAACACATTTTTGTTTTAGCTAACATACAACAAAATTTGCGCGTACATTTACCTACCACTGGTGGTTCGTATATCTTTCTTTTTTCCTAGACACAAAATACATATGTATAAATAAATACTTAAAAATATTGCACTACTAACAAAATAAAAAACATTTAAACATGCAAATATTCGTGTGTGTATGTATGTTTGTATATAATAATAATAATGATGATGATGTTTTTATATGTGTGTTGTATGGATATAAATTCTTAAATACTGGGCACAGGTTATCGTGGTCGTTGATTTACGTCATTTCAGCACATCATCGTTAGCGCATTGTCACCATCAAGTTGCCGAGACGTTTACTAAAATATTACTTAATTTTATACGCAGAATGCCTTCGAATCAAATTCTTGTTGTTAATTATTAATGGAATTTTTAAGTAGCAATGGTAAACCAGTTTTAGTTTTTGATTTTGAAACAAGTATAGTTGCAGTCTTACCACCGCCAGCCGCAGCAGTAGCACCACCACCACTACCAGCTACTTTATTGGGGGACACCACAGTTGAGTTGGCGCCCGCATCAGCAGTGGTAGTGGTTGTTGCGGCCGCTGTAGCATTAGTATTTACATTAACTGTATTCGTAGGGTTTGCCAATGTCGCTGCTGCTGTGCAACCGGTTACAAATTGTTGTTGCATTGCATGTTGTGTTGTTCTATTGGCTGCCGCTGCTTGACGTTGATGTAATTCTTGCACAAGTACTGATTGTTTATTCATTGCGCGTAAAACTTGTGGTCTTATTAATTTGTCACTACCACTCGGTTGTTGATGATGATTTAGTTGTTGGCTACTATTGTAAAATTTTTGGATGTCATCACATGGTTCGTTGAAAGATTGCAATTGTGAATGAATTGATGTCACATTTGAGAGTGTACTTTCTGTATCGACGGCACCAGCATATTTTCTTATAGTTATCGTCTGATGTTGTAGTTGTTGATCTACACCTGAAACCTAAAAAATTATTTATTTTTAATAAATTGTGTTGTTGTTGTTGTTGTTGTTGTAGCGAGGTGTAGCCCTGCCTAAATGTCAGACAGGGTCACCCCGAGTGTATTGCTCTTGGCCGGGTCGATATAAGAAAACGGCCCGGGTCGTTTCGGCACGATGGGTACAGCACAAGTACTGGTACCGTTCTCGTAGAACGGGCAATACAAGAAACTAGCCGTGTTGGCCATGTAGGTCATTTAGCGTTACCCAGCGTGCACCAACTGGGAGGCGACCTACTTTTACATTAGTGAGTATAAATTGCTTTAACGTCGAGTATAACCACAATCTCTCGCTACCCTTTCTTTCTCCCTTTCCCTTTACCTTTCTCTCTCACTCTCTCTCTATATATTCCTCCATCTCTCTCTCTCTCTCTTAATTTCTCCCCCTCTCTTCCCTCATTTCTATCTTTCCCTCTACCTTTCTCTCTCACTCTCTCTATATATTCCTCCATCTCTCTCTCTTAATTTCTCCCCCTCTCTTCATTCATTTCTCTCTCTATCTTTCCCTACACCTCAGCGTATATATCTGTCTCTATCTCTACATATAGACGTGCCATACTAAAACTAACACCAGAAATTTTGTGTCTGACGAAAACTAACACTTTTATTTTGAATCTGACGAAAAGTAACACTTTGATTTTCCTCTGAAGAGAATGTAGCACCTAAAAGTGTTAGTTTTCGTCAGACACAAAATAAAAGTGTTCGTTGTCGTAGACACAAATTGAAAGTGTTAGTTTTCGTCAGACCCAAAATAAAAGAGTTACTTTTCTTACAGAATTTTAGTTTTGGTAAAAACTTTAAATTTTTTTCGATATGTCCTTCCTTACGTCTCTGCATCTCTCTACATTTCTCTATCTCTTTGCCTCCCTCTACATTTTTCTCTATCCACTCTACCTTAATTTATCTCTCTATCTCATTGTAATTTTTTTCTTTCTCCCTCTTCCTTTATCTCTCTATCTCCAATTTTTTTCTGTTTTTCTCTTTCATTCATTTCTCTCTTCCTATCTATACTTCCCTCGCTGCCATTTTATTATTGTTTCTAACTAATTTTATGTATTGTTATCGTACCACTCAATACACATACCTTTTTAAAATAGCCCAAATCTTTATCTCAAGTACTCTTTGTTGGATGTATAATATTTTCCATGTCTTTTTGTACACCAAATAATTCCGTTAGATTTTTGGAAAATAAAACATTCAATTCGCTTAACTTCGCCATTTGCTAAGGGATATAAAATAAAATTAAAAACATATTTATCTTTTCTATAGAAAAATTACAATCTTCAAAAGTTAACCCATTGCTTACATTATGATCAAGGCTTTTATCTCGTAAACTCATATTTGCCGCTTTCAATTCAATTTCTTGACTCATTAGCTCATTCTCTAGTGATTCGATGCGTCCTTTCAGTAAACCAATTTCACGTCTTAAATCTTCCGCAATTTCTCCACCACCTGCAGCGCCAGCAACATTGCCACCACCACTAACACGAATAACATCCAGCTCACGTTTCAATCGTATATTTTCTTCTTTGTAAGTATGCAACTGACGCTTCCATTCGTCCACATTGGCAGTGGATTCCTATGATAGGAAAATGATTCATTTTTACTATGTAGAACAAAAAAGTTGTAACTATAATAAAGCAAACAAAATACCTGCAAAGCACTTGTCAGACGTATATTATTATTCTTTAATGTGGCCAACTCAATTTCCCACTTTTTAGCATTAGCACAGCTGAAAGAGAATTTTTTTGGATTATTTACATTTTTTCTTAATTTTATTTTTGTTTCTTTCACATACCTCTGAGCTAATGCCATTTTAAGCCGTTCATTTTCGTATTTCAATTGTTGTTCACCAGTTGCACCAGCACCACCACCTGTATGTACGCCAACAATACTACCACTAGAGGATACTTGTACCGCTGTTGGTGCAGGTGATGGTGAAGCACCTACATTCATATCTTGTTTATTTTCCGCTGCAGGCAACATCTTATGAGATGGACTGTCCGGATTGGCATTTTGTGTATTCGTATTGGACATATTTGGTGGTTCGACAGTGTGCGGATCAATATTGGTATTATCATTTTGTTGCATACGCGATGATATCGGTGATGTATTTGCTGATGTTGTGGGCGTAACAGCATTAGAACCTAAGGAAAGAGAGTAAAAAGCTATAGTATTTATTTGAATTGATATAATTTTTGTATTACCATTTGCAGCTTTGATAGCACTCTTTGTGGCTTCTTTGACTTCTTGGAACTTTTCCACGAACTGAAATTTGTGGGATATTAATTTTGAGTATTGAATGAAAAGAATGTTATAGGAAAAGCAATTACAATTGCTCAATGAAATTATATTGAAAGTATAATTATTTCTCTAAGTAATTGCAAGTAATGTATTAATTTCATTGTACGATGCTACAAGTACACAAAAATTTAAACCATATTTTTTAGTTTTTAGTTTTTTCATTCTTTGAAAACCAATTTTCTAGTACTTTGTAATTGTTCAATTCATCTCTCCTTATAACTCATCTATGATCATACCTTGGTTAATTCTGCTTCAGAAGCAAAGCCCAAACCGTAAACCGTATTAGCTCTTACATCACTCCATTGTCCAAATTTTTGAGATGTTTGCGTAAATGTCATATTCGGAGTTATTGTAGAATTAATAACGGCTTTTGTGCCTTCCACGCTGATAATACGATACAGATTACGGGATGAATCGTAAAAGAAACTCACATTCACCGCTTTCATACTGGCCGTAATCCATGTGCGCTTCGTCTTCGGATCGATGTGGAAAACATGAGCTTGACAGGTGAAAATCGGTTGTTCGCTGCGGGGAAAAAATCATAAAAAGAAATCTTTAGCAAATTCTTAACCGAGAAAAAATTTTATAGAAAGGTTTAAGAAGTGGCTCAGTGTCAGAGTCGTGTCGCAATTCGATATATAGGAGGTGACACCTTTGTTTTAAATAAGTGCTTCAAAACGTGGGACTTCGTTAACAGTCTCACTGTATCGACACATTGGTTCTGCATCGAATATTCCTGCTTCTGTTGTTGTTGTCGTTATTACGACAAAAACACTCGCCGAAGGTTTTGGGGATTGATGTCGAAATGTACAGTCTTTGGCTGGATGTGAATCCGATACGCTCCGGTAATCCCTTACGGTACTGCCCGATTGTCGTGGTAGCGACTTGATATGACCAGTGGAACCTTCTAGGTCATGTCATCCGTCCATCCCTAAGGAAGGAGAACATGTGTAATGAGAGGTGAGAGGGGCATCATATCCGTAGATCAACCATCGAGTTAGCACCGGTTTGCTTACATCGGGCATATTCTAAACCCCTTATCCACAGGGGCTCTATACCTCATTTTTCAAACCGAATGTTCTTTTTTATGTTATCCCTAGTTAGTTGATTGAGTGAGAGCTTCTCTCCAAGCTTCTTGATGTTACGGGTTTGTACTACGTTTCCTTTGCAGGAACCTTCCCTTGCTATATTCATATGGGTTCGATTGGCGGTTTTCGCTATTGTTATATACAAAGGGTTTGGTCGGGCATCACCTTCACGAGTGATTTTCTAGTACTGAATGTGATTATGATATAGCTGAAGTTAATATCACTTAGGCTACTCTTGAACTTTGCCGTTACTATGAGTAAAATATCAACATCATAGCTCCGGGAACGGATTCTAAGTCAAGTGAAAACCAAGAAAATCCTCTTATTGGCAGCAAGTAACAAGGCGAAAGAGTCCCTGATATTTCTGATAGTAGATGTTATACTACTTTTGTGCAACGTTACAAATTTACAATTACAAGGCAGATTCCGCCCCCACAATATGTCGTTCACATGCATCGTTTGCAAATTCCTTTGCAAAAAAATTTTCACTTTATTATATTAAGAATTTTTAATAGACTATTTCCAAGAACACTTTCTATATAACGTTTTTAAATTAATTTTTCCATGTTTGATATGTTAATTAATTAAAGTAGCTCTTCCAAAGAAAATTGTACATCGGCAGCAAACTACGGGCGGGGACACTTAAGCACCACAAACCCGTCACCACCTCCATATATTTGATCATATTAACATCACTTTACTATTTAAATAGAGTATTTTCTTTTATGTTGTAATTTTTTTCAATATTTACCCCATTTTCTTTATTTGATCGTGAAAATTCCGCCTTTGCAAAAAATTTTCGGTCGGTTTCGATTTTTCCAATTATTCTAGTATGTTGGTGTCAAACAAATACAATGCTGCCAGATGTGTAGTGTGAAACTGTTATACAAAATTCTTTTATATCGCACCCCAGCAAAACCACCGTGACCGATACTTCAACACATTTACACTTTTTGCGCTGTGACAAGCACATTCGCATTTTAGTGTAGAAAAGTATAGTGTTGGGACGGGTGAGGGAAAGGCGAAAAAGTGAGAATGGAACACACGTACACAAAACTTTTGGGACTATTCTTGATTGCTGTTAAGAATATGATTGGCCCGCGTGCCATAAACATAGGGCGCGCGAGTTACATGTCATTACTCCCATCCCTTTTCAACCTTCATTCTAACTCATCATTTCTCTTAAGTTTTCTCTTAGGTTTTAAGTGCTCATAGTTTTAAGCTTAGTTAATAAGACTATAAATAGATGTACTTCTTGCAAATTTCTTTCTTCTTGAATAAACGTCTGAAAAGTAAGTTCGTCTTTTATTTAAATCCGTGGCTTAAGCTCACAAATGTTATTGGCGCAGTCTAGTGAAAAGAACCAACAAAGAAATTAAATTTCTTCGATTCCCAGAAAGTTAAAATATAAATTGAAGGAAGGTGTTTTTTTTTATTTAAAAGCTAAATAATAATCAGTTAAGTGAAAAAAACAATAAGTTCGTGCGAAAATAAAAGTTTTAATAAAAACGTAAAACATAAAAAAAGCTTTTGTAGTAAAAACTTGAAAAAAAAAAAAACAAAAAAAAAAAAAAAAAATTTGATTGAAAAATTAAAAATAAAAGTGCAGTATAAAAATAGAGATTGTAAAATAAATTTTGTTAAACTTTTGTATACCGAAAAATAATTTTTTTATAAATATATATATATATATATCAATGTGTACGTATATCCACATATAACTGTTTGGTGAAAATTGTTCGTAAACAAGAAACAGTTATCATAAAAGGCTAGTAGTTTTTGTCACATTTTGAGTAAACAAGTTACCGCTAAACGAAGGTTATAATAAGAACCGAACATTTTTTGCCAATTTTGGTAAACAAGTTCCTGTTATATGACAACGGTTAACTACATCAAGCATTCTATTCTATTTAAAATAAAAAATAAAAACCTCTAAAAAAAAAAAAATAAAAAAAAAATAAATAAATAAATACATAAAAAAAAAATTGTTAATCATAAATGAAACAATTATAAACCAAATGCAAAGAAATTAAAAAGAAAAAAATAAATAAAAGAACAAATTAAGCACGTTTTTTATTTTGAGTACATGTGCACTTCTTAACTTAACGAATTAAAAAAAAAAAAAAAAATAATAACAACAACAAACTATTAGTAGAGGAAATTTAACTACGTACCTACATATTTGTGAGCGAGGTTTAGTGAGAGAACTAGAGCTTAAATTAAAAGAAAAAAAAAAAAACAACAGCAACCAATCCAAGCGAAGGAGAGGTGTCAAAAAAATAACTAAATAAAAAATCATTTAATGAACGAAAGACAAAGCGTCTTTGATCGAAATAGAAAATTTTTAAATATGGAAGATCTTGAGCAAAAAATTGCCCAGTTAACTGAGGTAGTTAATCAACAAGCTTTGGTTATCCAACAGCAACAATTAGCAATACAGCAACAACAACAGGACGCAGCAATTCAGCAACAACAGCAAACAACAGCGCAGCAACAACAACAACAAGGCACAGCAATACAACAGCAACAATTGGCAAGTAACTATTTTCAGCTGAGTGCAAAGGACGTTATACAGCAATTTCGGCAATTGCGTCCCTTGGATGAGACACAATTTGTAGGCTCATTCATAAGGTCAGTAGAAAAAACGTTTGAGCTTTGTGCAAATAATGACCAGCTTATGGAATACGGCCTTCACATAGTTAGGAAAGAAAAAATTATGGGGGATGCTGGGAGAAGTATTCGTGAATTGAGCGAAAATTCCGATTGGGAGCAAATAAAAAGTAATCTAAAACAGCATTTTAGACCTCGTCAAACTTATGGCGAGATATTTAATTATTGTAGAATGGTCAAAGTATCAAATTTAAGAGAGTTATTTAATGTTTTTGAAAAGGCCAAATTCGACTTAAGCGAATTGTACGAGTTTGATGGGAGACAATCGTCGCTATATTCTCCAGTATGTGTTAATAGGGATTTAGTGGACATTTTATTAGAAAAAATTGATGGTCCAATTCGGGCTCACATAAATCCAAACAGTAGTTTAAGTGAAGTAGTTCGTAGATATTCTGAATTAAAACTTCTTGATGATTCAAGATGCATTGATTTTAAGTACAAAAAAGAAGTAAATAGGTTAAAAGTAAATAGCAATAACAACTACCAAATAAATAAACAGCTCTCAAATAACAATAGGCCTAAGACAAAATTTTCAAGTAATAACCAACAAGATATGCAAAATAGCAATCTTGATCAAAAATATTTATATGGACAATCGAATAGATACCAAAATACGTATCAACCTAGTGACAGGAATTTTCAGCCACCTACTAGAAATAATTATTCAGCGCAATCGCGAAATACTTATAATACAAATAAACAACATTTTTCAGATAATACAGTTGAGCCTATGGATATAACTAATATTGAACAGTCGGTAAATTTTCTCGAGGAGAGTACTACCAACTGCTACCGGTGATAACAATCACCATTGAAAATGAAAGGATAAATTGCTTAATAGACACTGGTTCTACAACTAGTTTAATAGGGCCAAATGCTTTAAATAACTTTTCCGTTGAATGTTTGGAAAAAACATTATATTTTAAAACTATAAATGGTATAAATAAAGTAAATAATAAAATTATTACCCCATTCCCTAAAGAGTTTAAGTCTTATGGAACAATATCTTGGAAAGTTGTAGATTTAAAAAACGAAAACTACAATGCCATTATCGGTCAAAATATTTTAAGGCCTTTTAAAGCAATAATTGATTTAGAAAACGATTATCTTGAAATTAATAAAAACAAAATATTTTTCCATAAATATCCTTTTGATATTCACCATATATATGCATTGAAACCAGTTCCTGATAATATTATTGAAAAATTGAGTTTGAATCATCTTAATGCGGAAGAACGTAAAAATCTTGAAAAACTATTATTTTTATATGAAGATTTGTTTTATAAGGAGGGTGAAAACCTTACAGCTACACATAATATTCAACACGAAATTATAACTACCACTAATAATCCAATCTATTCAAAAATTTATCGCTATCCAAAGTCCATGAGCAGGAAATAAATAAACAAATCAATGAAATGCTACAGCAAAATATTATAACCCCATCCTGCTCTCCATATAATAGTCCTTTATGGATTGTCCCGAAGAAAATGGATAAAAACGGCTCAAAACAATGGAGAGTCGTGATAGATTATAGGAAATTAAACGAAAATACAATATCCGACAAATTCCCAATTCCTAATATTGATGCGATATTAGACAAATTGGGTAGAGCTATGTACTTTACTACGCTGGACCTTGCCAAAGGTTTCCATCAGATTGTGGTAAAGCCGGAGGATCGTAAAAAGACCGCTTTTTCAACTCCCGATGGGCATTTTGAATTTGTGCGAATGCCTTTCGGGCTAAAAAATGCACCATCGACTTTTCAAAGGCTTATGAACTCCGTGCTCCAAAAATACATAAATCGGGTATGTGTCGTCTATTTAGATGATATCTTAGTTTTTAGCTCTTCTTTAGAAGAACATTTTACAAATCTTAATCTTATTTTTGAAGCTTTGCGTAAGGCGGGTCTTAAGATCCAAGTTAATAAATGCAATTTTTTATGTAGGGAGACAGAGTATTTGGGTCATGTCTTAACCTCTGATGGAGTTAGGCCCAATATAAACAAAGTCGATGTTATTCAAAAATTAAAACTACCAACAACCGACAAACAAATAAGATCTTTCTTAGGGATAACGGGATACTACCGTAAATTTATCAAGGATTATGCAAAGGTGGCTTATCCTATGATATATTATCTAAAAAAGGGTATTAAAATAAATGTTAATGATCCAAATTACATATCGGCTTTTGAAAAGCTTAAATCATTAATAACTGATCACCCGATTTTAAGATACCCGAATTTTAGTAAAAGATTTAAGCTAACTACGGATGCCAGTAATTTTGCCTTAGGGGCTGTACTCTCTCAAGATGGTCACCCTATATGCTACGCTTCAAGGACATTAAATGACCACGAAAAAAATTACGCTACCGTAGAGAAGGAACTTTTGGCTGTTGTATGGGCCGTTACCTATTTTAGACCGTATTTGTATGGTGTCGACTTCGATTTACACACAGATCACCAACCACTTAAGTGGCTACAAGCTAAATATAATGGAAAAAGTATTAATCCTCGTCTCCAACGATGGCTTATACAGCTTGGAGAATATGAAGCGAAAATAGATTACATACAGGGAAAGGATAATACAATCGCTGATTTCTTAAGCAGGATAAATTCATATACAAATGAAATTAATTTATTTGAAAACGATGATGGTAACTTTTCAACCATGGCCACAATTCACTCTCAACAGGAAGATTTGAATGATCATTTTCCTATCCTAGACACGGTCGTAAACCGATTTAAATCACAAATATTTATCGTCGAAAGGAAAGCTGTTGAAAAGGAAATGGTATTAGGAAATCAAAGAATATTTATTGAAAAAAACGATATTCCTGATAAAATTTCTGATATAGTAAGGAGACATATAAAATCCGGTAAAACTGCAATTTATTCAGAATTATCTGATTCGCTTTATAATGTAGTTCAAAATGCTTTAATACAACTTTTTCAAAATAGTAACAATATTAAATTTATTAAATGCTCTTATTATGCTAGAGATTTGAGAAACGAAGATGAAGCAACAAAACAAGTGGCATTATTTCACACGAAAGAGTCAGGACATTCAGGGATAATACCTAACTATCAGGATCTTAAGCGAAAAATTTATTATCCTAAACTTAAGTACATCATTCATAAAGTAGTTAATAATTGCGATATTTGTAGTTCCTCAAAGTATGATAGAAACCCCGTTAAAAAGAAATTTTTAATAACCGAAACACCATGTGATACAAAAGAAATAGTCCATATAGATACATATGTAAATTCAAAACACTCCTTTATAGTTTTTGTTGATAAATTTTCCAAGCATGCAGCGGCATTTTATTTAGAAGATCGAAATAGCAAAACATTAATCGAGAAAATTAGATTGTATATCTCAATATTCGGTAAAATGCAGAAAATAGTATGTGATAATGAGTTTAACTCTGTCAACGTTAAACAGTTTTGCCAGGAGGAGGATATAAATATCCATTTTACAAAACCTAATAGCCATACTGGCAACTCTGATGCTGAAAGATTTAATAATACTTTGACAGAAAAAATACGAGCTTTAAATATTGAAAATAAATTACCAATCAAAGATCAAGTAAGTAAGGCTGTTGAAATATACAATAACACATACCATTCAACAATAGAGACAACTCCGAACAATGTCCATATGAATATTATTGATAAGAACGTAATAAAAAAGAGAATCGAAACAAAAAAACATAAAAATATATCCAAAGCGAATTTATGTAGAGAAGATTTTGTCGAAAAAAGGTCTGAGGGTTATATTAAAAATTATTTGAATTTGAGGCATAAAGAACAGCCAAAATTAGAAAAGCAAAATTAAAAAATGTCCACGAGTCTAATATTAAACGCCCTTTAAAATTTACAAACACTGTGTAAACAAAGTCTTTCTTTATATGAAAAATTAGCATATTTTGTAGCTATCAAACAAATCAAATTAATATGTGTATATAAACGTAAACAAAAATAAAAAAATTTAAAAATATCGTATAAATATTCATATATTACATTACATTATAAATTAAACTTACCAAAATTTCCTTTAGTTTTTAACTTGGTTTTTAGAATTAATTAACGAAAAAGTATAAATACATTTATTGTTCTTTTTAAACTAGTTCGATTTAAAATCCAGGGGTATTTTAAAAACAAGGGGTGGAGGAGTTACATGTCATTACTCCCATCCCTTTTCAACCTTCATTCTAACTCATCATTTCTCTTAAGTTTTCTCTTAGGTTTTAAGTGCTCATAGTTTTAAGCTTAGTTAATAAGACTATAAATAGATGTACTTCTTGCAAATTTCTTTCTTCTTGAATAAACGTCTGAAAAGTAAGTTCGTCTTTTATTTAAATCCGTGGCTTAAGCTCACAAATGTTATTCGCGTGACCGTTCACGTGCCGGTAACTGCGCTTGTTGGGACTTTCTATTTTAGAGATGTAAAGGGTTCAACAGAATCAGTCCGTCCGTACGTTGAAACAACTGACAGAAAAGTAGACTGCTGGTGTTTGTATGCGTAATAACAGATACGACCGATAATTGCCGTATCCAATTACCTATTAATTTTTTTTTCACGTTCAACTGCCTATTTACACACGGTCTAATTGCCAATTACACCTTGGAACGACAGTTCCATGAAATCCACCCGTGTAAACCAGCCTTAACTGACTAAAAAGATTGTGCTATAAATTGCAAAATAATTTAATTTTTATACTAGAGTTCTTTAAAAAATAGAATTAAAAGTGTTTTTTAATTTAAATTTTGAATTGCGCCGTGTGCGCAAAAAATACGTATGATCCATGATTTTCGGCCTAGACAACAATTCGAACATTACAAACTGGCATTAAGAACAAATATATGGGTAAATTATATTGATATCAAACGATATTACAAAAAAATGGTGAAGATTAAAAAGAAAAAATATATGGAAAATAGAATCAATAATAATTGTGATAATCAACGGCTAATGTGGAAATGTCTCAAAGAAGCAGTCAACATGAACAATGAAACATCTCAAATAAAACGAGTATTCTACAATAACATTTTCATCGAGGAAGACAGTGAAATTGCCAATCAACTCAACCAATATTTTGTGGAAAGTGTTGAAACAATTAGTAACAGCATCGAGAATATTTTACCAGGCGAAGCACACAACGACATAAATAGATGCCCATTTCAATTTAAACATATAAATGTTGAACAGATTATGCAAGCAACGAAGAGATTGAAAAATAAGTATGGTGGAAAAAAACTATTGGCAGAAGGCGTAATTAAGGACAGCATGGAGTACCTGGCTCACGCATATTCGTGTATTGTGAATGAAAGCTTAGACAGTGGTGTTTTCCCGGAGTGCTGGAAGACCTCTACAATTGTGCCAGTAGAAAAAGTTAAAGGAACAGTGAAACCTGATGAGATACGACCGATCAACACACTGCCTAGCGATGAGAAACTTATGGAAAGCATTGTAAAAGAGCAGCTACTGGAATATCTTAATGAACACGAAATTATTATCAGCGAACAATCGGGATTCAGGTCTAAGCACTCCTGTGAAACTGCACTCAACTTGGTAATAGCAGAGTGGAAAGAAAGCATGTCCAGTAAACAAACAGCAGTGTCAGTCTTTCTTGATCTTAAAAGAGCCTTTGAAACCATCGACAGGGACATCATGCTGACGAAACTGCACAACATAGGTGTACGTAGCGTTGCAATTAACTGGTTCAAAAGTTATCTTGATGGAAGGAAACAGCGGACAGTAATACGAAATGCAGTATCGGACGAAGTAAACATTGAACTAGGCCTACCGCAAGGATCAGTACTAGCAGCAATTATGTTCATCATCTATATTAATGATATAAATACCTGTATCGACCACTGTAAAATACGACTCTTCGCGGATGATGCTTTATTAACTATAAGCTGTCCATCTTCAACTGAGGCTATATCAAAAATACAAGCTGACCTAAACAACATATATAAGTGGTTATGCCAAAATAAACTCAAAATAAATGCAGAGAAAACGAAATGGATGATTATGCGAAGACAATCTACAGAAGAGCAAAATGTGATGCTAAAAATAGCTGATACCCCTATACAAAAAGTGAATAAAATAAAATATTTGGGAGTAATAATAGATGATAGACTGAAGTTTCATGAGCATTTTATATACACGGAGAAAAAAATATCAAAAAAGATAGGCTTTATGATACGATCATGTAAATACGTTAGTAGACATTACAAAACAATGGTTTATAGATCCATTATAGAACCCCATTTCATATATTGTCCCACGATCCTCTTCACATTGGATTCACAAATAAAGCAAAACAAAGTGATGAGATTTATGCTCAAAAAACGCTTTGATACTCCAATCTCGGAAATGCTGGAGAATTTGAACTGGCTTAGTGTTAAACAAATCATTAAATACCACACTTTGAAATTTATACACAACATGAAGTTAGATAATCTGCCAAACTACATAAAAGACCGAGTGAGATATAACAACGAGGTGCACCGATATCAAACAAGAAATATGAACAATTTTCATTTGCCTATTGTAAGATCTGAGTTTGATAAAAATAGTATATATTATGAGGGGCTAAGCGCATATAATGAGCTACCAAGTGAGATAAAAGGCTGCAATAGTATTACCAATTTTAAAAAATTATTATTTAATTATTTAATTACTGTAAGACTCTACCTAGAAATTATCCGAAGATGATTAGCTGGGTTGTTTACTATGAAACGAGCGATATGACCCATCTGAAAAGACGTGCTGAACGGCCATCAGAGCGTAGAAGGAAACTTCTATCAGATTTGTACTAGCAGTATGAAAAATCTGAAGCGTTGATCACGAATCCCTACAAGACACCTGACCACCAAATGGGCGTTATCTGACCGCCATTTGAGCTTCCACCGGTGTAGATCGAAATGGCCATCAAATTTGTATTAGCAGTATCAAAAATCTGAAGCGTCCATCGGCAATCCCCACAAGACAGCTGACTCTTATCGGGAAGCTGTTTGGTCAGTGACCACTCACGGGATGCTCCGGTCTGAGGTAATGAAGCATCAGATTTGTGATAAGATTTTAAAGGCGATGGTAAAAAAAGCGTATGCAAACATTTGTGTACGTGTAGGGTTCAATTTTAATGTGTGAGTGTTCAGCTCAGACCTGAGCATACGATGAACTGTCAGCTGAACAGCCATCAAAGTGTAGTACGAAATGGCAATCAGATTTGTAGGGATGTCTTGTATGTCTGTTATCGATAGCACATTTCCAATAATCACTGGAATGACAGAGTTTCAGTGGCATGTAAAACAGTGCTGTTACAAATTTATAAAATTGTAAACAAAACTATTTTGTACCATAGAAAGACTTTGTATTAAATGAAAACTCGTTTTAATTAGATTTTCACATAAAAGCTTTTTAGAAAATTAGTTAAAATAATCTTTTTCAACAATATTTTTGGTAAAAATTCTGACGTTCATTTCCATGCATGCAACACTGTTTTTCGACCACAATGCAACCCTATTGTGTGTACCCATTTGTCAAAATTTTCGCAACGGCACAGCAGCGATAGCGACAGTGATTCTTATACAATTCTTTTAGTTAATTCTAGCAATAATTCTTACAAAAATTAGTGAGAATATTGTGAAAAACGTGTAAACGCTGCTTGCTAAAAGCGCAAAAGACTCCATGCAGCGAGGGAAACGTACAAATTGGGCAAGTTGAAACATTTGCCATGACTACACCACCACCACAACTGTGCTAAACTCTGCGCTGCCTACACAAAGCTGTGTGTGCGTACGTGTGTGTATGACTCGAGGGCCGCGATAGGAATTTTTGGTTTTGGAGTGATTTGGAAGTCTAGTAAATTGCACAAATGTTTTAGTTAATAAAATTTATTTCATGTTTAACTAACAAGTGTTGAAAATATATAAAATGTACAAAGTTTTTTATTGAAAAAAAAAAAAATCGCTACAAGTACTGCAACGCCCTTGTATGTGGGCGATTAAGGGATGCTTATATGAACGTGTGTTATCTGTGCTGACAGCAGTAGGCTTTCCAATAAGAATTTGCTGACTGTCGGCGGTAGGGAAATGGTGTATGATTATAATTTTGGTTTTATATCAATGAAGCAGGAGTTAGAAAATTGTCTGGTGTATGAAATGTGTGCTGAAAAATGTTGCCCCAGGAATGAAAGACATAAAAACTGAAAAAAAAAAAAAAAAACGGCGTAGTGCCAAATAAAGTGTGTTTGACCAATATATGCTAATTGGAGAGAGTAGAGATATATGGCTAAAATGCAAGATATGTTGCATTAAAATATATATAACACACATGGAAATCCAATATTACATACATATTTATTTACACATATCAGTGATATGAAAATTGCTGGTCACTTTATCATGACATCAACCGTAGTAGGTAGTAGTTCGATAATTATGTGTTGTATCACATGGGCGTTTGCATGGAGGGGTCGGGGTTCAATGTAGCGTTGAAAGTTGTAGATGATGTAACCACAAAAATGCTGATATAAACCTCTTTTTACTTATATTTTCATATAACCATCAAGCAAAGAATTTAAATAAACCCATTGCAGGTTAGGAGGCTTTTGAAAATACCATAGGTTGTGTGTGCCGGCGGTTGACGGAAAGGTGTTAAAATCGGCTGCAAATTCCCGCTAGGAAATAAATGGCGACAATGGAAAACTTCCTCATTGCTAAATGAGGATGACGGCGAACCCGATGCCCCAATCCCTGAATATGGAAAAAGGTTCCACTACCCGACTATGACGAAGTGATGATGGCTACCCCAAAAGACAGCTGACCATCATCTGAGTCTTCAGCTTAACGGCTCGCGGCGTAAATCGGAATACATATTAGATTTGTACTAGCAATATGAAAAATCGGATGCAGCCGTCAGCAATGTGTTGTGGTTGTATTCCGGCTCCAAAAAAATTAAACGGTTGGAAGAGATAGACTACCCGTCGAGCTTTTCAAACACTGAGGCGAGGAACTGGTAGAAAGCATGCATAACCTCTAATACAGAATGTGATCGAACGAGTGCGTGTCTCCAGATTCCCAATGCCTTAACCGCACCAACTATTGCATGCCGTGAGCTCTGTCTTCTATGGACTGAATAAAGAAGTGAAAAAGTTTGTCTCTTGGGCTGAACGACAAAACAATGTATATGCTGTCACAAAAAAAAAAATTGGTAAATTTGGGAATTACTCCTGCCAACAAGTGGTACTTCAAATCCTTTGAAGTTTTGCCTAGCAAAAAATTCTCATCAATTTTTGTACGGTACTGCCCTAGTGGCAAAGCAAGACCAAAGGCTCAGAATACATTCACGGGTACCTGTCGTAAGATATAAGGCATAGATTAGGGACGGATATGATGCTCTCACTACCAATCTTCCCATTTCTTACGGGAGGAGAGGATGAGTTGACCTAGAAGCTTCCACTAGTCACATAAGCCCTTGCGGGCGTATAAATAGGTCGTCTCCCCGTTGGTGCACCCTGGTTAACGCTAACACCTACATGGCCCACACGGCTAGTTTCTACGTATTGTCGTTTCGACGAG
Organism: Campiglossa producta; assembly: GCA_964058755.1. NCBI lineage: Eukaryota > Metazoa > Arthropoda > Insecta > Diptera > Tephritidae > Campiglossa > Campiglossa producta. The sequence continues at coordinate 105,407,867 of CAXKVI010000003.1, forward strand.
AACGGTACCAGTACTTGTGCTGTACCCATCGTACCGAAATTACCCGGGCCGCTTTTTTATATCGACGCGGCCAAGAGCAGGGTGACCCGTCTCACATTTGGGCAGGGATACACCTCGTTACAACAACAGGGGTAGGTATACCGGTCATAAAATGCGACTAATATGCACATAGGTAATGACGTGCTAAATCGATGGTTGATCTACGGGTATGATGCCTCTCATTACCCATCCACTCCTTCATTACGGATGGAGGGATGGCATGACCTAGAAGACTCCTCGGTCACACCAAGTACCGTAGCGTACCGGGTTCGTACCCGGCCAAGGACTGTCAATTTCGGCATCACTTCCCAAAACTTTCCGGGAGTGTTTTTTGCTGTTGAAACACCAACAACAACTAGTCACATAAAATCGCTCCCGCGAAAATCGAGTAATTTCCGGCTCCTCTGTTGTTGTTTTTGTTTGAAGCTTAAAACATCCTCAGGCAGTTTTTGGCAGCATAAACAAACGTATTACTTAACGGTACTAGTCCGGCAGTTCCGAGCCCGATTTTTTTTACCCTTTGTAGGGTTGGCGGCTCTTACTTCAAGTATTCCTTGCATATGGTACATTCGAAGCCTCTAATACGCTAACAGATAGAACGCCTTTCATATTCAACCCTAGTTTCATCCACCCACACAAAAATCCTAGTTACGCCCCTGCGTAATAGTTGTTAGCCAAATGTATGACTGTTTATCATAGTACAAGTTCACACATTCATTCATACAATTAACTGTACATGTATCTACAGTTTAATGACCTTGAATTGAGTGTTATATACGATCCATACCCCATAACTCCTTTAGTAATGTTCGATTTCAATTCTAGTAACTAACTTTTTTCATTTCCTCCTACTTCCAAACAGCTTTAGTGAGTGTATGAGCAATAAAAAATGTGGAATATGATGTGCGACGTAATGCCAACTATTTCGGAGGATAGTATCTCGCAGAGATCGTCACAATTCAGTGGCGAAGATGCCAATTTTGAGCAGCTAATGGTATCCATGTTGGATGAACGTGACAAATTGATGGATAGCTTGCGTGAAGCACAAGAACGACTCAGTGAGACAGAAGTTAAATTGCATGATACAGAAAAGGAGCGTGATAGTTTACAGCGGCAAATAAATGCTAATTTACCTCAAGTAATTAATGATTAGTTACCAAAGCAGTTTTGGTTTTTAATAAGTAAAAATGTTTTTTTTTTGTTATAGGAATTTGCAACGCTCACTAAAGAACTAACACAAGCACGTGAAACGTTGCTGGAACGTGATGAGGAAATTGGCGAATTGAAGGCAGAACGCAATAATACAAGAGTAAGGGTTCAGATTAAAAAAAAAACCTTAACTTAAATTTCTTTTGAATACGAATTTTTTTTTTTTAGTTTCGAAAAAATTTCTATTTGTGGTAGTCTCGAAATTTTTCGAAAACACATTTTTTTTCTACTATGGATTTTTTAACCACGAAAACAGTATTTCAACTTATAAAATAAAACTAAAATTGAATTTTTAGTAATTTCGAAAATTTTCGAAAATAATTTTTTCATTCTTCAATCACGAAGCAGTTTTTTAATTTATGAGACATTCCATCGTGACTCCTGGGACATTTGACTCGAGAGCTTAGTCAACTTTGACTTAATAAACTGACATTGGGATTTCAATTGCTATGAAATATATTTATCGACGTGGATAAATATCCAATACAATAAATGCATTAAAAGAATTGGCGAAATAACAACTAATAGCTTTTTAACTACTCAGTAAGTGAGTGTGACTCCTGGGAAACCGAAAAATCCCTTTGTTGCACCTTTGTGAGCAGGAAAACGAATTTTAGGTTTACAGTTCAACTTTGAACTACAATTTGTATATGATCAAAAGTACATACTACATAGTACCATATTCTTTAAAAATAAGATCAGTATTAGCTTTTAGAAACTTTTACAAAGGTTAAAGAGTGTGACTCCAGGGATATTTTCCTGTTTTTTCGTGATACAATTTTTAAGTTTTTTCTGTATTATCGATGCAGTTCCCTAAAAATTTAGCTATGCAACTAGTTACCCCTAACCCATGATAATAAAAAGACCTTTATTGTAAAGTTCTGTCAGAGCAGTGGGAGTTTATGGCATTTTAAAAATTTGGTACTTGGGTGGAATGTCCCTTATAAAATATCTCAAATTCAACTTAGCCACGAAAACAAGTTTTTTAATTATAAATTATCTTAAAACGAAAACAAGTTTTTTAATTATACAAGTTTTTTAATTATAAAATATCTTAAATTCAATTTTCATTAATTTGTCAACCACGGAAACACTTCCAATTTATAAAACATCCCAAATTAGATTTTTAGTAATTTCGAAAATTTTTGAAAACCGATTCTCAACTACGAAAACATTTTTCTTTCTTCCTTAACCACGATAACAATTTTTGAATTTCTAAAATAATATCTTAAATTCGATTTTTCGTAATTTCAAAAGTTTTCGAACATAGCATGCTTTAATTTGTACATATCCAAAAAAAAAAAAATTATACTCAAATTCAATTTTGAGTAATTTTGAAAATGATTTTTCTGTTTTCTTCAATCACGAAACGGTTTTTCATTTATAAAATATCTCAAATTCAACTTAAGCAATTTCGAAAATAATTTTTTGGACTTTCTCAACCGAAACAGTTTTTTAAATTATAAAGAATCTTAAATTATATTTTCATCAGTTTTTCGACCACGAAAACACTTTTTCAATTTTCAACATTTTTCTTTCTTTCTTAACCAAGATAACAAGATTTCAATTTCTAAAATAATATCTATCTTGAATTCGATTTTTAGTAATTCTAAAATTTTCGAACATAACTTGTTTTCATTTGTACATATCCAAAGTGGGAGCCATTTCCCAATTACTAACATTTCTTCTGTATAATTTACTTGTTTTCGAAATAAAAATATTTCCCCTTTTTCTTTATCAGTTACTTTTGGAGCATCTTGAATGTTTGGTGGCACGACACGAACGTTCCTTACGCATGACAGTCGTTAAACGGCAGGCTGCTGCTCAAAGTGGTGTCTCCAGTGAAGTGGAAGTACTAAAAGCATTAAAGAGTCTATTCGAGCATCATAAAGCGTTAGACGAAAAAGTACGCGAACGTTTGCGTTTATCAATTGAAAAAAATAATACACTCGAAGAGGAATTAAACACAACCAAAGAGGAAGTAAGTCACGATTTGAATGAGTTTGAGTCGCATACAATTATTGATTTATAATCATGTTCTATTCATTTATAGCTTCAGCAATATAAAAATGGTGCAATACAAGCCAATCGTGATGCTAGCAATGAGAATGGTGTGAATGAGAAGGTTGTGTACATCATATAATATTACTACTATCAGTATTTATAAATTATTATTTTTTAACAGATTGGCAGCGGTCTTAATGGCGAATCCAATGAGGCAAACGATTATGCGGCAAAGACGCATGAGCTGCAAACAATAATTGAAAAACAAGTAGGTTACAAATAAGACAAAGGAGACACCATTTTTTACGTGTTTAATTATTTTTTCATTTTTATTTTATAGACCGCAGAGCTATCACAATGGCAGCGTCGCGTTTCAGATTTGAATAGTAAAATTTGTGAGTTGGAAGAAAATTTAGGCAGAACACAAAAGGAGTTATGCAAATCACAGGAACAGTGTTCAAAATTGCAAAGAGATTTGCGCGAAAATGTTGCACAGAAAGAAGATCAGGAGGAACGTATTGCTACGCTGGAGAAGCGTTATTTGAATGCTCAACGCGAATCTACGTCTTTGCATGATCTGAATGAGAAATTGGAGCAAGAATTGCGTCATAAAGCAGCACAACTTAAGGTATTAATTTCGATTTTATTTATGTGTGTTAGTTAGTTTCGAAAATAAGTTTTCCTAATTTCGAAACCAAGAAAAATGTCTGGCTTCGATAATAATGCTTATTTTCATGCTCGATTACGAAGTATTTTTATTTCTTTTAAATTTTTTTTTTTCATAATTTTCGATACTAATTTTTTTAAATTTTTTGAAGTAGATTTTCTTAGCTACAAACGAGTTTTGTTAAATTTAAAAATTATAAATCAAAATTGTTTTTCAAAGTTTCTCCAATTTTTTTTTCTCCGAATTCAACATGACTTTTTAATTTTTTTTTCGAAAGTGCCTTTTTTTCGAATCATAAATTTATTTCTCAAATTTAATGTAGGTATAACAACTTCGAAAATTGTCATTTCGTTTTTGTTTTGAAACTTTTTATTATAAATTACGAAAACCATTTTTTTCAACGGCTTTTTATTTTAGTTCAGTTCAGTTCAGTTTCGAAAAAATTATAATTTTTCTTTTTTTCATTTTAATACTTTTTATAAATTTCGATTAACTTTTCAACTTTTAAAGTGGCAAAAATCTCGTAAGAGGTTATGATAACCTGTTGGTATATCGCCGCAAATAAAAGTAGTAATGTGGATTTTCTCAAACAAGAAAATTATTTTAAAATTTATAAAAAAATATCAAAAAAATTTTTTTGTAGTTGCGTAAAAAGTTTTTTCACTTATGTCAAAATAATGTTATAGTAGCTTTAGGGCCTCATTATGTATGACGAACGATAGCTCAGACGAACGATTCGTCTGCTCACAATATCGCCTACCCATCGCATTTTTTTCCTTTTTTGTTTTTTATGTCAAAGAAAAGTCGAAAATATTATAAAAAAATCTATGGAGCGAACGAAAATAATATATAATGCGATGGCTAGGCGATTTTGTGAGCAGACGAATCGTTCGTCTGAGCTATCGTTCGTCATACATAATGAGGCCCTTAAATTAAACCAAACGTAAAACGCAATGCCAACCTCCAAATTATTATTTTTCGTAATTTCGAAAATTTTCTAAGTTCATTATTTCTCACAACTAATGTCAAAAAAAGTTTAACGTAGCTCTGAGTTAAACAAAAATCAATATAAACCTCCCAAATATGATTTTTTCGTAATTTCGAAAATTTTCGAAAATCATATTTTTTACATTTAATGTCAAAAATAATTTTATAGTAGCTAAGAATTGGCCGCAAGGCAATGCCAACCTCCCAAATTTTTGAGTCTCGAAAATAATATATACATAGTTCCTAATTTTGAAACAAGAATATTTTAAAAATTTTTCGACTTTTCACTATTTTCGTTTTAGTTACATGAAGAGAAGATTTGCGCAATCGAAGAAAAACTGGAGCTATCCGAGCAAAAGCTAGCGCAACAAGCAAAACTGCAGCCCGATATGGAAGAGCAGCTTAAAGCACGCATGGAAGCTTTGACAAAGGTAGGAAGTAAGGTATGCGCGATTGGTTTTACTTAAAACAAATGTGATGTGAAGTGTAGTCTGTATGTATGTAGCTCTTTCTGTATGTAAAAATGTAGATCCAAAATTTTCATTTTTTACCCACCAAAGAAAAGTTGCTGAACGTAGTATTCCACTCATCCCCTCCCAACCCTTATCACCTATGTACAATTAATTCGTGCTTTCCGTATCCACATCTATTACAGGCACAAGAGCGACATGGTTCAGCAGAAGATCGCATACAACGTTTAGAGGCGAATTTGGATGAAAAAAATGCAGAGGTTTTAAGACTGAACCAAAGATTAAAAATGAACGAAGAGCACAATATAAGGTTGTCGTCCACTGTGGACAAATTGCTATCCGAATCAAATGAAAGGTTGCAAGTACATTTGAAGGAGCGCATGCATTCGCTCGATGAAAAGAACTCCCTATCACAAGAGTTGGAGAAAGCGCGCAAAGTGGCTGAAGAGCTACACCATCAGAAGGGTGAAATAATGAAGGAATTGTCAAAGACACGTTTAGAAATTGAAAATTTCAAGCGTCAACTGCTACAACAAGAAATTGCTTACAATATACAACAGACAGAAGCATTAACACGCAGTTTATCACCCAGTAGTGTCGTTGATGCTGGTGCCTTCTCGCGTAGCACCTCACATGCCAGTTTTGATACGCATTCGTTGCGTCGCAGTAAATCACGTGCACTGCAAGAAGAAGCAGCGAATATTGCCCGGTCTATGGCCGAACAGGAATGGCAGGAGTTGCAGCAAGCGCATGCACAACAACAAGCCTATGAAATGTCTGCCGCCGTAGCGGCTGCTGCTGCAGCTGAATGTGAAGAGAGTGAAGCAGCGGCTGCTGCAGCTATGTTTGCTGCCTCGGCTGATATGATGTCACCTTCAGGGCATGCGGATGCTCAAACTCTCGCCATGATGTTGCAAGAGCAATTGGATGCTATCAATAATGAGATACGTCTGATACAAGAAGAAAAGCAATCGACGGAAGCGCGTGCAGAGGAACTAGAATCGCGTGTAGGTAGTTTGGAACATGTGAATTTGTTGTCGCGCGGACGTTCAATGGATCGTCAAAGTCCACCAATGAGTGGACGTAGCACACCGAATAGCCCTAGCAGAGATTTCCTGCAAAAGTATCATACGGTAAGAGAGTGAAATGTGTATGTATTTGTTGGGGTGATACAAAAAAACGTCTGGGTTCTGCCTGCTCAAAAGTTAGTAATTGTTAAGAAAAAAATCCTCGCAAAAAATAATCACTGTAACTTAACACTTAGAGGTCGCTATTTCTTTTTATTTTTTCCAAAAAAAAAATTTGAATTTTTGATAGAGAAAATTACAAAGATTTACACAGCGATGGACATGGTTACATGTTTCGAAATTTCCAGGCTTCTCATTCATTTTTTATTTATTTTTTTTAAGTAAATTTTCTCACAAATTTTGGAATTTTAATTTTCAAACAACCTTTACATATTTTTAAAGTAGAAACTTGGAACTAGTGCGATTATTATACTGAATCTGTACTTTTGCAAGCAAATGCATAGTATAAAAGTTAATATAATCGCACGCGGTTTCTAATTTTTGGTGGGTTTGGGTTTTTGTTTATTACACAATCTATGTCACTTTGGATCGTATAAATTGGAGTGTTATCTATCTATTCGGAATATATTATACATTGGACCGTTACATACCTGGAGAAATTTTTTACTTTGGAGTATATCATACATTGGAGCGTAACTTACCTGGATAAATTTTTTACTTTGGAGTATATCATACTTGGATTTTATTCTTATTGGAGTTCGACTACTTCATTTATGAATATATTTGGCGTTTGGAGACTTAGTTTCTCTGCCATGTTTTTATAGTCAAAAAAAAAAAAGAATATACTCGATGGTTGATCTACGGATATGATGCCTCTCACCTCTCATTACCCATCTTCTCCTTCCTCATGGATGGAGGGATGCCATGACCTAGAAGGTTCCACTGGTCATACCAAATCGCTACCACGACAGTCGGGCAGTACCGCAAGGGAGTACCGCAGCGTACCGGGGTCATATCCGGCCAAGGACTGTCAACTTCGGCATCACTCCCCAAAACCTTCGGGGAGTGTTTTGTTGTTAACAACAACAACAACAACAACAACAACAACAACAGCAGCACGTCATTACCTATGTGCATATTAGTCGCCTCTTACGACCGGTATGCGTCCCTCGGGCATATTCTAAACCCCTAACCCGCAGGGTTAGATATTTTTTGTTTGAACCACCCTAATACATATGCTAAGTGTCACATCTATTTTATTAATGATCACACATGTACTTTCTAGTTGAATTTGCCAGTGCTGGCAAGCGATATGTCACGCGACGACATTCATGGTATGTCTACCACTGGTGATTCAAGCTCAGGTGGTGCCGCTTCACCACTCACCGCAAGGTCTATGCGTCTTGAGCGTGTAGCACAGGCGTTGGCACACAGCCAAGAAGAACTACGGCGGCGTTCGGTCGGTATATCACCCAATCATGGCATGGATCACACAAGGTACGAGTAAAAAGCAACTGTTTCATCCTCACCCATTTGTTTTACAAATCTTTTACACACATTTTTTTCTTCCACAGCCACGTGACTTTGCCACAACTAAGCAACTATGGTCTTTCGCCATTAAGTTCACGTTATGGCAGTCAGGAATCACTAAGTCGTCACTACAATACAATGGGCTCAATGTCAATGCTACAAACGCCAACCACTTCTGTGGGCCGTGATGTCGCTTCGGCGGTACAAAAGAAAAAGGGTATAAAATCGAGCTTGGGTCGTTTCTTCAGTAAGAAGGATAAAGTGAAAGGTGTTAAAGATACGCTGCCAGATGGTTCAACCAGTATGATGTCTATTGGTAATTTATCGATGGGCTTAAGTGAGGGCGAATCGAGTTACGATGTAATGAGCGTTACGGGTGGTATGGTACCGCGTATGAGCAATATGCCTGGCTCAAAAATTTCCTCAGTGGATTATGGACGGCAGAAAAAGTAATTTCAAACTAATTTGAGTACCTACTGGTTGGTTTAACTATTTTCTTTTTTCTACTTTTTACAGAGAACATGACTATAGGAATGATTTACTTGGCGAAGCGATGAAAGCTGGCACACCATTTGCGTTATGGAATGGTCCGACTATTGTTGCTTGGCTAGAGTTGTGGGTTGGTATGCCAGCATGGTATGTGGCTGCATGTAGAGCCAATGTAAAATCAGGTGCCATAATGAGTGCATTGAGTGACACTGAAATACAGCGTGAAATTGGTAAGTGTTTGAACTGTTGTTTCGAGTAGTTAAGAAAAAGTTGATTAGTTGATTTCGAAAATCTTTTTTTAACTTCGAATTTTTTTCGATTGCAAAAATACGAAAATTTGGTTTTTATAAGAAAACTATAGTACCAATTCGTGAATTCAAAATTTCAAAAATATTTTTAAATTTTAAATTGGGTTTTATTTTCGAAAATGTTTTTGTTTTTAAATTACAAAAATGTTATTTTCTTAAATTTCGAAAATGTTATTTTTTTTTTAGTTTTAAAGTAAAGTTTTTTCTGAGGTAAGAAGCGGTTTTTTTATTTAATTTTATAAATAATATCTCAAACTCAACTTTTCAAACTTTCGAAATAACTTTTTATATATTACATATTTTTTTAAATTTCTGAAAATTCTTTAATTCAATCAAAAATGTTCCCAACTAGATACGAAAACGTTTTTCTTTGTTTTTAGATTTGTTTTTGTAAGCTGATTCCTAATTCATATTTGTTCGCACAAGTGTTGTTCGTGTTTCATTCCGCATACGTTATTAGGGCTCTTCTCTTAAATGTTGTTCATACAAAACACAAAATTTATCAGAAATTATTCAGGCAAGAACAAAAAATGTATTTTTTTGTTGCATGGGAAAACTTTTTAACCATGGTCAAACAATTTCTTGTGAGAGAAGAGCCTTATTATTTTAATTTTGATTGGATTTTTCAAGTACAAAGCCAAATTTCCGATTTTTTCAAATTTTAATTATTGAATTTTTTTACCACCAACATGAAAACAATTTTAAGTTTTGTTCAATTTCGAAAATATTTTTTTTTAACTTTTCATAATTTTCGAAAATGATCTTTTTCAATTTTACATTTTTTAATGATTCATCACAATTAATGAAAGTGCATTTTCTCAACCACGAAACCTTTTTTAATTTTAAAAATAATAATTTAAATTTCAAAAAAAAGTTGATGCTTAATTTTGAAAATTATTGTTTTTCTTTTAAATCCCTGTCGAAATTCAAAAATGCAATATTTATAAATTTTAAAAATAAAATTTGTATGCTTATTGAAATTTCGAAAATATTTTCTTATCATTTTGAATTTGTTTTATAATTTTACATTTTTCTCTGGAAAATAATTTTTCAATTTCAAAAACAATTTAAATTTCCTAAACCTTTATGCTAAATTTCGAGAATATGTTTTTTTCGTTTATTTTGAAAAAAAAAAACCTTATAAATTTCGAAAATGATTTGGCTCAATTTTTTATGTGGGTTTCTTACTTAAATTATCATCTCTTCTTAAACTTGTTCACAGGTATTAGCAATCCATTGCATAGACTTAAGTTACGCCTTGCCATACAAGAAATGGTTTCATTAACTTCGCCATCAGCGCCTCAAACATCACGCACAACGTTAGCTTTTGGTAAGTTATGAATAAATTGTACAAACTTTCTAGCTAAAGAAATTGAATGTATACTTTTTTTTACAGGTGATATGAATCACGAATGGATCGGCAATTATTGGTTGCTGGGTCTTGGCCTCCCGCAATATCGTACAACATTCATGGAATGCCTAGTCGATGCACGCATGTTAGACCATCTAACGAAAAAGGATTTGCGCGGTCAACTTAAAATGGTGGATAGCTTCCATCGTACTAGTCTGCAATATGGCATTTCATGTCTTAAACGGCTCAACTATGATCGCAGTGAATTGGAGCATAGACGTAAAATGTCAGAGAATGGTCTATGCGATGTGCTTGTGTGGAGTAATGATCGTATTATACGTTGGGTATCTAGCATTGGTTTGAAGGTAACCAAATAACATTTTGCTTGTATTAAAAACAATATTTAATATGCTTTATCGCCTTTTCGTATTTGCAGGAATATGCCAATAACTTACTAGAGTCAGGCGTGCATGGTGCACTCGTCGCTTTGGATGAAAGTTTTGATTCAACAGCTATGGCATTAGCACTACAAATACCAACACAAAATGCACAAGTATGTGTTTGCAAATAAATTATTTAAAATAATATTGCTCATAAATAACTAATATTCATACGTTTTCTCAATATATAAACGCAGGCACGCCACACTCTAGATCAAGAATTTAATAATCTATTGCAAATCGCTACAGATCGAAGGCCAGAAAATGAACAACATAGCAACTCTTGATCCAGCTTTGGCTTTTCGGCCGAAATGGCTGAGGAATGAAATAGCTAAATGAAAAAAAAAGAAACAAAACAACAATAAAAGCATCAAGCGGCTACTAAAGCAGCAGTAAATATTAAACAAACAAACCGAAAAAAATGCAGGGCAAAAACAACAGCAGCAATAGACGCAAATGCATGTTAGCCCTGAACGCTTGGGTATTAAATGGGTGCAAAGAAAAAAAGCGCAGGTACACTACTAAAGTCATACACAAACATACGTACATTTATTAAGTATATGCATGCCGCGCTGCATTGCAATCAAAAACAACAAACTATGCACACAAACAATATTAAGCGCAGTAATTTAACGTCATAACTCATATACATTCATATAAATTAGTAAACAAAGAAAATATTTTTTTTTTTTTTGTAATGTGCGTGCGCGCATGCGCGTACTTGTATGCTAACTACTTGCGGTATTTACATAGGTATATGTATAAATTTTGAAGATCATGAGCGTGGATTAGCTAAACATTAATATTATATTATTTACTTATACTAAGTATATGCTAATGAAATTCATATTTGAAAGATATTAAGAGGCACAATGTGTAGGGTGGGTTGATGGTGTAGGCAAAATTATAAAATAAGTTAAAAAGAAAAAAGTATATGTATAAATTATAAAAAGAGCAGTCAGGGGCTACGTTACATACACATAAAACGCACACACACACACACACAGACATATGTCCATGTTTTACATAGTTCAATATATTTTTGCAACCAAAAATGGAGTTAATTTTAAATCCATATGCATTTTTTTTTAGACGGCGCCATAAAAGTTGTTTTAGAAACGTATTAATATTTTAGCATAAAATGTTTCCCCCCTTTTTTTTCTTACTTACATAAAATAGCCATCTAACCACCTAGGCGATTTTGGCCGTCCCCTTTTTTTGTTTCTATTTCATTATTAAGATCAAAAATACACTTTTACAATAACCACCAGATAATTCAGAAAGATTTAATTGAAAGTTTTTCAAACATTTGTGCTATTCATTTTATCTTTAACTCATACTATTGTATGTACTTCCCATTGTTGACTTTAGCTTTTTTATGAACACTTTTAAATAGGCAGTTATTTTAATCAGCTACGCGAAAGAATTCCTTAATTGAAAATAGAAACTTTATGCGTCTACATATATATTAAAAGTAATTTAGTACCAAAAAACCAAAATAATCAGTATTTTGAAAAAGAAAAGCTTAAAACTATAATACATTGTAAAAAATCCCAGTGTCCAAAAATTACCTAAAAACAAACCATTACAATTAATTTTTTTCTTTAAAAAAAGATTCATCACTTATCATTGCATTCATAAAAGTAAAGGGCTGGCAGCAAAAAATTAACAAATGTTTTGAGTTAGTAAAAGGGAAACTTAAAACCGATTCGTAAAATGGTGTACACAATAAAAGGGCACTAAAAAGTGGCACGTTATAAGTGTATGTATTTTAGGGTGGTGCGCACATTTATAAATAGTTTATGCCTTTGTCCTCAAACCTTTCTTTTTTTCTTCCTTCCCTCAGTTTCTCTGAAAAAAAAAAAACATTAATCCGCTGAACTATGGTCAGGTCTGCGTAAAGCTCATTCGCAACGTCTCCCTGTATGCAGCGTCTTTTTTGTCCGAGGCTGTGGTGCATTCCTCATCGTACCAGTTGTTCTTGCGGGCTCGCTGAAACCCTACAGTGGCCTCAGCGGCGGTACTTAATGAGTGAGAGATATGCTTCCATTGCTCGGTTACATCGTTAGGTCCGATGGCAGGTGTGAGAGTCGAGTGGAGAAATTATCAGCTGTCTGTGTCACGCGCAGCTTCTCGACGTCAAACTTTCCTTTCTTTACTGTGCGTACTTTCTTCGCTGCACAGAGGCGTGTGCGTATCTTGGCTGCAACAAGATAATGGTCCGAGTCGATATTGGGACCGCGTAGGGTACGCACGTCTAGAACGGTGGAGCTGTGTCTGCCGTCGATCATGACATGATCAATCTGGTTTCTTGTTCTTTGATCAGGGTGTATTCGCTTATGTTGGAACCTGGTACTACTGATGACCATATTGCGGGAAGCGGTGAAGTCAATCAACCTAGTGTCGTTGGGGGATGTTATATCGGGGAGACTGAATTTTCCAACTGTAGGACCAAAGACTCCTTCCTTGCCCACCTTGGCATTAAAGTCGCCGAGCACGATTTTGATATCATGCAGGGGGCAGCGATCATAGGCTTGTTCAAGTTTATCGTAGAAGGAGTCCTTCTCTGCGTCGTGCGTCTCCTCAGTCGGCGCATAGGCGCAGATAAATGTTATGTTGAAAAACCTCGCCTTGATGCGGATCGCAGCGAGACGCTCGTCCACAGGAGTGAGCGCTAGTACTTGGCGGCGAAGTCTCTTTCCCACCACAAATCCTACACCACGCGCTTTGCCGCGTGTCTGGCCACTGTAGTATACGTCACAAGGACCGATGGTCGTCTTTCCTTGCCTGTAGCTGTATCGTAGCTGTCAAATTTCTTATGTTGTTGCTTTGTCTGACATTTTTAGCCACAAGGACTGTGTGCGTGCGTGTAGATCTGAATTCGCTCGAACACACCTGTATGAATTCGCCTTGGTACTTTCAAAAAAACTGAATTCCAAAATAGTTTGATTTCATATAAATCTATTTCAAAGGAAATTTTTTCTATAAGTACCTCACTACAATTTTTTATCAGAGCAATTCTAAATAAAATTCCGCGCGGATTTTGTTCCTTCTCCCAAAAATTATCCGCTAATTGAATAACTTGAAACAAAATTTAAAACTCGCAGTATTATGCCAATTTCCAAAACAAATGATTGCTAATATTTAAAATTTTCCCTTGAGAAAGGAACTGAAAGAATTTTTCCGAAATAATAAAAAATTCGAGGGAGAAAAATTCCGGGAGAATATTTAGAATTTCCCTGATCTTTCTTGTTTATCATACGATTTTGATTAAACAAAGTTGGGGTCCCTTCCTAAGCTTCAAGCTGTTCAGCACTGAAAGTCTCATAATAATTGTGTTCAAACAGACAGACAGTAATTCAAATGAACTCTAGAACATTATCTCAGTAATTTTTTTTTTCAGAAATATGCAATGTACACCATTTTACGAATCGGTTTATAATTTCCCTTTTACTCACTTAAAATATATTTAATGCCACCATTTCAAACAACCATTGTGTTCCGTGCAAGAGTTCCTCTATTATATATATATTAATAAATGCAAAAAAAATGTATGTATATTAAAAAATAAAACCAACAACTTCAACTGTATTACATAGTTCTTGCAAAGAGGCTTGAAAATAATGAGAGGAACCAACGCAATTCAGCAGGTCGCGGGTAAGGAATTTCGCCGCATGGTAAAAAAACTGCTTCAGTGTATTTCTTAAGGAGGTGAATTTCTTACCGCGTGGTGAAATTCCCTGGGACCTGCTGAATTGCGTTGGTTCCTCTTATTATTTTCAAGCCTCTTTGGTTCTTGTTAAAAATATATATGCTCATATATGGGTTAACTCATGTCAAATCCTTCTGTTTGGTTGAGTCGAGCAAAGATCTTTGCCGAGAGCTTTTATTTAAAATTTTTTTTGTTGCTTAAAACGGTATGCTGAGTTTAAAGGTTTGTTTTAAGTAAACACAAAAATAGCATGAAGGAACTATGAAGGGTGAGTTTCTCGAAGTCATTACTGTAATCTACTGTTGTGGTGAATTACTGTATGACACTGTCCACCTTGTTGACTCTTTTCTTAAGTCTCCATTCAGACCCTACATAGTCAGTAGTTCTAAGGAGACTGGTTGACTTCCAATGACAAACCAACAGCAATTCGCATATACGGGTTATATTCACTACGACAAGTTGAGTCTACCAAGCATTGTCTGTCGGTCTGTGAATCAGTTTTTGAGCTCTTTATACGACCATCGCAAGTAGGGAAACATATTTCAGACTCATAAATGAGCTCAGAAACGAGCATAAGCGCTTAAATTTTAGACTCTTCTGATTCTTAATTCTCTCCGAATGTTGGGAGAGTACTAAGAACTCAGTTTGTATAAACCTAAATACATTCGTGTTTTCAACGAAATATAAGTGGTAGCTATAATTCACCACAGTTTATCAAATATTTTTGATTAATCCCAATCACGAGTGCCTGACAATTTTTTTTTGTTCCTTTTGGAAAATTTAAGGAATTTCAAACGTTTTGAGTATGCAATATAGGAAAAATTATATTCAAATCATGACTTTAAAACAAAAAAACAAAAAAAAAATGCTACAAATTTTTAGTAACTGTTTTTAGTAGGAAATTCTTTAGTACCCTGTTTGTTAGTTTATTAAATTTTATTAAGAATAATCATTTGTAAACATTGAAATTGAATAACAATAACGTTAAAAAGCATTTTTAAAATTTCGAATAAGTTTCATTGGCTATTTTTTTTATTCAATACTTTATATTAGTGCCCATTCTGGTTGTATTTTTTTCTATTCTATTAAATTTATTTAACATACTTGTGAAACACTTTTTAATACACTGAAGTTTCTAAATTGCGGCTTACATATTGAGTGCTGTTGTTACGCTTGCGAATATTTAAGATAGAAAAAATTTGAGAATCAACAACAAAAAAGAAAACAAAAAACTTTAGCTAAATTGTAAACGAGCTACATACATATGTAATTGCATAAATTATTATTTAGGCCATGTATACTCTAGCGACAACAAAACATACATACATTTAAGCATTAGGATGGGTCGAAATATTAAGTTTGATATTGATCATATGTGAATAGAGCCATAGAGTTGCGGATTGTTGGTACCGTGAAGTGTGTGGAATGTCGAAAGAGTAAGCTTGTTTATGATGAAATAATTGGCATTCCCTATTTTGCAGAAACTAATACCCTCATAACACACTTAACAGCCGTAAGTCTTTCGCACAATTATTGCGTGGCAATTGCAAAAACATAAGATTCGACCCACCCTAATGTACAAAACTACATCTATTAGACTCAGCGCAACTAAATTAGGTTAAAGTACATACATATGTAAATGTACATAAATTTATTATCTTCATTAAACGCTAACAAAAAAGTATTACCGACAACATTGCGAATAAATAAATTCAAAACAAAAGCAAGTATGAAAAAAATTCCAATTTAAAATGTGGATGACCCCCAAACAGCTAAAAAAAAAAAAAACTATTGAAATTTAAAAGCTTTAACTAAGCACTACTTAACTATGATTGATAACAATAACAAAAACAATGTTCATTCGTTTAATGTTTACCCTTTTCCCATAAAATACGATAAACACACAGGGGAACTAGAAAACAAAATTAAAAAAAAACTAAATTCTATACATAAATACTTACATAATATGACGTACGTATGCAAGGTTGAATGCCATTAAAAAGTGAAGACAAAGATACCGTATATATGGACATTTTTATACAAACTACAAATACATTCATATAATAAATTTTTCATATTTATATATATAAATAATAGGGTGGAGCGTTATAGAAGAAAAACACTTATGTATTTACTTGAAATACAATCTCAATACGAAATACTTAGTTTAAAATTTTACTGCAATTTAATCAGGGACGTTCCTAATCTACGTTCACGTTTGCCATAGATCTGTTTAGTTGAACGGGAAAATTTCTGCGGAATTAAAAATTCTTGACTTTTCGAGACTCGAATGACAGAAATATTTGATTTCCCAAGGCTTTTGCTTGTTTCTTTGAATAAGGAAGAAAACACTACAAGGTCGTTTTGAGGGCCCTTTCCTGATAACAATCCCCACACATTTGTACTCTTGAAGGTATTCACTTCTTATTTAACTACTTCTTCTCGACTCATCAGGAAAGTAAACTGCGTTGGTTTATCTTAGAGTCATGACTTTTTTGAGGCTTTCAAAATTCTTTCTGCATTATATATTGATTTAAGCCAGTTTAGGGTACATTTGGCATGTTGTTATTCTCGAGACTCGAATACCAAAAACTACATAGCAGCTTTTACACGGCCAAACAGCCTTCTTTCGGCTATTTATCAGGGAACTGTGCTGTCTGCAGGGTGGCTCTCTTGGTTTATATCGCTTCCCTGGTTCTATAATGACTCAATTGTTTCAAGTTTCGAGATAACGTGCACAAAAGCTTAAGAAATTAATAATCTTTGCTGTGTATAAATTTTATAATTGTATTACAAATCGTTTCCAATTGTCCATAACAGGGAAGCGATATTACGGTCTTGACATGTCCGAGACTCGAAATAAATTACATATTTCCCGGTCAAAATCGTATTAAGTATTTGATTCGGAATGCTTTCCGAATTTTGTATTGATTTGAGTCAAATATGCTTACATTTTCGAGACTCGGATATATTGCACAACCAAAATAAATCAAACAGACATTTTTGAAGCTTTAAGAAGTGAACTTTTTCGAGACTATTATTATTATAAATATTAAATATTTTTCGACTTAAAATTCGGCTTATATTGGGATCCTGACGATGCTTAAAGTAAGTAAAATAATTTCGGGCAAAAACAAACATTTTGAATTTTCCTTGGAACATTTTCGAAACTTTAAGAAGTGAACTTTTTTCGACATAGCAAATTTTCTAATTGATATCTTAAAATTTGTTTCTCAGAGAGAGTGTGACCCTACAACTTTTTTGTTTTTTCTCTTTTCTCCACCCTATTAAATGCATAGATACAGTTAAAAAATCAAGGGCCTAAGGCAATCAAGAAGCTAAACGTAAATACAAATAAATGGACGTCGAAATATAGCGAATATTTAATATTTAAGAAATCTTTAAAGAAAGCAAATAATATGTTTTTATGTAGTCGATTTCGTTGGATATCAAGTATGTGTTAACATTTTCAAATAGGCCAATGGTACGCAAAGGTATACAAAAACAATTTTTTTTTAATTTTTTATTTAATTTAGTAAACAATTTAAAATTTGTCACACATTTCTTTAGAGACAGGTATAATTTATATAGGAAATACTTTTTCGTCGCTTATTTTCTCCTATTTCTCCCCAAACTACAAATTTCAGAATAATTCTTTAAAGTTATAACTGCTTTTTTCTGTTCGAGACTCGATATACTTTATGTAGGCAATCATCTCCATTTCTTCCTCAGTTTCTCTTTCCTCCTGCTTACACTCCTCTGTTCACAATATATAAATTTCAGAATATTTACTTTAACGATATTCTTTTTAGGACCTTTTCCCTGTTCGAGACTCGAATGACACAAATTATAAAGTATTTATCGACTTCAACAGTTTCAGAATTATGAAAA
Source organism: Campiglossa producta (assembly GCA_964058755.1). Classification (NCBI taxonomy): domain Eukaryota; kingdom Metazoa; phylum Arthropoda; class Insecta; order Diptera; family Tephritidae; genus Campiglossa; species Campiglossa producta. The sequence continues at coordinate 105,425,992 of CAXKVI010000003.1, forward strand.
TTTATATTTAACTCGTCTCAAAAAATGTTTGGTCCCGTTTATTAGGTTTTGGCCCGAGCACTACGACGCCACTACAAAGCCTTTACAATTTCTCTATAGTTGTTATTTTGTTTTAAGTTTTTTTTTTTTAAATTAAGTAGTTTATTTTTTAGTTTAAAAGGTGCATATAACTGCAATCAATAACTATGACTACTACTTATTAAAGAGGAAAATGTAATATGCACCTAAGCTTTCGTTTTTGCGCTTTTTCCCATGAAGTATTAAGACAAGTTCGATTTCATATGCTATTCGCATTTTTTAACGAAATATTTGGTCATTTGCATGAAAAATCTTTATTGCTGAAATATATATGTAACTGTATTTTATCTAATCTCCAGTCATTATGCTTCGCCCATTTCCAATGTCCAAGCTTAGCTATTTATTTTTCCTTGCGAGGTTATTCTATTTACATAGCATACTTTTAGGTGTTCATATATACCACATAGAAAGTCAGTTTATTTAGTATATAACAATTTGTATATTTGTTATAATTTTAAGATGGTTTTATAAGTTTGAGGCAAATATTTGTATATATTATGCAAAACACAAATCACATACATATTTATACATATCTTTTGTTTATAACAAAATAAAATTATTGCGAAAATGTATTTTTGTTTTGGAATGCTGCCCCCTAACATAAATATTTTCAACTAAGAAAAAAATGTTTTGAACTATTTACATTAAAATTTAACTCTATTATATTTAATTTTTTGTAATATATATATATATATTTTTTTTTAAAGTTATGTTAAAAAACCTGGCAGCCATTAAGGGTATTCACAATGTTGTTACATAGGCAGTAAGTTTTCATTTTTCCCTAACTAAAAAAATTGTTATAAATAGTTTTGTTTTAGATTTGTTGATTTGATATGAATATATATACTACGTATTATGTGACACCAAAACCTATTATTTACTTCATAAGTTGCCTGTACTTGAACCCGTAAAGGAAACTTGAGTAAATAAAAAAAAAAATACATTTATATAAAATTAAAAAAAAAAAAAATACAACAAAAACTATTTTGAAGATTCATACAGTATGATAAAACAATAATAAAATACATATATGTATAACAAACTTTATTACATTTGTAATACGATTTATGCAATAGAAATCTAGAAACAAAAACAAAAGAAATATTTAACGCAAACAAAAAAAGAAAACAAAAACAATAATGTCATAATAGTAATAGTATTTTTCACTGTGCGCTTCTGTTGTATTTAGTATATATTCAGCAATGATTTAACCGTAAAACAATGTATATATTATAACTAATATAAATACCTAATAAATATACATACAATATATATTAAAAAATTAAACTAAATATAAACAAGTTTAGGATTATACATTTACATAAATATTATATATATATAATTATGAAACAAAATAATAATAATTTAACCTTTGTACTTAAGATCATTTCTTAAGTAGTGTAATAGCCACTCTATTCGAAATACAATGCAAATAATGATAATAATAAAAAAAGAAGAAAAAAAAATAGTTTTTGTGTTTTATTTTTTTTTTTTTTTAATTATGCCATTATGACAGTCACGTATGTATATGTAACTGTTATTAGGATAACAAAAATTCAGAAGTGGAATACAGCACAAATTTTCAATGGGTGCTAGAATCAAAAACATTCAGAAGTGGAATACAATACAAATCTAAAATTGAGAATTTTTTACCAGGGTTCAAAATATTTAAGCAATATTAGCCAAAGCATCGAAAATTTGATGATGCCGTGCTTTTTGTTCTATAATACTTGAAAAGCAACATGTTTGCTTCTGCTCCAGCAACCAACGCAGCATCATGAAAAATGCGTAGAAGCAAACGACCGATTTCTAAGCGAAAATGAAAAGAGCAGAAGTAAAGAGTTCCTGTCATATTTTTATGCAGTTGTCGATAATACGATTAAATACGTGTGGATAAATATAAATTTAGTGAGAGCGAGTGCAATTAATTAATAATTAAATAATTGCTTTACTTCTGCTAAGCAATTCGCTTTTCAGGCGTGAAAGCCTCTCGATTGCTTTTTTTTGTGGTTTTAAATTTTCAATAAACATGCAAAAGCAATCAAACGTTTGCTTATCAGCTTTTTTCGTGCCGCTACTGTGGCTTCTGGTTTTTTTATTTTTCAAGCAAGATACAAATTGTAAGGCATTTTAAAACGCTGTATTTTACACTGATTTGAATTTTGTAAAAGAAAATATGATTTGTAATTTCTGTTATTTTGTAATGAAAAATTATTATTATACGAAAATATATTGAACCAACAGTTCTTACATATATTGAACTAATAAGTTCTCCACATACATATATTTGAGGGCTCAACCATTCGAAGAATATGAACGAATATTTGCGTTGCAAATTTTAATAAATTGAACTAGAGCTGAGCAAAAAATTGTTAATTTTGATGAAACAAAAACTGGAGTTTTTCTTGGGCATACAAGTTGCGAATTGGGACAAAGCAAAATAGAATTTTCTTCTTTCATTGCATACAATTTGCAAATTTGGATAATCAAAATTGGAATTGGTTGCAAATGTTACTGGGATACTTATGAAATCAAAGATTGCTGGGACACTGGGAAGAAACCGGAAATTACTGGGATACTAGTGTGCAGAGATCATATGAAAATTGAATGCAGATAAGTTTCCTTTTTTCAAATAGTAGTTTGTTTTGATTATATTAATTGAATATTATATTGTCTTAATTTAATCCTTTTTGAGTGAAAATTTAAGTTGATTTAGTTATTCTAAAAGATGGACGCTGAATCAATAATATCAATGTCAGTTGATGCGCTTAGAGTAAAGCTTAGAGAATTAAATTTAAATTCAATAGGGCGGAAAAAAGAATCGCAAGCAGACTTTTAGATCATTTTAGACTAAGAAGAGAGGTAGGAGAAGAAATTAGCGACAACGAATCGGTACGTTCTATTTATGCTGATGCAGAGATAAGAGACTCTCGTAGTCAGAGAAGAGGAGTTCTTTTCACTTTACGAGATATTCAGGATAGTATATCATCATTTTCGGGAGATAGTTCATATGACGTTAATCAGTGGGTTAGTGAGTTTGATGACGTAGCTGATACTGTCGGTTGGAATAATTTGCAAAAGTATGTACATATATGCGAAACAACTATTAAAGGGAGCCGCGAAACTATTTACCAGAGGTTTAGTTGGTGTTAGAGATTGGGATTCTTTGAAAAAGGAATTATTGGAAGAGTTTGGAGAAAAGTTGTGTGCTTCCGAGATACATCGTGCTTTGAGAAATAGGAGAAAACAGACTAAAGAAAGTCTACATGAATATTTGTATGTATTAATTGAATTAAGTAAACCGATATTACTTGATGAACAAAGTATCATTGAATATTTTGTTAATGGTATATCAGGCTCTCGCTTAAATAAGGCAATGATGTATCAGGCTAGGACTTTGAAAGAGTTAAAAGAACAAATTCATGTTTATGAAAAAGTTAAAGGCCCTTATTTATCGCAAAATAAATCTGGTGTACAAGGGAAATTTTCAAAGACAAGAGTCAGTATTTGAGTACAAAATATAAGTGTTATAGGTGTGGCAAAAATTGCGAAAAATTGTCAAAATGCTGGTAGCTCGATGCAAGTAGATACTTCAAGTACTAGTATAGCCAGTACTAGTGGCGTGAAGTGTTTTAAATGTAAGCAGCTAGGGCATTATTCTCACCAGTGTAAAAACGGAAAAGTTCCTGAACGGGATGTTGAGTCGGAACGTGTTAATATGTTAAGTGGGCGCAAAGCAGGTAATACGGTGTGATGATTTTTTTTTTTTTTTTGATGTGACATTGACTATTTTTATTTTCAGAGCCCTGGTTGATACTGGCAGTAAATTTTCTGTTGTACGATATGACACATTAATGATGTTAGGTGATATCGAACGAGGCAAAGAAAAATTACTTTTATATTGCATAGGCGGTGGTAAACTCACGACATTGGGCAGTTTCTGTGCTAATATTTCTGTTGACGAGTTAGTTATGGAGGTAATATTTCACGTGGTAAAAGAGCATGATTTGCCATATGCTGCGGTTATAGGAAGCGAAGTTGTGAAAAATTTTGAGTTAATTGTTAGAGAAAATGGAATAGAGTTTCGAAATTTAAAGATGTTAACATCTTTTGATTTTATTTGCAATGATATATCTGTCGAATGTGAGCATGTGCAGAGGGGTGCTATACAAAAGAGATCGGGTTTTGCGAATACTACAAATCCGCCTAATATTTCTATGTTGGAGAAAACAAATGATATTAGCTTAGTTTCTTTCCTGCTAATTATGAATAATTCCTAAAAAAGTGTTCTTTGAAAAAATTAGCAGCGAATTCAGCAGTTTTTTGACATTTAATTGAGAGAGAGAGCGCCAATTCGCTGCAAGTTATTGCTGGAGATTTTTCGTCCAGCAGAAACGAGCAAGTAGGAACAGCTGACCGGTGACATTGCAAAACAACAACAAAAAATGTAAATTCAAATTGTTAGCCAATCAGAAACATAACCGCTGCTTTGTCTGAAAGTTTCTGCTGAACCCTGTTCGACGAAAAATTATCAGAAATGAGATTTTGACAGCTTTTTACAAGACTCTCTTCTGCTGACAGTTCTTTGCTGGGGATTTCAAGAAACAAAGCTTTTATTAGAGGGTGTGATACTAATAGCAATGACTTTGCTGAAGAAGTACGGGGTGTTATAGAAGGTAATGTTTCGGAAAATATCGAGTTGTTATTGAATGATAATGTAAACAATGAACATGAACTGTTAAACGAAGAGAATGAAAATATATTATTGCGAGAGTTTCAAATGTTATGCTTAACTACAAATATGAAGGAAGAGAAAGTATATATAGAAATTGATTTACCAAATTTACGTTGGAATGAAGCTCAGAGAGTTAGGAGTTTAGTAAGCAATTATATGTCAAAAAAGCCAATTAGTTCACCTGTTGAAATGAAATTGATTTTAACTGACGATATGCCAGCTTATCAGCGACCACGTCGTATGTCGTACGTTGATCAGCAGTGGGTTGACGACCAAGTGTCAAAGTGGTTAGAGGAAGGAATTATAGAAAAGAACAATTCGGCATACGCCTCACCAATAGTGGTTACCTCGAAGAAAGATGGATCAAAAAGATTATGCTGTGATTACCGAAATATCAACGGAAAAATTGTGCGAGACAATTTTCCAATGACTCGTATTGATGAAGTTTTAGATAAGTTGGCAGGAGCAAAAGTTTATACAACGCTTGATTTGAAAAATGGGTTTTTTCATGTACCTGTCGAGCCACAGAAAATATACGTCATTTGTAACACAGAACGGTCAGTTTGAGTTTCATTTAGTTCCGTTTGGAATTTCGAACTCTCCCGCAGTGTTTTGTAGGTATGTTCAGGCAATTTTCCAGGATTTATTGAAAGATGGCATAGTGATCATTTATATGGATGATATAGTTATTCCCGCCAAGGATGAAGCTGAAGGTATTGCTAGACTGGAGATTGTGTTAAATCATGCAAGTAGGTAATAATGGCCTAAACATTAAATGGCAGAAATGTCAGTTTTTGAAGAGTCAAATACAATTTTTAGGATATATTGCTGAAAATGGGAAAATATTACCGTCAAGTGAGGAATGAGTGAGTGACGAATAAAAAACAAATGCAACGATTTTTAGGATTAACTTCATTTTTTTAGGCGTTTTGTTAAAGATTATGCAGTTATATCCAAACCGCTAACTGATTTATTGAGACAAGATATGAAATTTAAATTAGAGGAAATCCATTTGGTCGCTATTCAGGAACTTAAGTATGCATTAGTAAATGCACCAGTTTTAAAATTATATGATCCAACATTTGAAACTGAGCAGGCACACGGATAAAGCACGTGGATGCGTTGAGTAGAGTTTATTGTCTGTTGATTGAAGACTTTAAAGTTATGTTGAGGATGGCACAAATGGAAGACAATTGGATTAGGTCGGCGAAAAAGTTTTGGAAAAAGATAGTTATGAAAACTTTTTTGTAAAAAATGATTTGTTATATAAAGATCACATCAAAGAACTTTTAGTTGTACCTTCTGTAATGGAGGAAGAAGTTATAAAGTTAGCACACACCCAGGGTCATTTTGTAGCGAAGAAAACGCAAGATTTGTTGGAAAAATATTATTATATTCCGAATTTGAGTGCGAAGGTCAGTAGGGTAGTTAAGGGATGTGTAGAGTGTATTGTTGACGCCAATTGACAAGGCCTGTGAACCGCTGTCCACGTATCACATTGACCACGTTGGTCCTTTAACAGAAACGCAGAAAAAGTATAATTACATTTTTGTTGTGGTTGATGGGTTTTCCAAATTTGTTTGGTTGTATCCAACTAAATCTACTGGGGCAGAGGAAGTGGTTAGCAGATTGGAAAAACAATCTGCAATTTTTGGAAATCCGAAGAGAATAGTATCAGATAGGGGTAGCGCGTTTACGTCAAATTTATTCAGAAAGTATTGTGGGCGAGAAAATATACTTCATTTACAGATAGCTACAGGGGTGCCTCGAGGAAATGGACAAGTGGAGCGGATTCACAAAATAGTTGTTCCATTGATTTCAAAGATAAGTTTTAATAGTCCAGCCCATTGGTACAGTCATGTAGCCAAAGCCCAACAAATGATTAATAATACTGCTCCGCGAAATACGAAAACAATACCTTTCAAAATTTTAACTGGCTTGGAGATGAGAACCGTAGAATACCCAGACTTACGAGAAATTTTAAATGAGACGGAAATTGAAGAATTAGATGTGGAACGAAATTTATTGAGAAAGATTGCACAAGAAAATATAAGCAAAATTCAGAATGAAAATCGTAAAACATTTAACAAAAAAAGAAAACCGAGTACTGAATATAAAGTTAATGAGCTTGTAGCAATTAAAAGAACGCAGTTTGGGACTAGTTTAAAACTTAAGGCTAAATATCTTGGACCATATAAAGCAAGGACTGAAACCGAAACCGAAACCGTAACCGTAACCGATTAAAACCGATTCATTTTTCAAAACCGAAACCGAAACCGTAACCGTTATTTTGATCTGGAAAAGACCGAAACCGAAACCGTTTCAAATGCCGGAACCGGTTCCAAACGGTTTTGAATTTTTTCAATACTTTACTTCTGTGAGTGGGCACATAGGTACTTCCTTTTACAAGCAGGTACCCTGAAAGTTTTCATGGAAGATTGTCGAGCCACGTTTTGACATCAGTATCAAAATTCTGAAAGAGGAAGTTTGACTATAGTTGAATGAAGCGACCGAAACAAATTTACGAGATCCGAAAAATAAATGTTCAGGCTTGTCTCGGAAAGCGCCACTAATTTTAATGTTTTTAACGATTTAAACATTTCATTTGGCTTCCATTTTAATAAAAAAGTAGAGTTAACTTTAGGAATTTGTTTTGCAGAAATTTCATCCATGCTTAGCGTTAATAAATGTATTATTTTATTGGAGAAATCCCATCATGGCCGCAGGAAAAAAGTTATCAAAATTCAGACCTATTTCGTAGCTACATAGGTACATGAGTATTTTAGTAGTAAAATTTTTGTTTTCCTGTTTTTATTTGGAACCGAAACCGGAACGAAACCGTAACCGAAACCGAAATAAATTTTGAAGAACGAAACCGGAACCGAAACCGAAACACGTTGCAAAAACCGAAACCGGAACGTTATTTTAATCGGTTTCAGACCTTGATATAAAGTGACCGCTAAGTTAAACCATGGGAGATATGAAGTTGAAAAAGTAGGGAATCAGGAAGGACCGAATACAACGACGACTATAGCTGAATACATGAAACCTTGGCACTCGTCATTCGGGTCGAATAACTTATCAGGATGGCCGAATGTGGGAATTGATGCTAAGGAAGCTATTCAAGAGAATAGTCGAATAACAACTTTACGACCACGGAAAAGATAAAGAAGATTAGTGTCCATCATTAACTAGATAATCTTTATTATTATTTTGTGTAATTCATTATTTAAATTCAGAGAATACAATATTCAATATTCAACTGTAAACTATTTAAATTTTGAGTTCATAATGAAATTTTAATTTTGTAAAAGAAAATATGATTTGTAATTTCTGTTATTTTGTAATGAAAAAATTATTATTATACGAAAATATATTGAACCAACAAGTTCTTATATAAATAGCATACACAAAGTTCTCCACATAAATAGCATACACAAATAATAAGATATGATAATCGCATCGCTGTAAATCAAGCTTTAACGGCACATTACCATGAGACAGTGCTGCCAGAAATTTTTTTAAGTTCCTACCAATTTAGGGCTGTAATTGTATCCAAAATGTTTAAATTTTTACATCGCTTCTCGTTTTTACTATCTGGCGTCAGAGAAAACCACCAAAGAATCTCATATCGTTCTCAATTTGACCCCTACAAGGAAGTGAGGACCTCCCTATTCCTCTGCTTCTATTGGTAGATGCCCATAAGAATATTTACCGTGCCGAATTGATTTAGCCTAATCCTGCCATCTGGCAGCGCTGCCAATAGACAATAATGATTAACATATAAATTACGTACTCATTTGTTCGTGCACATCATACATTTCACAGTCGTTGTGTACAATTTCCTAAATATACTAACACTCTGTTAAACTCATTGTAATAATTCTGTAACTCAAATACATGTCATATGTGCACGATTTTAATGATATGAATGTATATTTATGTCCTGATTTTCTAAATCACGGTGACTAGACGCGACGCGGTCACTCACTTGCACCATCACCCTCAAGTTCGTAATTTATAAGCACGTAAGTTTTCGCGTTCATCCAGTTACGTTATCACGACGCAGTCACTGCGTTTGACAGGTTTGCGTTCGCGGTAGTTGGCAATTCTGCTAGCTAACACAAACAAAAATGTAAATCAGCCACAAAGTAAAATAAAATGTTTTAGTGCTCTTGCCTTATTTCTATTGTTGAAATTATAAAATTTTGTGAAAAGAGTGTTATAGTGAGGATTTGTTTGTGTTTGAGTGTTTTGTTTTGCATTTGTGACTGTTTATTCTTCGTTTTCGTTGAAGTTGGGAAACTTCAGCATCTCAGCAGCTACCGAGTGCCAAACCGCGTTGAAACATGTCAGGAGACATATTTTTATGTGAAATATGTATGTTTATATTTGCATAGAAGTTTGCAAATTGTTGTATGTAATATAAGGGTGTTATGTAATAGATGGTGTAGGACCGCGGTTAAATAAATCTCCGCATTGGACTTCAAATTTTTGTAGAGAGCTTAGGTTCCCCGTCAGAAAAATTGGTATTTGTTTCCTTAAGGGGTCAGCTGCTAATAAATTAGCTAAAATTATGGGAAATAACTCAAAAGACGGGGTTTGGCCTCAGGATCATGAATCGAAAAATGTGCCGAGTCCGATACCAAAATTGGGGCGGAATCCATGATATTTATGTGCGAAACACCTTTCTGAGTAGTCGGCCTTCGGCCGCGCTTATAAAAATAAACCTGAGCTATGCCATCTTAAGTCCGGGTGGTTGCCTAATAAAATTACAACAACCACATGAAAACTGGCAACTTTGATTGCAAATATCTCCAGAGAAGCAAAATATTAAAAAAGCGCTTCCGGATTCGTGATCCTGAGGCCAAATCCCGTCTTTTGAGCTATCTCCCACAATTTTAACTAATTTATTAGCAGTTGACCCCTAAAGGAAACAAATATCGAAAAATAACTTAAAAAGTCCCAATCGATCCAATATGTTCTCAAAAAAAGTTGTCAAAAGTCCAAATTTTACGTTTTTTGGATTTTTCTCGAAAACGAAGTTTTTTTCTAAAAATTATCATCAAATTACCCATGCCTCAAATTGTTTTCTGTTTTTTTTTTTTTTAATTTTTTTTTAAATTGCTAAAAAAAATATTAGAAATAAGTAAAGTGATTCCAGCAAACGCGACCCAAAAGCAAGTGTTTAATTTGACAGCTAAAATGACTGTTCGCGTCAGTTCGCGTTCTTATATGTTACCAAAAAACGTAAGAAACGTACTCATATTCACCCACAGTCACTTACAGCCACGAAGTGATTTATAAACTACGAATTGGGTTTCACTTGGGTGAACGTGACTCTTCGCGTCGCGTTTCGTTTTATAAAATCAGACCATTAGTATTCGGCTGGAGCTAATTATTGCGCACGCGTGTCACGAATGATTTTTGGCGAATGCAAAGGCAAGAGCACCAACACCAGTCGCTCTGCAGCAGTAAAAATAAAAGGCAAATTCTCAAAAGTAAGAAAGTTTTATTCGCAATACCTACTTTCGCCCAGAGTCGGATTGTTAGCGGCCTTAAACGAACTCTTTAGAGCGGTACATTTTTAAAAAGCTTTCGAAGTTTTATTAAACTTGAGGATTTCAAGAGGTGCAACTGTCCGATTCAAACATTTTTAAAAACTTTTATCGGATTTTATTTTTTACCTAAATCCGTTTTCGAAAGTCTGAAAAACCATTTGACTAACTGCGATATTAAGTTCTAAGTGGCTTGCTAGGGTTTTAGACCTGGTAAGTCAACCATCGACCAGATTTTCACAAACTTTTTATGGAGTGGACAAAGAAGCGAAACAAGTGGGTCTTGCGGTGAACGAGCATCAGAAGAAGTACTTGTGCCATAATGCAAAATATCGGCGCACCTGAAACTGTGAGGAACTTTGTCTATTTGGGAAAATGCATTAGCACCGAAAATAATGTCAGTCTAGAAATCCAACAGAGAATCACTCTTGCGAACAAGTTCTACTTCGGACTGAGTAAACAACTGAGAAGTAAAGAACTCTCGACGAGCAAAGATCATGCTCTGTAAGTCTCTCATCATATCTGTTCTGATGTGTGGCTCGGAATCATGGAAAGTACCGAGAGAACATGATATTGCCCCTGGAGTATTTGAGAGAAAAGTTCTCCGGAAGATTTATGGTCCTTCCCGTGACGCCAACGGCGAGCATCAAAGAAAATTTAACGATTAGCTGTACGAGCTTTACGCAGATCTGACCACAGTGAGGAGAATTAAAGCCCTAAGACTCTGCCGCTGGGTTATGTTATGTGAAAAGAAGCTCCGACCCAGAAGACTTTCCTATCGACACCCGAGTTCGGCAGCTGAGGAAGAGGAAGCCTCGACTGAGATGGAAACAACAGGTGGAGGATGACTTGAACTCTCGTAGCGTTTCTAATTGGTGTCAGTTGTCGATAAAAAGCTATCACTGGGTTGCTTTGATAGGCAATGGCCAAATCGTTTTCTAGAATGTTGTAAACATTCGGATTCAACCAACTATAGCGTATAGTGTCGGGGTGGAAAATCACAAACACACGCATCTAAACGCCGAAAAGGGGTGGGGGTGGTGTTGGTGGTTACCGACAAAAGGGGCTCGTATTAAGAAAAGCTCAAAAGAAAAGTACAAGTGACAGCTTGTGTGAGACTTTTTGAGCGGTAAGTAAATTACTTTTCCATATACTACTTAGGTACTTGATAGCTACGAGAAAATCTACGAATAACAGTACACGCTCACACGATGCACGGTGAGAAACATTAGATACTTTTCGTCTTTTTTTTTTTTTTTTTTTTTGCGGCCTTATTTGAGTTAACAATGAAACAATGCTGGTGACAGCCAACCAGCCGACGACGACGACATCGTCAGAGACAACTAAGTACCAATAGAGCGCATACTATGTATACAGTTAAATCAGTCTAATAATGTAACTCAAGTTGATGTGTTGTTTGCTCGAGCGGAGTTTGAAATACATTTTTGCAAAGTACGGAAAAGCAAAGATTTTTTACATATTTATGGCTTGTTTGACAGGGGGCTGAGTAGCTGGCTGGCTGGCAGGTTGATTGCTTACTTGCTTTGCGGAAACAGACAAAACCAAAAAGAAATGCTTAGAATTCATACAAAAAAACATACCCCCCATCCATTATGTCGACAAAATAATCGATAAAACAGATACAATTGTGGAAGCCGCTAAAAAATAACGGAGAAAAAAATTAAAAGTAAAGTGAAACAAAAAAAAAAATTTGAAAATTGAGAAAAAAGAAAAATCTTTAAGTGATATACCCAGAAGTTTGCATAAAATTAAACAAAAAAAAACACATTTAAATATAAATAGGTATGTGAAAATGCCAACAACAAAATAAATGTAATGAAAAGTGCAAAAAAAATCTGCCTACAACTGTGCGCCCATTATTATAGTTGTAGTTCTTGTTGTAGTTACTAATGCAAGCGGTACGTTAAAAAGGAAAGGAAAAGTGCTTGTCAATAGATATAAAAATGCTTAATGCCTATGTATGTAAAGATGTACGTGTATAAGACCGTTTCAGAAAAAAAATGTACTGCTTTCAAAAACAGTCTAATGTTTTTGACGAGAGATGAGTGATATGTTATTTTTGACCAGGGCTCGAACCGAACCAGTTTTTGGACCGAACCACCTCCTTCAGTCCTTGAACCGAACCACGAGCCGAATCGTTAATACTTTGGGAACCCTCTATCAAAAATTTAAATTTTTTTATTCAACATCTTTGCCTTAAAATGCGACCCTAATGGTAAAGCTTGGACGGCCAAAATCGCATAGACAGTTAAAGGCTATTTTAAGTAAGTAAGTAATGGTAAAACTGCTAAACACTTCCTGCGACGATTGTTTTTTGCTGGGAGTACTTTTTTTATTCGGCTCCTTGTAAAGACGTTTAAGGGATAACTTCAGAACCATATCGGGATCACTTCGGAGCCTTTTTGGGATTGTTTTTGAACCATTTTAGAACTTTTTTGGGATAAATTTTTCGATATAATTTCTCGAATAATAGTCCCGAAAAAAATTCCGATATTACTTCAAAAATGTTCTGAAGCTATTTCCAAAACAGTCCCGGAATTTCAACAAAATGTCCTAAAATAAACCTTAAAATAATTTCGAAATAACCTCTAAACTAATAACAAAATTCGGGTTCATATAGGGACGTTTGAGGGATAACTTCAGAACAATATCGGGATCACGTCGGAGCCTTTTCGGGATTGTTTTTGAACCATTTTGAAACTTTTTTTGGATAAATTTCGAACTGAATATTTCAGTATAAATAATTTCTCAAATAGTCCAAAAAAAAATTCCGATATTACTTCGAAAATGCCCGAAGTTATTTCGAAAACAGTTCCGGAATTCCAACAAAATGTCCTAAAATAAGCCCACAAACAATTTCGAAAATATAATAACAAAATTGTCCTCAAGCTCAATAGACCCCTAATTAACCCCCAAATGGCCCGAGCAATACCAAGTAGTCCCGAAAAAAGCTCTATTTTGTAAAGCAAAGATACTAAGCTATCCCTATAAAATAAAAGTCGAATACTTCAGTGAATCTCAGCTAGTTCTTTACTGGTTCAAGAAATAATAAATTAAACAAAAAAAAATACTTCGGGATTGCTTTTCACGAAGTTTCGTAATAATCCCGAAACAAATTTCTATATATCTTCAAATTCCCGAAACTATTCCGAAAACAACCCCAGAAACTATCTGGAATATATCCCTTGAGGAAACGAAAAGACACCATATTAACCCTCACATGGGCCGAACAGTGAATCTCGATTTATCCCGAAAATTGCCAGGTCTGTACATTATACTGGCTGGGTCTGTACATTATACTGGGAAAAAATAAATTCAAAGTTATATTGATATTATTTTTCAGAAGGGCAACAATAAAATACTTTAAAAGTTGTAAGCTTTAATATTAAACTAAAATGTTCATCAGGCGAGCCATACCCGAGTAATGAGACTTTCAAAATTCCGGTTTCACGTTTTTGCTTAAGAAGTCATTTTTGGACAAACTATTTTTACCAGAACATACATATGTATTAGGCTAACTTCGAACGAAACTTTCAAGCCTTCGGAAAAAAATTAATACAAAACTGTAACGGTCTAATGTGCACACATGTATTAATATATATAAATAGCAGTTAAGTGGTTTGTTTTTAATGTTACTTTGCGTGAGAATAAATGGCTAGTAAATCAAAATTTTGGATGCTGTTAGTACCAAATTTGAATTAAAATGAAAAATGAAAAACGAAAAATTGTTGTCGGTATCTCTTTGAATGCTCAAATGTGTTGTATTTGCACTAAAGTGACCTTTCACAGTGGGGAGTACTGAACGGCGAAATCAGCAGCAGGAGCGCTGTTTAACATTTACACTCCTCCAACCAACAGAGCAGAGCAACAGAAATTACATTACAACGCACCATGGCACCGAGGAGGAAAAAGTGTTAAAAATATTCTATATTCCATAGAACACCCCAACTAAAAGTGGTACCCGAATCGTAAGATATATAGCCCACGTTTCACGTTCGGACGTATACCTGGTCACCGATCATCCAAAATTTCAAGTAGTGCAATATTTTAGGCTCAGCTTTTCCTTGCCATAAAACTTTGAGCAAAAGAGCTTCAAGGACCTCTTCAAGCCGTTCGTGACCAAAGAAATTTTCAGACAAGACTAGACTTGGTCCTTCCATCGGAGTAGTGGCCTCCCTCTTCGTCTGCTTCCAAAGGCTTGAACCAAGGCCGGGCCAATTTCGTTAATTACATCTCCTTCGCCTTTACCAATGTGTGGAGGTTCAGATGAGATGACTTAGATTATTCAATATACTTTTAAACGAACTGTACGAGCTTTCGTAATATTGATATCATTCTGGTTAAATTATTCAATAAATCTTTTAAGACAAGGAGAAAAAGCATTCCAGCAAAAAGCGAAACTGATTGAAAAATTTATAGAATGGAAGGGAAGTACAACAGAAACCCTGACATGTAATTTACAGAGTGCGTCAAGGGTTCGTACAATATCCAGAACGTAATTGAGCCAGATTGACCCTGGTCTCTCGAGGAATATGACGTGCCTTGTCAGAAACGAAAGGTGTTGAAGTATGCAAAACGGCGTTGACCGGACAGAGCTCAAGATGGGAGACAACAGACGCAGATTTAGAACTTCATGCCCATTTGCGCTGTCCAAGTCGTGAATAAAGTCGCCGAGGACTTTGTTGGCTTCGAGCGGTGAAGAACTCGACAGTGGAGTGGAGAGATAACTATTGATTTTAGAACACAGCTCATCGACGGAAGTACCTGTTGCCAATATCGTACAATCGTCTGCGTATGAAACTATCATGGACTTTCTCTGGTGGAGAAGGTAGTTTCAAAATATAGAAGTAAAACAATCCATCCTGATGTACCCCTTATTTTAATCTTACGTGGTCTTTTCTGGTTCCGTCAGTTATCTGAGTGTTAATGGCATTAAGAGCGGATATTGTGCTCGTACCTTTCCTGAAGCCACGTTGGTGCTCGGCTAACCTCAAGTTTGATGTGTAGAGAGATAATAAGACCGCCTCCAGATGCAAAAACATTAAAAACGGACACCAGCGCCACCTTGCGGTTGTTGGCAACAGGGGTTTCTTTATATAGTATATTATAAGCATACGCGTACCAAAAAAAAAAAAACATAAGTGTGTCATAAATATGGATTTTTTATATATAAGCGGGAAAACATTTAAGATACCTAAATTCAAAAACTCAACGCAAAAAGTTAAAACGTTCTTTTTACAACACAAATAGCCAGAGGGTGCCATGGTGCAACAAGAAGAGCTAAAATAGCAGTGGTGGCATCGGCGACGACATAAACGATGTCGGCAACAAAAAGCAACAACAACAGCGACATTTTATATCCTGTGTAAAGGCACCGCCGCTGCTGACAAAAATATGAAAAAATCGATGCCAGACTCCAATACTTCAACAGTAACAATCGTAACGATAGCCACACATGCGGCAACTCGCTAAATACGAACAGCAGGCACAGTAATGAGCTGAGCAATGTAACGGCAGAAAAAGTTACAGGAGAACAAAAACAAAAAAAAAAGATACAAACAACAGCTATGTTGATTGCATTACAGAGTTAAATTCATTCATAGCAACACTTTGATATATTTTTTCCGTGATTTGATTTGGTATGCGAGTTGAAAAAATTCGGTTTCTCGATGTGCACGCAAAATCAAAACGGAAAAGGGGCAAAAGTGTGTGCAAGTAAGTGTTAATTTTCCGAGAAAATTCATTTAATAATTTGCAAAAGGTGCGAAATTTTTTTATGAAATATTAATAGCGACGTAAGTTGAAAATTTTAAGCCGAAAACTGAATAAAAGATAAAGCAATAAACTTAAAAGTCGTTTAATGAGAAAAAAAAAATGAAAAGTAATCCAACCAGCTACAAATAAAGTGATTAACATAAATGCGATTTAGTGAAAAAAATTCAAAATAAATTACCAAAAAAAAAAGACAAAACAAACTTTGTGTATGCACCAAAACAGCAGCAGGGCTCTGTGAAAATTATGTACCTCGTTACATACTAACAACATCTCTATATATAAGTGCTAATGTTCGTATAAATCCATTTATATGTAGATTTGTAGACGCATACTTACACACAACGTATGAGCGCAATATTGCCCACTCAATGTATAGGGTGTTGTTTTTAGAGGCAAAAACTTAAAAAAAAGGCGCGTAGCCTAACTTTTTAAAAATATCCTTAGTTTATACTCATTTCATTTCAAAATTTAAACCCATCTTCAGATAGCTGACAGCTCCGTAAAATCTCACATACCCATCTTCTTTGATGTCAAGTCGGTTTTGAAATACTAGCTTTGTTTCTTGAAATCTCCAGCAAAGAACTGTCAGCAGAAGAGAGTCTTGTAAAAAGCTGTCAAAATCTCATTTCTGCTAATTTTTCGTCGAACAGGGTTCAGCAGAAACTTGCAGACACAACAGATGTTACGTTTCTGATTGGCTAACAATTTGAATTTACATTTTTTGTTGTTGTTTTGCTATTTCACCGATCAGCTGTTCCTCCTTGCTAGTTTCTGCTGGACGAAAAATCTCCAGCAATAACTTGCAGCGAATTGGCGCTCTCACTCTCAAATAAATGTCAAAAAGCTGCTGAATTCGCTGCTAGTTTTGTTCAAGAAACGCTTTTACAGGAATAATTATTCATAATTATTCATAATTAGCAGGAAAGAAACAAAGCTACTAGAGTTCGCCCAGTGGTTGAAATTCAACCACAAAACCTTATTTTATTTTCCTACCTTTTGGCTATTTCTTAAATTTTCCTTCTTTTCCATATTTTGTATATTTTTGGTTTCTATACATACCTATTCATTTTGCCTTTTCCTCCCTATTTACACCACTCAATAATATAGATTCAATATTGATAATTATTTATTCTTCTTAGTTCGTCTTCATACGTATTTCTTTCTTTTCCTTTCCTTTGCTATCATTTGCTTTTATTTCTTTTGCTTTCCTCTCCTTTCATCTCAATTTATATCTTTTGCTTTTCTTTCCTTCCCTTCTCTTCTCTTTCCTTTTCTATTCTTCCCTCTCCGGTCTTTTCCTTTTCTCTTCTTTCATTTCATTTTATTTCCCTTCTTTCTTTCTTTCTTTCTTAATTTTTTTTGTTTTTTCTTTTATTTTCCTTTCTTTTCATTTCTTTTATTTTCTTACCTGACCTTTCTTTCCATTTCCATTACATTCCTTTTTCCTTTTATTTTCTTTTCTTTCCTTTCGTTTCCTTTGCTTTAGTTTCCTTTCATTTTATTCATTTTTTTCTTTTCATTTCTTTTATTTTATTTTATTTTTTTCTTACCTTTATTTTCTTTCCCTTTTTTCCTTACCTTTCCTTTCCTACCGTTTCCTTACTTTCTTTTTTTTCCTTTCGTAACTCCTTTAGTTTTCTTTCTTTTCCATTCATTTCCTTTAATTATTTTTTTAGCTTTTCATTACCTCTCTTTCCTTTATTTTTCTTTATTTTTATTTTCATTTATTTTCCATACCTTCCTCCTCGCTAACTTTTCTTTCCTTTCTTTTTCTCGTCTTTCCTTTCCTTGTCTTTCTCTATTTGCTTCTCTTTTCCACTCCTTAACCTACATTACATTTCCTTTCTTCCCTTCCTTTTTTCTTTTCCATTCTTTCCTTTCCCTACCTTTATTTGCCTTTCATTTTTCTCTAATTTTTTCCGTTCCTTACCTTAACTTATTCCATCCATTCCTTTCCTTTCCCATTCTTTCCTTTCTTTTATATTTTATTTATTTCATTTTGTTTTATTTTTATTTATTTTATATTATTTTCTTTCCTTTCATTTCCAACAAATTTCTTTTTTTACTTTCAATCACTTTTCTATTTCTTATTTTACTTTTTTTAGTTTTATCAATTTTCCTTTTTATTTTATTTCACTAAGTCTAGCCACGAAGGGCTTTGTGCTTTTTTTTTCAAAACATCATGTCTGAGCAAGCATTTTCTTCTCTGAATACCCACGCACAGATTTTGTTTTTGGAAACACTGTTTGTACCTACGCTCAATAAAATTGACGGGCTCATGTTTATTATTGCTGCTAACAAAACAACTCACACTCGGACTCCCCCAACTGCAATGAATGCAAGCACAACAATGCAAGTGTGCCTACATACACACATAACAGCGGCTCTATAAAGTGAATGCGTGTTTAGCACTTGTAGTGGTGTGAATTTCAAATCATATTATAATTAATTTTTTTAAATTTTTGGCTTGTTGTCGCTCACCCTGCTCGGCGAGACCTATCGATACATATCAAATTTGGAATTGTGGTTATTGCAAGAAAGGGAGAAAACTGTTAAGCATTGCGCATTTATATATAATAGATAATAGATGCTAGACCTACTACACCAAAATTCCGACAAAAACAACATCAACAGTTCTTTGGAAAATGGTTTTTCTATGCGAAGTTAACCCTCGGCAGTGGTTTGGAATGGAAGGCTTCTTAGCTCGGCGCAAAAATCTCTTTGGAGGTTGCAGATGATAATCTCAAGGTATATCCCGCCATACGTCCTTTTCGGACACCCGTATTGACATATCTCGGGTGGTTTGAGATGGTGGCTGACTGGAATGATGCCCGAAATTTCTGTCAAAAGCGGATAATGGGAGGTTTTGCGAAGGGGCGAATAAATGCCGCGACAATAATGGCAAATTGGTAAACGAGGTGCAGAGAGTACCTAAGAAATATGGGAAACACTTCTCTGACTACCCGAGGTAGGTATGTATGTCGAGACGAATAAAATTCACTTCGACCCCGACTACGGGGTAAACGAAATCGTTCCCAAGGCAGTCGGGCTAGTACCACACCGGAACGTAGCGGATTCATATCCGGCAAAGGACTATCAACATCCGTACAACCTTGTCGTGTCCATCACGTTACTATTTATAAGTGGATCTTCCGAATAGGCAGGGCGAAGTACGGCTATAACAACAACATAAATGCGGCTATGCCAAATGATGTTGAGCACTAACAATAGCTCCTCTTCGAGACAGTCGAAAGCCAACGAGACTTCAGACAAGGTGACTCCCTTTCGTACGGTTTCTTCAACTTGAAGCTGGAGAAGATAATTCGAGTAGCACGAGCTTACCTCAGTGATACAATTTATTACAAGAGTGTGCAGTTGCTGGAGTATGCCGATGATTCTAAAATCATTGGTCTTAACAACCGCGCCACAAGCTTGGTGTTCTCTGGATTGAATAAAAAAGCGAAAAAAGTGGGTGAACGAGGACAAGATCACTGTTGATAGTTACAAATTTGAACCAGTGTTAACACCGAAAAAAATGAATCACTATTGTCAACTAGTGCTACTTCGGACTGAGTAGGCAACTGATAACTAAATTTCCCTCTCGAAACACAAAGATCACGCTCTGTAAGTCTCTCATCATACCTGCTCATAAATAGTGCCGAGAGAAGATGAGAGGTCCCTGGAGTATTTGAGAGAAAGGTTCTCCGGAAGATTTATGGTCCGTCCCGTGATGCCAACGCCGAGTATCCAGGGACACTTTATGATCTGACCATACGTACTGACTATACATATAAAAATATTGGTCGATAACTCCGAAACTGTTCCAGTTATCGAAACAAGTAGTAGTGCAACTGTGAACATTCCCCTCAATTCCAATCGACAGTTTTAAGTGATGCGCGAACAAACAGATATACAAAAATTCTAAAACCCTTTATTTTGACTTCTTTTAAAGATAACCCTGTTTCAATTTTCATTAAAATCTACAATGTACAGACATCGACCTGTCAAAACTTTATAAAAAGTAAAGAAGTCGATAAACAAAAGTGCATACCTCTAAAAACAGCACCCTATATTCAAGCAACTGTGCCTACTCAAAATATGTGTAGCCGCTGCCATGTATTTACATACAAACAAACGCCTCGATTTCTGTATGAAATTAATAGTTACGTGCCGGTGTAACTAACTAATATAAAAAAATAATGTATATGTATTAGGTGTGAAAATGTGCAACAATGATGAATCAAATATGGAATTGTGAGGTTGATGCAAAAAAATGACGAAACTAATTAATTTCAAAAAAAAAAAAACTATTAAAGCGAAATGGGGGGGAAAAAGTGGTGTTGTCAGCAACGATATGTGCAATTATAAAAATTAGCATATCAACTATGTGTGTAGTATATATATACATAAGTAATCGTTATATAAGAAATAGGTATATAATATTATAAAATTGAAAAGTTTAAAGTAACGTAAAAAAGACAAAAAACAATATGCCTATTGAGAAAATTTATCTAATAAATTTCGATCTCTCTTGTTCTTTCTCTCTCTCTCACCCTCTTTCTGTTACACTTATTTTCGAAACATGCAGTACTTATTATTTTTATAAACTAAAATAATCTACGCTTAAGCAAAACATATAATAATAAAAAATTTAAATAATAATTATGGCCACCTCATCCGATTTACTGCATCAGCCTGAGTCTTCTAATAACGGTTCTGATGAATCGATTAGCAATTGTGCAAATTCCAGTAATTTAACTGAATCGCATATCGATGAAGAATCATCATCAATACAACAACAAACAAATGTCGCAGATTCCGAAGCAGCAACATCACCTGCGGATGGTGTTAACGAAAACGACGAAGATGTTGACTCCAAAACGAATTTTAGTGCAAATTTAGTGTAAGTATGACCTATGAAAAAAAGTACACACACACATACATACGAAAAAATAATTCTATACAAAAATAAATTTGGAATAGTGTTGCCATATCGAAAATGTATTTTGAACTCAAATAAACTTAAAAAAAGTAAAACACATTTTTGAAGATTTCTGAGGCCTTGTATTGGATCATTATAAAAAACTTCCCGCTACTCATCAAAGCACCCCATTCACCCCTTTTTAGCGACAATGGACGCACATTTCAAAAATCAAATGAGTTCAAGTCATCCGGTAGGAGCGCAGGACCATATAATCTTTATTCGACACTGTCATGATTTCGAGCTATACATCGGGACGGGTGTGATGAGCGACTTATTGAGAGTAACCTTTGTTTGTCAAGAGAGAACTTTACTACACAGTTGTCTACTTTGTCTGAAGTCCGATTTCGAGATTGGTTCCGAAATATACAAAGTTTCGCACAACGTGCCCACTTCAGAGAAGGCAAAACTTACGGCTCTCGTTGTTAAGGCCAATGATATCAATATCAAGGCATACGCCAGCAATTCCACGCTCTTGTAATCGAATTAACTTCTCGTTTTGTTTCGAATGGCTCCGAAAGGTTCTTTCTTGGCGGAGCTGTCATTTGGCATAGCCGTATAATCTAATCTAATCTTATCTTGGCTTGCGTCATTTATCGACGCTTAACCGTGTAGGCGATTTTGGCCGCTTCGTATCAAAGTCTTTTCCTTCTCGTTTTGTTTCGAATGGCTCCGAAAGGTTCTTTTTTGGCGGAGCTGTTATTTGGCATAACCGTATAATCTAATCTAATCTAATCTTGGCTTGCGTAATTTATCGACGCTTAACCGTCTAGGCGATTTTGGCCGCTTCGTATCAAAGTCGTTCCTTTTTTAACGACAACTGACGCGAATTGGAAACATAGGCGCATAATCATAGTCAACTTAAAGTATGCGTTAAATAAAATTAGAGCATACTTTAAAGAAAAGTATACTTCATCTTATTCATAGTCGAGTTAAAGTCGACTTTTTCAGTTAGAGCCATTGCCAAAGTTAGAGCGGCGAATAGCTGTCACTAAAGCCGCTGCTAAATATACTGAGGTTGAAAAAATCTCTCATATATAGCGTTTTGTTCTTTAGATTTTACTAAAATTTGGTATAAATAATAAATAATAATCTTACTTAAAAAAATACTTTTATTTTTCATACTGTGCCATTTTTTTTAAATATCAGCTGCTACAAACAAATAGAAAAAAAAGACTTCGCCAAATATTTTTTTTCCTCATGCAGTACGCGCTTATTCATCATAAACATAAACTCCTAGCAGTCCTATTTGGCCCAAACAAGAGCCACAGATGCCTATAAAAGTGGTATATGACTAATGGAAGAGTCATTTATGACTCATGAAAGTCATTTATGACTCATGAAAGAGCCATTTATGACTCATGAAAGAGTCATTTATAACTCATGAAAGAGTCATTTATGATTCATTGAAGAGTCATTTATGGCTTCTGGAAGAGCCATTTATAAGTTTTGGTATAGTAATTTACTATTCATGGAAGAGTGATTCATTACACAAGGAAAAGTCATTTATGACTCATGGAAGTCATTTATGGCTTATTTTGTATTATTAAATTTTGTTTAATTTAATTTATTTTTGTAATATTTTATTTCATCTCATTTCATTTTATTTTTTATTATTTTTTTATTCTACCTTATTTTATCCTATTTAACATGCATATTCGCATTTTTTTGTTTCTTCAACGTTCAAAAACATGTTTTACAGCAATTTATTAAAAATTAATTATTTAAAAACATAAATTAAATAAAAAATAAAAATGAAAGAAATTGCCAAGAGTCGAACTCGAACCTCCCTACTACAGCGACGTCTTAACCGCTAGGATGCTGTGGCGCACTGCATTACCATTTTTATATAGAACTGCGTTACCATTGCTACTCGGTAGAGCATGGCGCTAAACTGACTATGATATACTTAAAAAAGAAGTGCACTTCAATTTTTTAATATTACTCTTACTAAAGTGTACACTAACTCAGGACTATGATTATGCGCCATAGTCTTATATAAGCTTTGCAAAAAATTTATACATGGTGGCATGCATGCAACTCCTTTTCGATTATGTTATCATGGGTGTTTTCCAGGATTTGGCCTATAGTGAAGATCTAGTCCAGGGTAGACTTACCAGCTCTGAAGCCACACTAATAATGTTCAATCAGCTTGTCCACTATGGGCTTCATTCTTTCTCACAATATTTATATGCGCTAGATAGAACCTTATATGCGACATTAAGGTTACTGATTCCGCAGTAGTTGGTGCGGTTGACAGGATCGATTTTCATCTGAATTGGGCAGAGCACACTTAACAACTTCCCTGTCCCCATATAAAGCGCTTTGAGAATGCCCCACGCATTGTTGCATAGAGAAATTAGTCACATGTGACTCATGAACTTACTTCAATACGCTCTCGTGAGTCACATATGACTCATTGGACAGGGCAGTTGTAGGATTCAATCTGGAGGCATGCACTCGTCCAACAAATTCTGCAGCTGATGCATGCAGCTCAGCGGGTAGACCGTCTCTTCTGGCGAGTTCCGCTCTTAGTGTTATTTTTCAAAGATTTCTGTAGAGTAAGTGTTCCGATAGTTTACATGCAGATTCTTTGATCTAATCGAATCATTCTGCTGCGGTTGCTTCTCTAACGAGTATTTTTCTCCAGACCCAGTAGCTGATTCACTTTTTGATCCATCCAAACTCTACATGTAGTACTTAGTTGTTCAGTAATGATTACATACTAAGATTTCTCCGTTTTATCGCCGGTCTGTGAAAGATCCACAAATACCACTAATTCTTCTTCTTCAAACAAAAAAAAAACTCCAAACTCGATATACCATGTTATAGAGAGACTTCGCATATGAATAGAACTCATTCTACACAGAGCAAAAAGTCACATAAAATGCCCTCTAAATTAAAAGGATTTCTCTATGATATTTTTCCAATAAGATGCCCGTCTTATTATGACTGGGTGTCTCTTTTTAATAAAACTGAGTAGATAATCACATAATATTAAGAAGATTTTCTTTTTTAATATTTCAAATTAAAAAAAAAAATGAACGTTCAACCCAGATGTCTAGTCTAGTCTAATCTACACTACCATGCCATCGTATACTTAACTTACCAACGTCTAATTACACCTTTGTTCTTTTTGCGTCACCACATGTCCACTTGCCTTATTGCCTTCACCGCGAATCGAACTAAGAATTATTAACTGCTGAACGGAGATCTCTACCATGATGCTATCGTGTACTTGTGCTTGGTAGCGTCGAATTACACATTTGAAGAAGGCATACCTGAATTTGAATTAATAAGAGATCTTTTAAAAATATATAGTTTTCCTTTTCAATAAATTCAATATGAATCTAATGAAAATAAGAGGATGTTCTCATTAATTTACTTTAAACAGGTTTTCTCATAAAAACAAGCAGATTTCTTCTAACAATTGAACGTTTTTGACGAAAGTACATAAAAAATTCATAAATAAAAAGCTAACTCCTTCTTTTTAGCCGATTTCCTTTTCAATAAATTTGAGAAGAAATTCAAGCTAAAATCTATAAGATTTCCCAGCACAAATTTCTTCAAATTTGTCCCCACTCGCTCTCCCCGCCAAAAAGCTTTTTTAGACGTCGATCTCTTTGATTATAGGTGAACTTTTTGGCTCTGTGTATTTAATAATTTCGTCTGAAGTCTTCCAGTACTCACTAGCGTTTCCTTGAAAGGATCATTTTCTTGTGCTACATCACAGTCTTGACTAATTCATAGCCAACTAATGTATAAAACAAAATCCACCGTTTCAAGGTAATATCAATCAATGTGGCAACATTTTCTCCCATCACACACTTTACAGCAGAAGAAATTTATCGCCCACTTTATTTCACCCACATCACAAAATAAGGGTACATACATTGACACACAAACAAACACACTTTAGCATTTCTCACCCTCTACAATATGATACACCCTTACCCTCGATAAGCATAAATTCCCCTCTCATTTTCACTTCGTTACTATGTCTCTCATAATTTTTCTTAGCGCAAACTAATTGAATTTGTTTATGATTTAATTAATCTCTGCAGCGACGAAAAGGCGACGCTGGAAAAGGATGATGAACAGAAGCCGTCAAAGCAACAGCAAGAGCAATCGACATCTCCTTCACGTTCGCCCTCCACAACGCAAATACAAGAAGCGCAAAGTAATTTTTCACCAGACGAAATACCTGAACCTATTAAGGTTCTAGATGATATCATATCGGAATTTGAAGACACAGCTACAAAACCAGCAAATGCTGTGGGTAATGGTGAAAATCAATCTGAGGATGATGGTTACATGAGTCTCAGTCGAAAGAAGTGAGTGCATGTTATTTTTAAGAGGTATTAAAGCTTGACATGAACTTGATTTATGCAATTCGTAATGAGCTAACTATTGAATGTATGGGTTTGTACGAAGGGTAATATATTGCGTAGGGGCGCCTAGAACAGACCCGTGCTGAGAGAATACCATTGGATTTTTTTCAATTTAATGTCAGCTAAGAAGATATAGCTTGTTTTTTTTTTTGTATGATACCACACTTAATCGCTCATGCAGCAAAATCTAGGGAAAGTTGCATCGCCTGGAAAACAGGAGCAGTTATTCACCCGACTCTGGCTAAAATAGCTTCGATAAATATGGGGAACTTGTGAAGTCAATAGGAACTCTCAACCTTTATAGGCGGTAAGCACCGCAACGGCTCCGCTGGCCAAGTTTCGTTATGGGAATGACAGGTGAAGCTGCGTCGCCCCAGAAGGTATTCCCGAGAAGCCCGTAAGGTGCTACTCCCTACATGGTTCGCTTACCCTCCGAGGAGGACTGCTAAAAAAGACCCCCAAAGAAGCGTATCCGACGGAGAAAATTGGCTTTTAAAAATATATTCAAAAAGAGTGTTCCTAAAAACTCCTCTAAGGTGCGTTTACTAAGTCCCAAACATTCCCTCATATAATCCGTAGGGAATCCCTTTTTTCATGTATTTCTCTTTAGGACTGCCTTTTTCCTCTATATACGGAGGCCTCCTTCAAGGAAGTTTTGACGGAGTGCCTCTTTGTTTACTTGGGTATAGACACGGGCCTTTGAATGTACCAGCAATGTCAGACCCGGCGGACGTTGTCCTGATCTAAATTTGATTTGGATGCATATACAAGGTTGCACACTATCCCTCCTGATCTCTATCCCCCTTCTTATCCTTATTATTATCCCTACCCGTATTCGTGTCCCTAATCCTAACTCTACTGATATTCCTATCTCTGAGCATTGCTTACTTCGCCAAATCTATATATAGCCTACGCTCTACCCAATGACCAAAGCAATCATCCAGTGCAAATACCTATCTGCACACAAGATCGGTAGTGTTCCCTACATTATACCAATGAACTCGGTTCGGGATTCCCTTTTTTTACTTAATATTTTGTATCCTTTTTTAGCATGCACAAACAATATTTCGAGAACGCCTCAGAAAGTAGTATTGGCAGCAGCAATGCACCACCCGCCACAACGCCAAATAAAGAGTTTCACGAATTTAATAATACCACAGATCTTACCTGCCAAAGCTCGGAAACAACTGCTGAACAGAATATTATACAAACTACTTTGGTATGACATAAGGATACAAGCTTACAGACAAGTAATAAAAAAAATGTCTATATAAATTTCTTGCAGCCAAAAGTACGTCCAGCTTCGGCACTGACGAGCAACAACTATTCTAGTCTTCCCTGTTGCGGAGCACGCTCCATATCATTGGATAGTAGCAAAACGGCGCGTGGCGTCAGCTGTAATGGTGAACGTAATCAGTTGGGAATCGATATCAGTGCGGTACATAATGCGGTATTACGTGGAGGTTTAGCAAAAATACCAGGTAATAAAACGATTCTATGGAATTATGAAACTTCTTAAAAACTTAGTTCTAGTACGTTCAATTTAGAGAACTAGTTCTTTGTTCTAACGCCTTATTAAACAAGTTCTATTTGGTACTTACATGAATTGGCTTACTGTTTTAATCCTCATATATGTATGTATGTACGTAATTCCCTTTGCGCCGCCATAAATATATATGGCTATTCCGTAATATTCGCATTTCATTTTCTGCATTACCACTTTCTTTAAAGTATTCCCATATTGACCTTCCCTTCGGCACCTGAAAAAAAACCTTCTATTGCATATAAATTACGGTGCCATGACAAAATCCCAACTAAAAAAATTGGGATATGACACTCCCCATGCAGTGCCATAATCCCAATTTTTTTACTTGGGAATATGACACTGCAGAGGGAGTGTCATATTCCCAATTGGGATTTTGACATCTTTGAGCTGAAAAATGAAATTAGAAGATTTATTTTTAAGTTTTTGGCGAGAAACAGTGGCTTAATTGCTTTCGCCTGCAGCGCTTCCTTAAATAATTTGGAAAAAATATTTTGGTAGTAGTGCAGTAGGGCCCCCTCCGAAAAGGGGAAAGTGGGGCATCAAAAGACCCGATTCACGAGAAGATTAAGAATCCGAAAGCGGAAATTAACTTTCTTTATCCGTTCAAAAGTTATAGGCAAACATACATTAGTTTCGTATGGCATGGCGTAGCCCAGAGTTATTTATAATAAGCGCGGCCGAAGACCGCCTACGCAGAAGGACTTAGCATGGTGTAGCCCAGGGTTGTTTTTAAAATTAAATTTTAAATATTTCATATTTAATCTACTCGTGAATACGCGTCTTTTGAGCCCTTACTTGAATTCTTTGCTTCAAATTTAGGAGGAGACCGTAAACTGCATCTTTACCAATATTTTAAAATCATAATAAAAAATGATAATTTAGAATTAAAAATTGCGCGATTTTTTATTCCAAGTTTTCGCCAAGTGTCTTATTGGGATTTTGACTCAGTACCTGGGTGACCGAGCTTGCTCGGTGCTATCTTTACTTACCAAACTTGTGAGGATGTGTTACACTGTCCTTTATATGTGGGCAAATTATTAAAATTTTGTAATTTTCGTAGCCGTAATGGACTTTTTGCGGACAACCCTACTTGAAAATATTTTAGTTGGTATGTCAGCAAAAAATACCTTTCATTTGATACCCATATTGGCATATCTAGCTCCATAAATAAAAAAATTAAATAGGTGGCAACTCTGTAAGACAAATATACTGCGATAAGGTGACAACCCTAGATGGCAACTGTACTTAGAAATATTTTAGTTGATATGTCGCCGGAAATACCTCTAATTTGATACCGATATTCGCATATTTTACTCAATATTAAAAAAAAAAAAAAAAATGAGATAGGTTGCCACCCTTAAAAGCCCTCCAAGTGGCAACACCTAAGTGGATAGTCTTAGAATCAGGCATGCTATCACTGTGCCAAATTTCATCCAAATCGGTCAAGTGGTTCTCGAGATAGTACCGGATATAGAAATATAGTGCGGGCAACCCTAGGTGACAAACCTACTTGGAAGTATTTTAGTTGATATGTCGCCGAAAATACCTATCATATGATACCCATATTGTCATATCTTGCTCCATAATTTAAAAAAATGGGATAGGTGGCAACCCTGTAAACTACTCGAAATTTTAACCCTAAAGTAGATAGCCTTGGAATCCTTCATACTGTCACCATACCAAATTTCATCCAAATCGGTCAACCGGTTCTCGAGATAGTACTGCGGTAAGGTGGCAACCCTAGGTCGCAACCCTACTTGAAAATACTTAAGTTGGTATCTCGCCGAAAGTACCTTTCATATGATACCCATATTGGCATATCTTGCTGCATAATTAAAAAAAATGGGATAGGTGGCAACCCTGTAAACCGCCTCAAGTGGCAACCCTAAAGTGCATAGTCTTAAAATCGATCATACTATCACCATCCCAAATTTCAGCCAATTCGGTCAAGCGATTTCGAAATGTCAACCCTAAAGTAGATAGCCTTGGAATCCTTCATACTGTCACCATACCAAATTTCATCCAAATCGGAGATAGTACTGCGGTAAGGTGGCAACCCTAGGTCGCAACCCTACTTGAAAATACTTAAGTTGGTATTTCGCCGAAAGTACCTTTCATATGATACCCATATTGACATATCTTGCTCCATAATTAAAAAAAAATGGGATAGGTGGCAACCCTGTAAACCGCCTCAAGTGGCAACCCTAAAGTGCATAGTCTTAAAATCGATCATACTATCACCATTCCAAATTTCAGCCAATTCGGTCAAGCGATTCTCGAGATAGTAACGGATATACAAATATATTGTGGTAAGGTGGCAACCCTAGGTGGCAACCCTACTTGAAAATATTTTAGTTGGTATCTCGCCGAAAATACCTTTCATATGATACCCATATTGGCATATCTTGTTCCATAATTAAAAAAAAAAAGGATAGGTGGCAACCCTGTAAACCGCCTCAAGTGGCAACCCTAAAGTGGGTAGTCTTAAAATCGATCATGCTATCACCATGCCAAATTTCAGCCAATTCGGTCAAGCGATTCTCGAGATAGTACCGGATATACAAATATATTGTGGTAAGGTGGCAACCCTAGGTGGCAACTCTACTTGAAAATATTTTAGTTGGTATCTCGCCGAAAATACCTTTCATATGATACCCATATTGGCATATCTTGCTCCATAATTTAAAAAAAATGGGATAGGTGGCAACCCTGTAAACCGCCCCAAGTGGCAACCCTTAAGTGGGTAGTCTTAGAATCCATCATACTATCTTTGTGCCAAATTTCATCCCAATCGGTCAAGCGGTTCTCGAGATAGTCCGAACATACAAAAATACAAATATACAAGATTAACTCGTTTAAAGATATTAGATTTTTATTTGGGGTTATGACACCCAGCCTATAGTGTCATAGTCTCAAGTAAAAAAGTTGGGATTATGACACTGCAAGGGGAGTGTCAAATCCAAATTTTTTTACTTGGGATTTTGCCACTTGGGACTATGACATGTCACCATAAATTACTAATTGTGCGAATTATGATAAATTATAAAGTTTTGCAAAATTACCGCAAAATTCAAACAGCTGTTTTGATTTATGACAACGAAGTGAGTTGCTATACGATTTAAAAAACTGGCATACATTTATACTTGGAAAGTTGCCACAGAAAAGTTAAGTTCTCTTTACTGTCTAAGCGGACTAGTTTACTTAAAAGATGCACGCGGTTCTAGAAAATATTACACATCAATTCATATTATTTGTTCTATTCTAGAGCCCATTTTAAATGAGCATCCTGTTACTATATATCCCGGTCGTTATTCACCACCAGCTGAGGGTAAACGAAATGTCATACGTCCGCCACGTATTTTGTCTGGAGTTGAGAAACACAAAGGAGTTTGCCATATACTTAATCCGCTATCATCGATTTCGTCTTCATCGTCATCGTCCAGTTCGAATTGTATGGGTTCGATGGATGGTGGTAAAGTCATAGATAGTGCCACTAACAATAATCTAATGAGAAAGCCATATATACGTAAGGATAATTTAACAAATGAATTCAGACTTGTGAGTGAAGATGATTTCTCTGACGATTCAATTGAGGAACAATCGCTTTCACCAATCACTTCACACTCTTCACCGCATAAACAAGCTGGTATAGCGTGGGAGATACACTTCAAAAGTAACAAAAAGAAGACGAAAAGCTCAGCAAAGAAGAAACCGCCACGTAAACAGGTAAGTTTGAATTGTAAATAAAATGTAATGGTCAAACCTAATCTTCTGCAAACTCTTTACAGACAGTTGACTATATTTCGAAAACCGAAAATGGTGTTTACCATTTACCAATTGTAGCTGGCGATTCATATTACGGTAATAATGTTGCGGAACGTGCGCATCGCCGTGAACCGCCAGTTGTCATAGACACCTTGGATGGGCCCGACGATCAACAATGCTTGTATCGGCAGGCAAATATGTTGGGCAAGGGTACATTCATTATACGGCGCGCCACCAAGCAAACGCCAACAGTAATGGATATATTTCATACAGAAAATGATGATCTCGATGGCATACATTCAAGAGATCAAAGTGATTACGATGAGGAATTCTCATCGATGGAAGGTCACGAGAACTGCAAAGCGAGTGAGGCTTTAAGTTCAAACTCGCGACTTAGTTTGGAATTGGTAGCACCATTGGGAACAGCTTTACCATCACCAAGGTAAGCGTTTGAAGCAAACGTGGTAAAGACTTTAACTCACTTTTACTTGCAACTTTCTCCTAGGGACAGGCTATCTTTAAATCTCGAGCCTCAACTACCAAATATTTTCAACAAAGAAATGTTGGCTGTGCATAATAAAGGCGAACGCTCATCTTCTGAAGGTATCTTCCGAGATAGTTTTTGAAAGTAACCTTAATTTTATGTCACTATTTTTGTAGAACTTTTAGCGTCTATGAAGAAGACGTCGCTTCAACGTGAGACCAAACGTCGCAGCACTGATTCCATCAATACAAAGTCTTCCAGTTATGAAGAAACCGAAGAACATGAGCCTAACGAAAGTCTTCACTTATTTTCGAATAAAAATAGTTTCGACGCTTGTAACTTGTATGGTTACAAAAATGATGTCGGTAGCTGTATGAAGGGACAAGACTTTGCAGGTGAGAACTTTTGCTCCGCTAGCTATCTGACTGGTCGACAATCGTCCGTTTTATTGAGGAACGCAAAATGAAAACCTCGCCCGATTAAACGAGGGGTGCCACATGGTAGTGTCCTAACCCACTTCTGTTCAATAAGTACATATCGAAAATCCCTCCTTCACCTGATGAGGTGTCAATTGCAGGATAATAGCAACTGGTCCTTCCACCGATGAGCTGTGCTCACCTCCCGACTCTTTCAACGCAAGGAAAATTGGAATTTGAAGTCTACGTCGATGTCACTCTGTTCCCGACTGTCCCTCGCCCAAAAAGCCTTAGGGACAACTTTCTGCCCATTTAGCCGATTGCCAAATATATACAAAATCCTTAAGTCACTTACTGGACGCACCTGGGGAAAAGACAAGGAAATGATATTGGCAACATACAAGGCAATTGGCCAGCCGGTCCTTGCCATTTGGTTGCCGGGGCTAGCTGGTGCTCGCCGCACGCGTACGATATGGATACTCCTCCGTAAGCGCTATGATGAGATCATCATCATTTATTGGCGCTTAACCGCCTAAGCGATTTTGGCCGTCGCCTATCAAAGCACGCCAGTCATTCCTTTTTAGCGATAACTGACGCCAATTGGAAACCCCAAGGGAGTTCAAGTCATCCTCCACCTGTTGTTTCCATCTCAGTCGAGGCCTCCCCCTTCCTCTGCTGCCGAATTCGGGTGACGATTGGAAAACCTTCTGGGCTGGAGCTTCTTTGTCCATTCGCATGACGTGACCCAGCCAGCGGAGCCTTTGGGCTTTAATTCGCTGGACTATGGTCAGATCTGCGTAAAGCTCGTACAGCTCATCGTTAAATCTCCTTCGATACTCGCCGTCGGCATCACGGGAAGGACCATAAATCTTCCCGAGAACTTTTCTCTCAAATACTCCAAGGGCCATCTCATCTTCTCTTGACATTGTCCATGAATCTGAGCCATACATCAGGACAGGTATGATGAGAGACTTATAGAGCGTGATCTTTGTTCTTCGAGAGAGGACTTTACTTCTCAACTGCCTACTCAGTCCAAAGTAGCACTTGTTGGCAAGAGTGATTCTCCGCTGGATTTCTAGACTGATATTATTTTCGGTGTTGATACTGGTTCCCAAATAGACGAAGTCCCTCACAGTTTCAAATTTGTAACTATCAACAGTGACATGGCTGCCAAGGCGCAGGTGCGCCGATTCTTTCTTTGATGACAGCAAATACTTCGTCTTGTCCTCGTTGACCCCAAGACCCACTTTTTTCGCTTCTTTATCCAGTCCAGAGAAGGCAGCGCTTACGGCGCGGTTGTTAAGGCCAATGATATCAATATCATCGGCATACGCCAGCAATTGCACGCTCTTGTAAAAGATTGTACCATTGCGGTTTAGCTCTGCTGCTCGAATTATCTTCTCCAGCATCAGATTGAAGAAATCGCACGAAAGGGAGTCGACCTGTCTGTAGCCTCGTTTGGTTTCAAATGGCTCAGAGAGGTCCTTCCCGATTCTGACGGAGCTGTTGGTATTGCTCAACGTTATTTGGCAAAGCCGTATAAGCTTTGCAGGGAAGTCAAATTCAGACATGGCGGTATACAGGCAACTCCTTTTTGCGCTGTCAAAAGCGGCTTTGAAATCGACAAAGAGATGGTGTGTGTCGATTCTTTTATCATGGGTCTTCTCCAGGATTTGGCGTATCGTGAAAATCTGGTCGATGGTAGACTTACCAGGTCTAAAGCCACACTGATAAGGTCCCATCAGCTTGTCTACGATGGGCTTCAGTCTTTCATACAATACGCTAGAAAGAACCTTATATGCGATATTAAGAAGGCTGATTCCGCGGTAGTTGGTGCGGTTAGCGGGATCGCCTTTCTTGTGGATTGGGCAGAGCACACTTAAATTCCAATCTGGAGGTATGCACTCGTCTGACCATATTCTGCATAAGAGCTGATGCATGCTTTTTACCAGCTCTTCGCCTCCGTGTTTGAACAGCTCGGCGGGTAGTCCGTCTTTTCCAGGCGCTTTGTTGTTTTTGAGCCGGGATATAGCTATCCTCACTTCATCATAGTCAGGTGGTGGGACGACTTTTCCATCGTCAGGGATTGGGGTATCGGGTTCGACGTCTCCCTCGCAATTTAGCAGTGAGGAGAAGTGCTCCCTCCATAATTTAAGTACACTCTGTACGTCGGTTACCAGGTCGCCATTATTGTCCTTACAGGAACTTGCCCCGGTCTTAAAACCTTCCGTCATCCGCCGGATCTTTTCATAGAATTTTCGGGCATCATTCCTGTCAGCCAGCATCTCAAGCTCCTCACACTCACGCCTTTCGGCCTCACGTTTCTTTTTTCTGAAAAGGCGTCTCTCTTCCTTCTTTGCCTCTATGCTTCCATTGCTCGGTTGCATCGTTAGGTCGAGGATTGCTCTCCGATAGCAGGTGTGAGAGTCGAGTGGAGAAATTGTCAGCTGTCTGTGTCGTGCGCAGCTTCTCGACGTCAAACTTTCCTTCCGTTACTGTGCGCACTTTCTTTGCTACACAGAGGCGTGTGCGTATCTTGGCTGCAACAAGATAATGGTCCGAGTCGATATTGGGACCACGAAGGGTACGCACGTCCAGAACGGTGGAGCTATGTCTGCCGTCGATCATGACATGATCAATCTGGTTTCTTGTTCTTTGATCAGGAGACAGCCATGTGGCTTGGTGTATTCGTTTATGCTGGAACCTGGTACTACTGATGACCATATTGCGAGCAGCGGCGAAATCAATCAACCTAGTGCCGTTGGGGGATGTTATATCATGGAGACTAAATTTTCCAACTGTTGGACCAAAGACTCCTTCCTTGCCCACCTTCGCATTAAAGTCGCCGAGCACGATTTTGATATCATGTTGGGGGCAGCAATCATAAGTCTGTTCAAGTTTATCGTAGAAGGAGTCCTTCTCTGCGTCGTCCGTCTCCTCAGTCGGCGCATAGGCGCAGATAAATGTTATGTTGAAAAATTTCGCTTTGATGCGGATCGCAGCGAGACGCTCGTCCACGGGGGTGAACGCTAGTACTTGGCGGCGAAGTCTCTTTCCCACCACGAATCCTACACCACGCGCTTTGCCGCGTGTCTGGCCACTGTAGTATACGTCGTCTTTCCTTGTCCCGTCCATCGCATTTCCTGCAGGGCGGTGATGTCAGCCTTTGCGTTAACGAGGACATCAGCCAGTCGGGCAGCGGTACCGTCCCTTGCAAGGGTCCGGACATTCCCGGTACATGCCCTAATATCCAAATCATTATGCCTTATTCGTTTTGCCGGGTCGTCAACATTAAAGGGGGTTCTCATCCGAGGCTTTAATACATTTTTCATTGGACTAAATTTTTACGTGGCGGGTCCTAAACCCAGCGCACAACCCGTTTCGGGGTTTTTGGAAAATATTTACACATTTATATAGCGAGCCGCTTGCTTCAGACAGACGCCCGCTTGCAGCCGCACCTCATGGTGAACAGACGCTGCGCAAAAACCTCGGTGAGCCCTTAAACCAAGTATGTCAGAGTGGCCCCACCGGGGCTCCCTCTCTTTCTCCGCGAGCCTAGGTAGCTCCCGTTGCCCAGAGTGCACGAACGAGGACGCAAGAGTCGGGATTGAGCAAGGTCACTTAGCAACCACACTCCATTACACGCTATGATGAGATCCGGCACCTTATAACAACACCGTTTGATCTAAAGGTACAGCGACAGCCCCTCAACAACATTCGCACAGAGTCGGTGAACTCTTTTGTCAGCTTCAATCCGGCAAATGCCGTCCTGCAACTACAAGCTCCACCGGTTGCTGCAGAGAAACGTGATCTCTCGAGTGAGATCAAAGTCACACTGGCCCAACTCCGATCTGGTTACTGTAATAGGTTAAACTCTTATTTATTCAGACTGAACCCGAAGTGCCAAATGTTTGCCCAGCATGTGGCTCGTCTCCTCACGATACCAAACATCTATTCGTCTGCTCTACAGATCATTCTCTTCTAGCACCAATCACACTTTGATCCAACCCTGTTGCCATTCTATCTACGCCGGTCCTTCCCAGCGCTATATTAATATATTCTTAATCTGTTCCCTAGATTTGCGCTCCTCAACTACAACGACACCACACACCGACCTTGCGCCAACACTTGAAGAAGAAGAGGAACAGTACAGCGACTTCAGCTATAGTGGAGCGCCTAGTAAACAAATTGAAAATATCGATAGCAATATAAACTCTCTACTGCGTGGAGATATTGCTGCGGTACGCATCGTTGAAGGCGGTGCGCATCCTAAACGTCCACTAGAATTTCGTCCCGGTGTGCATAAATCGGAGAGTGCAAAGGAGATGAAATTGTCTCAAAGTGTATTTGGTCCACTACCGCCATCGCCACCATCGTCAAATCCAGATTTATTTGTAAGTATAAAGAAGCGAATTTGTTAAGTACTTTTTTCCTGATTATTTTTTTTTTTTTTTCATTTAATTTTGTCCAGGATTATGGTGACTTACCATTGCCACCCTCACCAAAAGATGCCATCATGGTGGAGAGTAATCGCAGTCTTGTAAAAGGTTTTAAAAAAACGACCGCTGCTGAAATTCATAAGCCTTCCTCATTAGGCGATGAACGTCGCAGTCGAGACAATATGAACGCTTTGCGTTATTTAAGCAACGATTTGCCACCCTTACCACCGCCCGCTTTTGAAAATGTGCCCCCACTTGTACCACCACATCGTGGACATTCGGCGAATACAATGAAATCCTGGTCAATCGATTCCCATTATAAGAAACGTTCACCGAAAATGTTAGGTTATGGCAGTGGTATTACTACACCTACAGGTTCCCAATATGAAGGCTCATACTCAACGAAGCGTTATGTTTCGTATGGCACCAAGCGTAGCCTGAAACAGTCACCACGTGAAGAGTTACGTTTGCAAACTTCTTGCAGTCTGCCAGAGACGCCAATTTTTGCGCGCGGGTAAGAAAATCTTTTGCAGAATAGTTGATTGTTGAATTTCTGTTTTTATCCACATTTTATCCTGACAGAAGCTGTGACATACCGCGCACGCCATTTAGACGCCAACCTGAAAGTGCCGTAAGCGGTTCTCGTACAGCGCCTCGTTCCAGTACATCACATAGTATTAATATGGGTAATACAATGGGTGGTATACCAGGTGGTGAGTATTATTTTGTTCAACAGCTTCGAGCTAAATATTTAACTGTTCACCTCTTTAGGTGGCAACACTTTTGGTGCCGGCATGTTTCGTCAACGTTCTATTAACCATGCTCTTGCTTCCAATGAGATGTTACGCTTGGCTGGTGCTCCAGCACGTGGTTGGTATCCAAAACAACGTTCTATGCGTCCAGCATCAACAGAAAATATTGATCGTCTGAGCTCGTCACGCGTATGGGATAGTTCGGCTGGCATGTCGGGTACAGGACAATCGAGAAAGCCATTGACGTTGCCACCAAATTTGACGCCATCATTTTTGAATAAATCCCCTAGAGATGCTCTACGTCGGGTTACCAGTCTTTTGATAACGAAGAAGAGTAAGTGTTTGTTTGATTAGAAATTTTAGCTTTGTCTTTTCACGGGTTCTTTCATCATTCATTGTCTTTTACTCGCCTAGGCGATTTTGATCGTTGGTATTAAAACCCGTTAGTCATTGCTTTTTAGCGAGAACTGGGGCCAACTGGAAAAGGGTGTTCAAGTCTTCCTTCACCTGTTGTTTCCATCTCAGTGGAGGCATCTGCTGTCGAATGCGGGTGTCGATAGGAAAGTATTCTGAGCTGCAGCTTCTTTGTCCGTTCGCATAACATGACCCAGTCAGCGGAGCCTTTAGGTTTTATTTCTCTGCATTATGATTAGATATGCGTGAAGCTCGTACAATTCATCGTTAAGTTTCCTTCCGATATAACAAGTGTTTCGACTAGCAATGAAAGTTTGCACGGTCAAACCCAATATTAAACTTCGGATTTTTATCTCATGCCATCTTCTCATCCTTTCTTGAGGAACTTAATTAAGCGAGCTAGTTCCAGTAGGAAATTTACTTTTGTCTAAATGTTACTAACGTCCAGCAAGCTTGCACAGTCAAAACCAATATCCCACTTCAGATTGAAGGAGATTTTCAGCTTACCCCACACATATTCCCTCTATGCATAATTCCACTTAGGATTTTCGAAGTTTTTGCAAGTTCAGGCTAATATTAAACTTCTGATTTTCGAAGGCGATTTCTCAAAGTCTTTGCATGGTAAAAGCCAACAATCCACTTTTGACTTTTTAAGGCGATTTCTTGAAGCATTTATAAACCCACGATTCCGTATTCTTGACAAGTTATCAATCTTGATAAACATCGATAATAAAATATTTGTATGAAATGTTTTGTATCAAATCCCAAATTTTTTAAATTTAATTTTAATCAATCAAATTTGTTTAACGTATTAATCAAAAATACTTGATACAAATATATTTTCTGAATTATCTATCAGGGGGCCTCAAGTGTGTGTAGCCTTCAAATCTTAATTTACCACTTTGAAATTTGCTTGCTTTAATATTTGCTCTCGGTATGATTAACCTATCTCTATTTTAAAATTTCAGAAAACTCCAAGGAGCGCAAGGGCAAACCCTATTCAGATACAGCACTCGACGGAAACATAACATTCGAGCAGGAAACCCGTAAGTTAGCTCACTTTCGCTTTGTAACGATAGCATAAAACAGAATTCTCTATTTCCACAGCAATTCCCTCGCCAAAGGATAATTCCCGCAACTTAAACAATACGTCATCATCACAGAAGCCTCAAAAGAAAAAAGGCCTTTTCAAAAGCTTATGGAAAAAAACAAAACACTTTTCATTAGATCAATAAGAAAAATAATAATAAATAACAAATACAAAAAATATTACACAAGCCATAAAAAATACGAAATGTTTATACAATTAGCACACAAATCCTATCCATCCATCCAAACAAAAAAAGCAGTTTACAAACACCCCTACACACATCATACAAATACCATTACAATTACACATAATCGCATTAACAACAGAGTTGCACAACCCGATTATCATCTACATATTTATTATCGTTATATACTCACAGTAAGCATAAGTTATAGCCGTTGATATGATGCTAATACATACATACATACTTATTAGGTACATACATAAATACTTGAGAAGAATAAAAACATATGCATAATATGCAAAATGCCAGACAAATGTTGACATAAATACATATAAATATTATTGCCAACAAGCATACAATACATAAAATATTATGAGAAAAAAATTTAAAAACAATTATAATACACTGAGTATAGAAATGCACAAAGCCGCAAAACTAAAGACTGAATTTAAAAAAGGAACAAAAAATTTAAATATTGATAATTCAAAATATATAGAAGACACATAAAACTGAGTTCAGCTTCACAATACACATCTAAATGAAAATCCGAAAATAATACCTATCTTTTTAAAAAGTTAACGACAAAAACAAAATCTTCAGACTTGCACGAATCTAAAAGAAATAAATATATACATAGTAGAACTTACAGCCAAGATTTTCAAGACTTTCATAAATACTTGTGCAAAATTAACTGTAACTAATTAGTATTTACCATTGATATTGAGTAAAAATCGAAGAACAGAACGAAAATGTAACTGCCCTAGTCAACAAATTTAAATTTTAATTGTTTTGTGTTTTAGAGATATTCCAATTTTATTTTAAAAAACTGAATTTTTTTAAAGAAATCCTCAGTTTTTTAGAAAGCCAAAGGCAGATGTATTTCAGATACTCCAATTATATTCCGGAAAACTCTTGGCGAGCTTTTGACTAATCTTGGCTTGCGTCATTTATTGACGCTTAACCGCGTAGTTTCATATCAAAGCACGCCAGTCATTCCTTTTTAGTGATAACTGACGCCAATTGGAAACCCAGGGAGTTCAAGTCATCCTCCACTTGTTTTTTTCATCTCAGTCAAGACCTCCCCCTTCCTCTGCTGTCGAATTCGGGTGTCGATAGGAAAACCTTCTGCGTTGGAGCTTCTTTCTCCATTCGCATAACATGACCCAGCCAGCGGACAGTTTGGGCTTTAATTCGTACACCTCATCGTTAAATTTCCTTCAATACTCACCGTTGGCAACACGGGAAGGGCCATATATCTTCCGGAGAACTTTTCTCTGGAATACTCCATCTCATCTTCTCTTGACACTGTCCATGATTCCGAGCCGTTCATCGGGACTGGTATGCTGAGAGACTTATAGAGCGTGATCTTTGTTTGTCGAGAGAGGACTTTATTTCTCAATTGCCTACTTAGTCCAAAGTAAGACTTGTTGGCGAGTGATTCTTCGTTGGATTTCTAGACTGATATTATTTTCGGTGTTAATGCTGGTTCCCAAATAGACGAAGTCCCTCACCGTATCAAATGTGTAGCTATCAGCGGTGACTTGGCTGCCAAGTTGCAGGCGCGCCGTTTATTTCTTTGAAGACAGCAGATACTTCGTCTTATCCTCGTTAACTGCTAGACCCACTTTTTTCTCTTCCTTATCCAGTCCAGAGAAGGCAGCGCTTACGGCTCAGAGAGGCCCTTCCCGATTATGGCGGAGCTGTTGGCATTGCTCAACGTCATTTGGCAAAGCCGTATAAGTTTTGCAGGGAAGTCAAATTCAGACATGGTGGCGTACAGACAACTCCTTTTCGCGCTGTCAAAAGCGGCTTTAAAATCGACAAAAAGATGGTGTGTGTCGATTCTTTAATTATGGGTCTTGATTTTAAGTGGGTTCAGAGATATTACAGAAGGCAACACAAAGGAATACCATACCCCGATCCCTGACGATGGAAGAAACATCCCACCAAAGTAACACTTCTTGGCAAGAGTGCTTCTCCGACTGATATTATTTATGGTGTAAACGCTGGTTTCCAAATAGACGAATTCCCTCACAGTGTCAAATTTTTCTCTATCAACAGCGACTTGGCTTCCAAGGCGCAGATGTGCCGATTATTTTCTTGATAACAGTAAATGCTGCGTCGATTTTATTTTTTGGTTTTTCGTCTTTTCCTCTTTTATCATCCACTTTTTTCGCTTCTTTATCCAGTCCTCGTCGAACTACCCACCACTGGGTAAGATCACACTCTATTAAGGGTCAAATACATAAAGCTTTGTTAACCTCGCCTGACATTTTCTACCTTAAAACTTGGCGTCCAACTTCAGAGGTATGCTACAATGAACGCCTTGACGCTTCTCTTTTATACATTTCTTTTCGTTATTTATTTCTTTGCATTCAAAGTGTTTTGGGTATTTTATTAATTTAATAGAGAACAATTTAATTAGTTATTATTTCCTCCAACTTTTTGTTCTTTAATTAAAGCAAAGTCATCAACGTCTGATTGTCAAAGCAAGCAAAGAAGCAAAATTTGAGAGTTTGCCAAATTTTAACCTTGCTTCAACTTTGAGGTCTCCAATTTGCCATGCTTCGTTTAAATACGTATACTGAACTTTTCTGTCAAAGTCAAAGTTTGAGGTAAAGTCAAAAAAAGCTTTATGTAACTGACCCTTTAGTCTCTTATCATACCTGTCCTCATGTACGGCTCGGAAGCATGGGGAATGTCAAGAGAATATGAGATGGCTCGTGGAGTATTCGGGAGAAAAGTTTTCCGGAAGATCTTCTACTCAGCAGTTGATTTGTGGTTTCACAAGGTACGTTTCAGCTTTTCTGAATTACAATTGAAATATCTGAAATACATTATGATTGTTGTTTTTCTTTTCATTAAATTGTACATAGAGAAGTTTGACGGACTACTGCCTGGATATTAGTAATTTTGTCCAATTCATTATCATCATCTGTAAACGAAATGCCGAAAAAGAACTACACAAGTAGCTAGTAGTGTGTAGTTCTTTTCAGAATTTGGTAAACAACAATAAAGTAGTAATTGGATAAAACTACTAATCACCTGCCAATATTCTGTCTAACCACTCTATGTATCTGAAATACATTCAAGCTTTTCTGCAACACATTTGCTCTTTTCCAAAATGTTGTTGGAAAAGGTGTAGTACTTTTTTCTACACACACTTCCACTTGAAAAAAAATTTAGCAAACAAACTACTTACATTATTTAGGAAACGAATACTTTCAGCATTTAAGTAAATGCAAGTTGTCCTGAATTTCTTTAGATCTTTAAGTATAACCCAAATAATTAAGCTATTTATATATTCGAAATAAACATATAACCCAATTCTTTAAAGCAATATTTGGTTATTACATGTTGTGTGTATGTAGCCGTTGAAAAGTATTATTATGCAATTATTTTAAGTATTTATATACTATACTTATGTATATGTAACACATACATATGTTTATTAGTCATTTTTATGAAGCTACTGATGTTAGAGTGTAAACAAAAAGTGGAGTTGGTAGGAAAGCACCAAATTGTATTAACACTTAAATAAACTTATTTTTATTAACCTTAGATTTTCTTCTATAACTATAAAAGTTAGACCTCCATGTGAGAATTGTTTACTGTAATCAACGAAAGGAAATGATAGACAAATACTTGCAATATTTGTATATGTAGTACATATGTGAGAAGTTACATACATAAATACACATTCAAACTCATTTGGAAAATGATATGGATTGTCACAAAATTTAAGACATGTAAAATATAAAAAAAAAACTTGGTAAACTCGGTTTTCAAGAATACATATGAGCTTGATCCCTACAATCTAAAATTAAACAGTTCTTTTCTGCCCGGTTCCCTTCAAAAAATCGTACGACTAATCGCTAAACGTAGACATGTCCTATAGTACCCTTCAAGATATAAAATGAAACAGGTCAAATCATATAAATAGTTCCAAGCTAGCATTAGACGCATGCTCATTTGAGACACAGCTTTTAGTCTTCTTTGACTACTACCTACTTTTTTTGCAGCGACCATTAAGACTAGCGATTTGAACTGAAAGTATCATTTTATCCACTCAAGCAGGATTTTTTACTGTTTTCAAGGCTACAATACGCTTTAACGATGCGGGTTGGATACTTAGAGAAAAAATGGAAATTGGGTCCACGGTAATTCCTCATTTCACTTCTAAGTTATTTTTACTCCAAAGGAGTCTGCAAGCTAAAGATGATATTCCACTTCAAATTACACGGGACACACTAATATAAATTGTAGACTGGACTCTTCTCCTATAGAGTCTACAAGCTAATGTTGGTATTCCACTTCAAATTACACGAGGCACACTAATGGAAATTGTACACTGCTATAGCAATATTATAAATACCTAGAAAGCAAATTGATTCTACAATTT
Source organism: Campiglossa producta (assembly GCA_964058755.1). Lineage (NCBI taxonomy): Eukaryota > Metazoa > Arthropoda > Insecta > Diptera > Tephritidae > Campiglossa > Campiglossa producta. Next base: position 105,469,023 of record CAXKVI010000003.1, read on the forward strand.
CTTACCATATAGTGGTGAGATAATAAGGTTGTAAGATTGATATTTAATATTCCACTTCTGCCTTATAAAAACTTCAACAAATTAATGCAGCAAACACTGTATTTCAGTCCATTATTTATCTGTAAAAAGTAATACCTAAAAAGTTCATTCATTTTAATTTACTATGTATATCAGTTACCTTTTAGAGATTCCACTTTAAATTATACGAGCAACAATTCTGCATTACATATTTATATATTTATTTGCAAGGAATCTGGTTCTTTCTCTTTAACATGTTATTTTCCAAATGAGTGATTTAGTTAAAAGATTATAGAATGTGCCACAAGATTGTACGGTTGCGCCTGTAATAAAATTAACAACTATAAATAAGAAGAGCTTCAAGGATTTCAGCTATATTCCTGAATGTACACTGCGTTTGAGCCACGGACACATCAACATCCATACGCCACATATACACAGAGAGAAAAAAGCATACATATAAGTATCTTATATACACATTCGTACACACTCTATGCACGGTGTCAATGTGCTCAACTTTTTTGGTACACGAAATCCAAGGTCCTATCCCTCTTTTTCGTAGGGATAATTGCATCGTATGAAGATAAATTAAAAAAAATTGAATATTTAATAAGAATAAAGTTTTAATTACTTATACATACTGGATCCTCTAGATTGCATTTTTATTAGTATTTTTTGTTTGCTGTTACTGATCTGTATTTGTTTACTAATATCCTAAGCATATGTTATTTTAACTTGCACCAAGTTTTTTTTACAAAATATGGCTCATGGGTTAAGGATAAAAAAAACGAAAGTAAGCGACTTAGTGCTCACAACTGTACGGTCGAAATATTAGATAAATTACTACAGTACGAAATACATCTTCGATACATATTAAAACAAACTAAAAAAAAATTGAATTTAAAAATTTTGTACATAAACAATAATTTAATATTCGGCATACAAACTTTGAAGCAGCAATTTCAAAATGGGTTTGATGGTATTTCAAAAGTGCCTGTGCGTTGACACACTAGCTGCATAATCATTTTATAAACATCGCGCCCGATTTTCCAAAGTTATGCTACATAACTATATTCATCACCAGAGTTGGGAGTTCGTTCAATGTATTGTTTATCTATTAATGATTCGATACACTTCTTAATCATTGAAATACTCGGTGTGAAGCTCACTTTTGATTGTGATAAAATCTGAAAGTAAAAAATAATGGTGAAATATGGTGTATAAATGCTGGTGTTTTTTTATATACTACCAAAGTAAAATGGCAGGGCTAAATCATAGACTTCCGCTGAAGCTATTTCCCAATTATCTAGTAGCATCAAAATTAGGAAAGCGTTAGTGAGTTACTGAAAATTGATTACTTAAAATCTCATCTATACCTATCAGAAGAATAGAATTAACTGTTTCCGGGGCACTAGTAAAAATCCATGGAAACGAAGCTTTACATGACCATGGCCAACAATTCATGCAACATGAATGAGTCAGTGACATCATCGTCAAGCTCTTCCAACGGAAATCCGAGGAAAGGGCCGTTTTTAAAAGGGTTGAACCAGAGCGGGATGAGTTTTAGAAGAGTAGGTTCAATTGAACTGTTGAATAGATGAAAGTATCAAGGGGGAGTCTAGATCAAGCATCGGCGCCCCATAGATCAGTCACACAAGTTGAATTCATCACACAGACACGTTGTGCTCTTTGTTTGCCAAATGATTTAGTCGTCGCTGGGAAAGGGGTGAAACCACATCGCGTGGGGGTGTCGCTTGTTTCGTCAGTGAATGTTAAAAATATAGTTCGGACGATCACAGCGCGTGTATAAGCGTTCTCACTTACACCCCCGGAATTACAAATCTGCCGACCCATGGTCTAGATAAATATGTAAGTGTTTAAACTGTTACAATATTCATCATAGATCAGGTCCGATTCCTGACAAAGGAATCAACCCAATCAGTGAAGTCAGCGTCGTTTCTTCGTATTTTTCCCAAGTACCAAAGCCTTGAATAAATGGCTCACATGCGTTTTAGTTGCTACGAGTGCAAAAAAGTAAAGATCGGAGGAAAAATCCGTGTTAAGAAATCTTCACAATGTAAGTGGTTAACCCAATGGATCGCCCCCATTTTTTTGCATGTTCGAACGAGTTAAATGATATTATTTAGCACTTATGCAGCTGGAGTCTTATCGATGGTAAATTATGTAGGGAATAAAGTAAATTTGAAGAATTTTTTAATTTGTTGTTTTTGTGGTTGTGGCAGCAAAAACAGTCCCCGAATATTTTGGGGAGTGATACCGAAATTGACAGTCCTTGGCCGAATAGTAGCCCGGTACTCCCTCGCGGTACTGCCCGACCGTCGTGGTAGCGATTTGGTATGGCCGGTGGAACCTTCTAGGTCATGTCATCCCTCCATCCGTAAGGAAGGAGTAGATGGGTTGTTGTTGTTGTTGTTGTTGTTGTTGTAACGAAGCGTAGCCCTGCCCAGCGTGTACTTTTCCTTAACCTAAATTGTCATCAATTTCTTCTAACGGGAGTCCTAGGAAACTTGCAGTTTCAACAGGGTTGGACCAGAGGGAGATGGGTGTTAGAAGAGTGGGCTCCGAAGAGCAGATAAATAAATGGTTGGTATTATGGGGTGACGAGCCGCATGCCGGACATTCATTCGGCACGTCAAGGTCTAGTCTGGATAAGTAGGAGTTTAACCTGCTACAGTATCCAGAGCGTAATTAAGCCAGAGTGACCCTTGTCTCTCGAGGAAGATGACGCTCCTCAGCCGCGACGCGAGGTGGTTTGGCGTGCAAAACGGCGTTCAGTGGACAGAGCGAGACATAAGACGCAACGGACGTGTCATGGATGTGCTTCAGAGCCTGCGTATGTACCTTTGGATCAAACGGCGAAAGTGTGAGGTGCCGGATCTCATCAAAATGCTCACGTAGATGTGCCCTTACGGTCCTAGGAGGTGGCTCATACTCAAGCAGTAGTCTGTTGGGATGTTGTGGTTTGCAACAGTTCAACAGGTACTGCTTGTTTAGCATTTCATTGTGCTCCAAAACTGGGAGCATTTCCACCTCATGATGTAAATGATGTTTTGGAGACATAAGGACGCATCCCGTGGCGGTTCTGAGTGCGGTATTTTGGCAGGCCTGCAGTCTTTTCCAATGAACCTCAGCAAGCCCCGGCGACCATATCGGCGACGCGTAATTCAGGATCGGCCGACCAATTGCTTTATAGGTTGCCAGCAACGTTTCTTTGTCTTTACCCCAAGTGCTGCCGGCTAGCGACTTGAGAATTTTGTTGCGGCTTTGTAGCTTAGAGACAATTGCGGTTGAATGAGCAGCGAATTTGTGCATGGGGTCGAAAGTTACCCCTAAGATTTTGGGGTGAGAGACAGTAGGTAATTTTTGATCGCCTACGTAGATTTCTAACTCCATGCCAACTTGCGCCGTCCAGGTCGTGAATAGTGTCGCCGAGGACTTCGTTGGCGACAATGTCAGGCTCCGGGCAGTGAAAAACTCAACAAGAGAGGGGAGATAACCATTGATCCTGGAGCATAGCTCATCAACGGAAGTGCCAGAAGCCAGGATCGTACAATCGTCTGCGTAAGAGACAATCGAGACTCCATCTGGTGGGGAAGGAAGCCTCGAAATATAAAGATTAAACAGAAGCGGGGAAAGGACACCACCCTGCGGTACCCCTTGTTTAATCTTTCTCGGTTTTGATTTTTTATTTCTGAAAACTACAGACGATTGACGACCACTCAGATAATTGGCGGACCAACGCTTAAGACAGGGGGGGAGCGATGAATCTTCCAAATCGGATACCAGTTGTCCATGATTTACTGTGTCAAAAGCTTGAGACAGGTCAAGAGCAACTAGAACCGTCCTGTGATGAGGGCTTTTCTGGTTGAGTCCGTCAGTTATCTGAGTGTTAATGGCATTTAGAGCAGATGTTGTGCTCCGTATTTTTCTAAAGCCATGTTGGTGCTCAGCTAACCTCAACTTTGATGTGTAAAGAGGAAGTAATACCGCCTCCAATGTCTTCACTACTGGCGAGAGGAGCGATATCGGACGATAAGACTCCCCTACGTTAGCTGGCTTGCCAGGCTTTAGTAGTGGGACCACGACTGCCTGTTTCCATTTTTCAGGTATGACAGAAGTGGCCAGGGACAAATTAAAGACGGTAGTGAGGTATTTTAATCCCTCTTCGCCGATGTGTTTTAAATGCACCATGGCTATGTCGTCAGGGCCCATAGCTTTAGAGTTTTTGGCTTTCCTGATGGCCACTCGAACCTCTGTAGCGGTGATGGAAACGGGGGCATTGTTTTTGTGTTTATGCGCACACCTGAAGATCCTACGTCTGTCCCTGTCCTGTGCAGGGTGTGGTACAAACTGTCGGCAAAAGGCCGTTGCACCCATGGAAGCAAAAACTGACATGTTGCTTTTCAAGCAGGACACTCAAAAGCATATCATCACCACATTTTCGATGCTTTGTCTAATATTGCTTAAGCATTTTGAACCCTGGTTCTATGGGCTCTAAGCAGACATTGATATAGTCCAACGAATTAAAACCCAGCGGGTCGTTGGCTTGGACATGTGATGTGAATGGAAAAAGATGCACCGGCCCGGATATATATGAAATCACTAGGTTTAAGTCAGTTTGGCTTTAGATACGTTGAAAGCATTAGTTGGTTTTTGTTATTCAAGAACAAATCTCCATTAGATAGTATTCCACTTCGAACTATGCGAAAAGCATTTTCAATTATGTATTGCAACTTACCTCTTGTATGAGTGCATTGTGTTTTAAAACTTTGCGAGATTTCATTATGCGTACAATTGCCGCTTGCAAATATAGTTTTCTATCTTCATCCACTGCACTGAAGGTATGTTCAATTTGCTGCAATTAAAAAGCCAAATATAAATCAAAATTTTTAAATACACATATTTACAAACACTTTGTGCTTACCTCTTGTGGGGTTTCCTTTTGCATAGCCGATGTGATTTTGAATTTTGTGCGCTTATTAGAATACTCGAAATTCAATTCAATTTTCGTATTACCCTCCAACGTTTCTGAACTAGATGTTAGTAATTTCGATTCCAGCAGGGATTGTAAATGCTTTTGAAATGTTTCACTATTCAATTGCAGGGTGCTTTGAATATCCTTGCAGGTAAGTGAATCACATGATTCGAATAACAAAAGCATAGCCATTTGATAGGTTTGCATTGTAACGATGTAGGTTTTCTTAAGGTAGCCTAATTTTAATTCACCATGACACATATGATGCAGCCATGTCAATTTACGGCCATTGAACGAATTGTGATAAAATGCTTCGAACTGTAAATAAAAGGTATGAAATTATATACAGTGTTGGACGAAACATTTGGGACCGTCGAAAACGTGGTTTTTTACCATTAAATATTTTTATATACATTTTATTTTGATTTAAAATGAAAATATCAGATGAGATCTAACGAATGCCATTCAAATCGATGTTCTAAGATCTGCAAGGAAATCAGCAAAATCTGCAAATTTTGTGTTAATTTTTGAACTTTTTTCTCAGACTTTAGAAAAATGCTGAACGCAGTTTTGTAGCCCATAAAATTCTAGTCTAACAAAGTGCAAATCTCAAGTAGCTCTGGTAGCGCTTTAATTTTTAACATATTTTTCTGTGAATTTTTTTGTCCATATAACAAAATAACAAAATTTTTTTTGTATGGAAAAAATGCGAGGGTGAGTCTGAAAAAAAAACAATTGTTAAAAATCCACGCGCTTTCAGAGCTACTTGAGTTTTGCACCTTGTCAGACTAAAATTGAATGGGTTACAAATTTTTGCTGATTTCCGTGCAAATCTTAGAACATCGATTTGAATGTCATTCGTTAGATCTCAAACAATATTTTCATTTTAAATTAAAGTAAAATTTATATAAAAGAATTTAAAAGTAAAAAAACAACGTTTTCGGAGGTCCAAAATGTTTCGTCCGACACTGACATAAAAAAGGATTTTATTGGTGGAACTTTGTCATTGCAATAGGTATATTGATAAGATATAAATGTTTGCTCATACCATTCTAATAGATTTTTCAAATTCCTGAGGCACTGCAAAAGGAATCACGACTTGAGTTGGTCCCAATGGCCATGCACCAGCTTGAAGCACTTTGATTGATAAATTAATGCCTAAACATATCAAAAATATGTGTCTAAAAAGGTTTCTATGGTAACTTAGTGAAAAAAGTAATACCTAAGTCAATATTTTCCTGTTTCAAATGATTATTAAATTTATTATTCAAGTCCACCGAAAGTGAAATATCCGTAAACATACGATGTAATTTGTTTGTGAATTCATAGCCACAAGCTTGCTGTTGAAATAAAAAAGGATGTTTTTTAAAACGTTTTTACAACAAACATTAGTAAAATATTTAACCGTAATATGACTTACCTTCAATCGATTGATCATAGCTTCCTCAGCATCCATGCTTTGAGATTGCTCATGAATAAGTCTGTATAAAGTAGCATTTGTTTCTAGTTATATAATTTCGTTTCACATTGCAAGTATTTATACACTCTAACTCACCTTTTTGCTAACAGTCTACTATAGAATTTTTGATAGACATCTTTATCTTCGATGTATTTAAATATCGTTATGTTATTGGTGAGTTTTTGATCAATTTCCGCCTCGGTAGTCTTAGACTTTTTCAGCAACGTATCACAGTACTTCGCAACATATTCAGCACTTCTACAAGGCTGTCGATCACTTGGACGCCGATTAATAACACTCGCACATGCCTTATCCAAAGCACTTAAAAACAATGAATCATTCTCAAATACATCGGCAATCAGTTCTTGATATTTTTGATGTACTTTTAACATATTCTCGACAAATTGTATATGCATATTTTCACCCGAAAGTGTAGAAATTGTTTCCAGTCCTTCATTTTTAATATGATCCAAAAATGTTTGTATTAATTGTCCTTTTAAATTATCTGGTATTGGTTTTAATATTATGTACATATTGCGTAAGTCTTTGCGTTTCTCCTCTGAAACCATATCTTTGCATTCGGAGTAGATAAAATCAAGCCGTTGATTTACAAATCGATCCTCACATTGTTTACGCAACTTTGCCAACGAGCTAAAGAAACAAATTTGAAGAAAACGAGTTAGAATAAAACAGGAGTTGAAACAGAGCTGAGAACTGTTCAGGTTCACACAATTTAAAAAAAAACCTTTTTTGCGAAAAAACCCTGATTTATGATGGAAAACATGTACATTAGGGTGATTCAAAAAAAATGTCGACTTGGTCTTACCCCCTGAAACTATAGGTATTGATGAGAAAATAAGCCTTGCAAAAAATTAGCGCTCTAACTTAACCCTTAGGGGTGGCTATTTTTTTCGCCCTTTCCCATACATTTTGTATGGGTAAAAATGACATTTTTTTCAAAGTGAATTTTCTTTCAATTTTTGAAACTTTTTTCAAAATATTTTTACATACTCTTAAAGTTGAAGCTTTGAAGCTTCCAAACTGGTATGCCATGTGCGATTATCTCAACTATTAAGATAATTACAGCCATTTGAAAATGACTGAGTTTTGTACTATTGCACACACATACACAGGAACACGTATAAAATCTAGTAAATTTTAAATGTCTGTAATTATTTTAATAGTTAAGATAACCGCACATGGCATACCATTTTGGAAGCTTCAAAGCTTCAACTTTAAGAGTATGTAAAAATATTTTGAAAAAAGTTTCAAAAATTGAAAGAAAATTCACTTTGAAAAAAATGTCATGCCACCCCTAAGGGCTAAGTTAGAGCGCTAATTTTTTGCAAGGCTTATTTTCCCATCAATACCTATAGTTTCAGGGGGTAAGACCGAAAAAAGAACCAAATTTTTTTATTTGAATCACCCTAATGTACATACTACATAAACTAACATCGAATTATAGGAAAATTTAAGGCAAGTAAATGAAATTGGACGGTCAAAGTCGCCTTAACCGCCCAGGCTATTTTAAGTAAGTAAACGATTTTACGTATTGCCGGTTCTGCGAGAACGGTACCTACACCTTTACTGTACCCTTCGTACCGAAACGATCCGGGTTGTTTTTTCATCGACCCGGCCAAAAGCAATTAACCCCGAAGTGACCCTGTCTAACGTGTCACGATTCGACATGAAATGACCAATATCAATTTAGTACCAAAAACACTGTACCGTTTCTATTCTACTAACATCAAATAAAAATTTACCTTGAGTGCAAAAATTTCTGAGCACGTTTACTTTCATCGTCCAGTATCTTGATAACCTCTTCCATATACTGACTCACGGTACACGATTGCAACAACTTTGATGCTTCACTTTCATAGTATTCGCCGCTAGCTATTAGCATAGGGCTCTCAAATAATTCTTGATACAATTTCAGTGAACCATTCTTTTTATAATCTTGTACTTGTACAAAACTATGAATTACACCATTTATGATCTTAACGCGATTAGCATCAATTTCCGGATTACCACAACGATCAGCACGTATACCATCTAAAATATGTTTCACCAATTCGCCACTAAGTGATTTTATCATATAAACGCGCCAAATATCAAGGCCCAATTCGCCTATTTCCATTTGTTCCAACGTTTCTGTCGATAAATTACCATAAACTACTTCAGCATCGGAGATTTTTTGTTTCTTTATATGTTGCTGGTTTAAGTAGCTGCAAAAGAAGTGAGAAGAGGTGGGTTAAATTTCTCATTGGGGTAATAGTTACTATTTGGGTAAGTTTTCTCATTTTATCACGCAATTGAAGCTCTTTCATTAGATTAACAATACATTTCTCCATGTAAAATAAATTCAATACTCTGCAAAACTGTTCTTTAAAAGAAGCTTTACGCTTAGACCCAACCCAACCTTGCAAAACATCTGCCATGGTTTTCTAAGTCGAGATTCGAAAGTTAACGACTAAGGCCCGTGGTAGCACAACAAACACAGCCTCTAACGTTGTAGAAACATTCGTCTTAACGGTAGATAACGAGGGTAATTCTCTAACTATTGTCTATTCGAGGGCGACAGTAGAGAACTACACTAGAACTCGATTAGAGATAGGTTGTTGTTGTTGTTGTTGTTGTTAACAACAAAACACTCCCCGAAGGTTTTGGGGAGTGATGCCGAAGTTGACAGTCCTTGGCCGGATATGACCCCGGTACGCTGCGGTACTGCCCGATTGTCGTGGTAGCGATTTGGTATGACCAGTGGAACCTTCTAGGTCATGGCATCCCTCCATCCATGAGGAAGGAGAAGATGGGTAATGAGAGGTGAGAGGCATCATATCCGTAGATCAACCATCGAGTAGCACGTCAATTACCTATGTGCATATTAGTCGCCTCTTACGACCGGTATGCCTACCTCGGGCATATTCTAAACCTCTAACCCGCAGGGGCCTTAGAGACAGGTTGGAGAGCTAAGCTAAGCTCTAGAGATAGGTTGGAGAGCTAAGCATCATTTGAAAATTCACATTATAATCCCATTGAATTAGAATTCGACTAGAGAACTATGGTTTTTTCCATTTGAGAATTATGCCCCATTTTGTTTGAGATGTTGATATGTTTCTCCAGGGTTTCTCGAGTGTTCGTCTAACTTTAGTTCTCTAGTCTACCTCCAATCGAAATCTAGCTTTAGTGTTTGTTGGGAGGTTAACTTAAGTTTTACAGATATGTATATGTAACTATGGATCTGTGGAACGTAAGTTAACCCGCCAATGTGAAAATGGCCTCATAGAATCATAATATTAGCAGATTACCTAGAGGGATTGTTATTGTTTTTTTCAACGCAATACACTCCCGCAAGGTCTGCCCGTTGTTGTTGTTCTTTTTAGCAGTAATCCAACCAACCTAACTGTCACGGGAGTTCGAGAAATCGAGTCTTTCTGTAGCTATTTCGGGTGCTCGAATGTTAACAACAAGATACACAGCCCGACACATGATAAAGGGGTGGTTGTTGTTGTTGTTGTTAACAGCAAAACACTCCCCGAAGGTTTTGGGGAGTGATGCCGAAGTTGACAGTCCTTGGCCGGATATGACCCAGGTACGCTGCGGTACTCCCTTGCGCTACTGCCCGACTGTCGTGGTAGCGATTTGGTATGACCAGTGGAACCTTCTAGGTCATGTCATCCCTCCATCCGTGAGGAAGAAGAAGATGGGTAATGAGAGGTGAGAGGAATCATATCCGTAGATCAACCATCGAGTAGCACGTCATTACCTATGTGCATATTAGTCGCCTCTTACGACCGGTATGCCTACCTCGGGCATATTCTAAACCCCTAACCGGCAGGCGGTCTTTCACCACCCAGTTGTCAAGGTTGCCACATCCCTCAATTGTGGCAAATAGAAAGTTGAATCTTAATTGATGATAAACGCGTCTACCGACTCAGTGTAGAAGTCGTTAAGAGTTCGCAGATTCCGCAGTTCAAACACATTTAGTTCAATGCCTTGTTTTTTTTTTGCTACAAGTTAGCTTTACAATTACGGCTACTTAATTTTTTCACATACAACGTATATGAGCTTTTTCGCTGTTTTTGAGAACAGTTAGGTCCATTGTGAATGCTCCCAGTGCGTGTCGGGTGGTGCAAATTTGTCTAATGAGGTATTTCCCTCGTTCATGGCAGAAGACATCACCGCCCATTCTTCCACCAATCTTGGAACCATCAGTGTAGATGTTTAAACCGCCCCAAGGTGAATTCCTCCCCTCCCAATTGCCCAATTGTTCCAGCTGGGAATTAAGGTATTATATGAATAAAGGGATCTACTTTCTTAACCTCTATTAGACTGTTGGAAAAAGCGTATTCACAGAAGTCCGAGTCGCTTCCACTGCAAATTGGAAGGTAAGCTCGGCACAAAAACCTCGATAGAGGTTTTTATGGTATATCGTCGGTATAAGTTTTTTTATGTACGATGTTAGTCCCCAGTTCTTCCCGAAGGCGCTCTGGCAGTTATACTACTACTTGAGACTTCTTAGATCTCTCCTCAATATTCCTTCTGTAACTGACTTATGAGTCGAGAATGATGAGCAAATATTTGGCTTTAGGGGAGAGATTTATCGTTCAGGCTGAGAAGATTGCTTTTTAGGGAACAGGAATACCCCTTTTTTAAGGCATTTCATGCCAGTTATACCTACGGTACCGAATCTACTATTATTTGGGTATTCATTGATGTAAGGATGAATGCCCAAATAATAGTAGATTCGGTACCGTAGGTATAACTGGCATGAAATACCTTAAAAAATGGGTTCTTCCTGTTCCCTTGCAAAAAAAAAAAAAAAAGGATAGGGCCTCCGCCCTGGGGTGTGAAAGTAGGTCGCCTCCCAGTTGTATTGCCGGTTCTTGTGCTGTACCCATCGTGCCGAAACGACCCGGGCCGTTTTCTTATATCGACCCGGCCAAGAGCAATACACTCGGGGTGAGCCTGTCTGACATTTAGGCAGGGCTACACCTCGCTACAACTACAACAACAACAACAGGGCCTCCGCCCTTAAAGCAAGTAATAAAATAACAAACTTTGTTCTTTAAAAGGCATAACAACACGTTCTACTTACGAATACAGATTATCTAAGTACTTGACACCTTGACTATACTCAGACCAAGCATCATAATAGCGTTGTAATAAGTCAGGTTCACCATCTTGCTTGGCCGATGTGCCTGGGCTGCCGCACGGGTTCGATGCCACTCTTGTTGCCAACATATTTTGCACATGATTCTCTAAAAACTGTTTTGTTTCATAATATAATTTATCCGCATACGGATCTGGATGAGCAACGCATAAAGTGTAAACATCACTGAATGATAAAAATAAAGTTTATTGATAAAGGAATTATGTCAAAATTATTCAAGTTTACTCACCTAAAACGTGTACTCCAATCGGCGCGATTAACATTGCCCAATGTTATGACTGCCTCAGCAGTACTTCGCAAATTTGGCCAAATTTCATTGAAATCTACAGTTTTCGGGGTCAAGGACATACTGGCTGCTTTGTTGTTTGCTATTTAATGCAACTGCAACAGAAAATGGAAACAAATAAGTTGTTAAAAGCAATGAGTATGCCAAAATACGCGTATAGATCAAGGCTGGGCCTGTGTTGTACGTGATTTGGTAGATGGGTGGTGGCGGTGGGGCGCAGGCACTTAATTGAGCGCACTGCGTTTGTTATGCCAATTATAACTTCGTTTTAAAGTAAACAATTTTAGCATATTTTAAGATACAATTTTGTGCATTTTTCAAATGCAATTATTTATATTTTATTAATTTCCAATCGACCAAGAGCTATTACCTGCACAAAAACGTCCAATTTTCTCTTGTTCTTCTTCTTAACATATTAAGTTCACGGTGGATGGTTGTTAAAAAAATTTTCAGATATGGGTATTCATGATGTTATACAAATTTTCCTTCGATAAGCATTTTCACACGCAAGCTGCAACCCTGATCTGTAGTTATTGCCATAGTGTACACAGTGGTTATTGCTCACAAGTGTTTCTATAACCCTGCAAAATCAATCATGTTTTCCAATGTTGTGATATTGGAGTATTTCAATCCTTTGTAAAGGACTGTTTACATTGTTCAATTTTGGGGTACCATTTTACAAGACGGTTCAATGGTTAAGCGGACTACTCACCTGCCAAGAAATGTCAAACTCCATATAAAAAAAACGCTCAAGAAATGGTCAAGAACTGTTTTCACACGTCAAATTTTCTGGAGCCAATATTCAGCTCATAAGAAAAAATACAGCACTTTTCTATAGTTGGCAACGCCGGTTTACCTCAAGAAATAAATATGCTCGTATATATGCGAGCATATTTATTTTTTGAGGTAAACGTGCAGATTCACAGCATAGCTGAGTATATACTTCGCTACACATGTTTTATACATTTTTATATTGCAAGAAAATGAAAAATGACGTAAACGTCAAAATTTCAAAAACCCGTCAAAATGGCAAAAACCCAAAAATTACCAAAAATTGGTCCAAACCGGGGGCGTAATCCATACTTTTTATGTGCAGAACACCTTTCCGAGTTGGCGCTTATAAAAAATAAACATGGGCAACGCCATCCCAAGTCCGGGTGGTTCACTAACCGTTACATTAATCAATATTTTTGAAAACTATTTGATGATTGTTTATGTCATTGAACAAAAAAAAATTAATTAAAATACAAAAAGGCTATTTTTGTTTATTGATTTTTTTCACAGCAAGAGCTTTTTTCATACATATAACAAAGCCGTTTGACCACGGGTTCACAGACATGTCCTCAACAGCATCTATACAGGGACGGTGAAGACCTTTGTCAGCTCCCGTCCAATATCGTCCTGCTACTACAAGCACCAACTGTTCCTGCAGAGGAAAGAGATCTCCCGGAAGAGAGCAGCACGTCGTTTCTGTTACTTTATAACGAAAATCGTTAATTTTGACACAATTTTCTGTACAAAATTTGTCAAAATCGATGTTAACGACATTAACGAATTTCGTTAAAAAGTTACAGAAACTGGGTGCTGAGACATTCTCGTCCAACTCCGATCTTGCTAACTCCAAGTTAACGGGCGAAGCTCCTATTAATACCAGCTGAACCTCGAAGTGTCAAATATTTGCTCGGAATGCTGTTCTCCTCTCGATCCTTACCACTTATTCATCCCTCCTCCTCGGAGCATACCCTTCTAACACCAATCTCACTTTGGTCTAACCCAATTGAAACTGCTTTCTTCCTTGGAATCCTTTCAGAAAAGCTTGATGCCAATTTACAGCACTAAGCGTTACGTTTCGCCATAACATCATCATCATTTATTGGCGCTTAACCGCCTAAGCGATTTTGGCCGTTGCATATCAAAGCACGCCAGTCATTCCTTTTTAGCGATAACTGACGCCAATTGGAAACCCCAAGGGAGTTCAAGTCATCCTCCACCTGTTGTTTCCATCTCAGTCGAGGCCTCCCCCTTCCTCTGCTGCCGAATTCAGGCGACGATAGGAAAACCTTCTGTGCTGGAGCTTCTTTGTCCATTCGCATAACATGGCCCAGCCAGCGGAGTCTTTGGGCTTTAATTCGCTGGACTATGGTCAGATCTGCGTGATACTCGCCGTTGGCATCACGGGAAGGACCATAAATCTTCCGGAGAACTTTTCTCTCAAATACTCCAAGGGCCATCTCATCTTCTCTTGACATTGTCCATGAATCTGAGCCATACATCAGGACAGGTATGATGAGAGACTTATAGAGCGTGATCTTTGTTCTTCTAGAGAGGACTTTACTTCTCAATTGCCTACTCAGTCCAAAGTAGCACTTTCGGTGTTGATACTGGTTCCCAAATAGACGAAGTCCCTCACAGTTTGAAATTTGTAACTTTTTTCGCTTCCTTATCCAGTCCAGAGAAGGCAGCGCTTACGGCGCGGTTGTTAAGGCCAATGATATCAATATCATCGGCATACGCCAGCAATTGCACGCTCTTGTAAAAGATTGTACCATTGCGGTTTAGCTCTGCTGCTCGAATTATCTTCTCCAGCATCAGATTGAAGAAATCGCACGAAAGGGAGTCGACCTGTCTGTAGCCTCGTTTGGTTTCAAATGGCTCAGAGAGGTCCTTCCCGATTCTGACGGAGCTGTTGGTATTGCTCAACGTTATTTGGCAAAGCCGTATAAGCTTTGCAGGGAAGTCAAATTCAGACATGGCGGCATACAGGCAACTCCTTTTTGCGCTGTCAAAAGCGGCTTTGAAATCGACAAAGAGATGGTGTGTGTCGATTCTTTTATCATGGGTCTCCTCCAGGATTTGGCGTATCGTCAAAATCTGGTCGATGGTAGACTTACCAGGTCTAAAGCCACACTCATAAGGTCCAATCAGTTTGTCTACGATGGGCTTCAGCCTTTCACACAACACGCTAGAAAGAACCTTATATGCAATATTAAGAAGACTAATTCCGCGGTAGTTGGTGCGGTTAGCGGGATCGCCTTTCTTGTGGATTGGGCAAAGCACACTTAAATTCCAATCCGGAGGCATGCATTCGTCTGACCATATTCCAGCCCTTCGCCTCCGTGTTTGAACAGCTCGGCGGGTAGTCCGTCTTTTCCAGGCGCTTTGTTGTTTTTGAGCCGGGATATAGCTATCCTCACTTCATCATAGTCAGGTGGTGGGACGACTTTTCCATCGTCAGGGATTGGGGTATCGGGTTCGACGTCTCCCTCGCAATTTAGCAGTGAGGAGAAGTGCTCCCTCCATAATTTAAGTACACTTTGTACGTCGGTTACCAGGTCGCCATTATTGTCCTTACAGGAGCTTGCCCCGGTCTTAAAACCTTCCGTCATCTGCCGGATCTTTTCATAGAATTTTCGGGCATCATTCCTGTCAGCCAGCATCTCAAATAAATTGAATTTTGCAATAACAATTAAATATGGGTGACAAACGAAACCTAATTTTTCGTACACATAGCGTAGCAAATTGGGCAGTGTTTTTTGTTCGTTTTATCGATAGCAGGTTCATGTAGAACGGGTACACTTTTATCACACTTTTACAGTGTTCTGTGCAAGGGTGTAAACATGTTCAAAGTGTAAGTGTACATTTTTTTCGATGAAACGAAATCAGCATTAGTGTGAAATTGGCAAACATCTAACTTCACCGCAGTGCCCGTTTAAATTGCTTTTGGGAGATTACCAAAGCCCGCAACTTCCGCACTAAAATTACCAACAAATGGTTAAATAAATGCGAGTTTCAACTTATTTTGCGTGCAATGCATGCACATATGGAATATCACACATATTATTTACCGAAAAAGACCAGAATTATATTACAAAACAAGCTGTATTCAATATTTTTAAGGCTGCAAACTTTTCAATTAATAAATTTGTAAACAAACCAACGCAGTTTGACAAATATTTGACAGCCCAAAATACTTTTAACAACAACAGCAAACATACGTGATTTTTCTTGCTGTCACCTTTCTTATTTCATGATGAGTAGAGCATTCATTGTGTATCAATACCAAGTGTAAACTCTTCTGCATAGACGTCAAAATTCCAAAATGAGTTTAACACCTGTTTGAGATTGTGGTTAATAACAAGTGTGATATCATAGACATAGTCGTGAAAACTTCAAAGTGAGTTTAGTCACCTGTTTTTAATTTCCTTTTTTGTCTCACTTCTTTCCACCTTCCCATCTCTTTCTACCATTAGGTAAAAGATAGGAGACCGCCATGTTGATGTGTGCAGGATGTTAAACAACGCCATTTGCTTTTCTGTTATTCGGTGCTGGCGACATTTTAATATGTGCAGGATGTAAACAAACTGACATTTTAATGTGAGTTGTCAAAAGAAGAGTTCACACTTGGTATTGATACACAATGAGAGCATTTTTCATGAACTCGGGAAAACGAAAACACGGCTATATATTGAAATTTCCCGCAAGTGACACAACTGCAAGTTCGAGACAGCACTTCGTGTACGTGACTTTCCATTTCACAAATAAAACATATCGATATATTCATCTACAACTCAGTGTCGACTTTCCCATTTCTAACCTACAGCTGATAAAAGTTGATCATTTTTACAAATCTTATACAAACTATTTTGAATAAACCAAAATTAAAATAGTTTTCGCTACCTAAAGTGATGTCCCTGCTGACCTGCAGTTATGAAGGATGCTACAATCAGCGTAAAACAAGTAGCTCAAGTACATTCTTCAAAATACCGCGTGATGAACCGCGACGTTCTCATTGGATAATAAATAGTGGAAATAAACAATTGAAAAATCTTGCAAATACACAAGTTCGTTATTTTTGCGAAAAACATTTCCGACAAAAAGATTTGAAAACACATGCCTATAGAAAAAGTTTGCACAGGCATGCTGTACTCTTACCACATCCTAGCATACCAATAAAATATGTGGCATATGAGATGCTTGATGAAGCCACCGCCATCAAAAAAACGATAGCAACAAGCAACCAAGATTTTACAAATTTTGAAGAAGCGCAACTAAATGATCTTACGGCAAACAATGCTAAAGAAGGTGCCAACGACGATAGTGACGAAGCCGCCGAAGAAGTGGCCTGCACAAGCATGCTGTACCAACCAAATGAAGTGGGGTAAGATTTGTTTGTTGTCGAAGAGCCAACAACGGACTACAATCAACCATCTTTATATTTTGTTTTGTTTTAGGTAGTTATAACTATAGTTAGAGTTATCGTCAGACACACAATTTCTGATGATAATTTTCGTATAGCACGTCGATATAATGTGCATTTCATTATCTTACCCGTTGGGCGAAAGTCGTCCCTTTGTAGGATCTTGGACTCTTAAATGGTGACATACATATGTAGTACATATTTATTAATATAAATTTCTTCTTTTTTTTTTGTGCGCGCAGGGAAGAGGGATGTACTATTGACGCTGTTACAGTATCGAATTTAGCTACAAATGAAGTTTGCTTGGTATATGATGATGATCAGCAGGACGTACTAAACTTACTTATGCCGAGTCGAAAGGAATTCGATATTAATGAGAGCTTAAGCGAACTAGGCGTGGAATTACTTTCAAATGAGAATGAAAATGTTGCCGCAAATGCTACAAGTTGCAACATAGACATCGATTTAGATTACGAAATTGTTGATACAGAAGCGCTTACAAATACAGCAGCAGCAGCTGCTACTACATCTCCAGATAGAAATGCCAACATAGATATTGATTTAGATTACGAAGGTGTTGATACAGAAGCGCTAACAAGTACATCAACAGCAGATGCCACTCAATCCACAGATTCCTATAGTATTGCAGGAAATATTGAAGCATTCGAAGAACATTTACTACATACTACGCTAGCAGCAGAGATGACTACAGACGAGAATGAGCAGAATGTAACGGAGGACTATATATGCGACAGTACTCCTCCACAGCAACAACAAGAACAACCTTCGACATCAAGTACTTCTCAACAACAACTACAAGAACTACCAACTACGTCAAGTACTGCTGTTTAATCAACGTCATCAAATGACAATATAGCAACAGCAGTAGCTATGCTATTAAACGCTGGTTATGAGAAAAGGGCTAATGATTTGAATAATTCGAGTAAAGCTGATAATTCATATGAATCAGATAAACATTATGCGCTATCACTTGTATATTTGTTTCAACGTTTAAATGCGAAAAAGAAGACTAAAGCTAAAATTGATATACTCAAATATTTGATGGCGTTAGAAGATGACGATGATGCAGTGCTTTGAAATTAGAAGTGGAATGAATTTCAGATTTCATAATAAGGTGCGTGTCATAACTATAAGGTAAGGTTTTACTTAATTTATACGTTTTAATAATTTCTTTTTATTTTTACAATAAAGTTAACTTCTTCAAAACACCTTTAGCTTTATAATGAACATATTTCATTAGGTGGTAACCTTGCAAAAACTTGCTCAGTGCGAACACCCAAGTACAATGTAGTACACCAGGCACATACCTAATTATATCTAAATCGGTTGAGATATTTCCAAGATAGCAGATATACAAGAACAACACGTTTAAAGTTTAGTCTAAACCTGCCTAAAAGTAGGCTACATAAAATATATTTTTATATTTGCTCTGCTATAATTTGTTTTATCCGCTGCAAGTTGCAACACTAAAAGGGTCGATCTATTGCAAAAAACTTCACTATTTCGCTATCAATCAAAACCTCGCATCTTCGCCGAAGAATTTGCTTGAAACAGTTATTTTAAAAACCCTTTGAAATAAAACGCAAAAAGTTATCAAGTCGTTTTGAAAATGGGGTTTGAAAAGAAACGAATAGAAGACATGAAAAAAAAATCGAAAACTTATCAAATAGTTGCCTAACTTATAATTATGACACACACCTTACGTATTTTGGCGCCTTTATCTTACAAATAAAATATTTTTCCCGACTCAATGTTATTTGCAACTTTTTGTTAATGTATAAATAGATATATCGTCGGCTTAAGTCGCAAAGGTGCTAAGAGCCTTTTTTCAAATTTTACAGGAGACACAAAAAACAATATAAAAATATAAATGTAAATTAGGAGTTTCAGTTTTTTACGTCATGTTACTCTATTTGGAGTATAATAAGTGGACGCTTAAAAAAAAAAAATTATAATTTTCGCCGACTTATGTGCACTTTTGGGACTTAGCACCTTTTTGGCAGCTACTTTTTTATATTTTTCACTGGACTTAGCACCTTTTCCAAAATCAAAAAACCTGTGATTGACCCAGAGCAATTTTCTGAGTATGAGGGTTTTTAGAGGTTCTTCCGTACAATTTTTAACTAGTCTTCGAATTTTTACATTACGCTTAGTTCTACCACAATCCGCGCTTAAAGCTCAAATTACCTATTTTTTGGAGTCTGTCACTCTGCAATTAGAAGCAATATTTGGATCAAAGTAAATTATTGTGAAAGCCACGACGTTTCCCTTTATCACACAACCGCGTTTTACTATCGCCGATTCATAGCAGACAAGCACGAGCAAATTTTATTGCACAACTTTTGACGAAAATCGACTTTTGCAAAAGTCGACAAGTAAATGTGATTTAGGTCTTTGGAAGGCTGAATATGATAGCCCAAACATTTGTCTTTACTATCCAAGGTCAAAACGTTATGTGTCAGTTACTAAGGAGAAGTGAGGTCAGCTCAGGTAGATGACCCCATTTAAAATTTTTGTACTTTTCTATTTGCACATTTGAAGTCGGTTTTTATGACAGATAGGGTGTTGGAAATTGTGTCAAAAAAGCCGACACTAACCTTAGTAGCTACTTTATTTCGAATATGAATATGCCCCATATATGTATTTTAACTTCATATTTTCAAATTCGCTTGTTGTTGTTGTTTTTGTTGTTGTTGTTAACAGCAAAACACTCCCCGAAGGTTTTGGGGAGTGATGCCGAAGTTGACAGTCCTTGGCCGGATATGACCCCGGTACGCTGCGGTACTCCCTTGCGGTACTGCCCGACTGTCGTGGTAGCGATTTGGTATGACCAGCGGAACCTTCTAGGTCATTTCATCCCTCCATCCGTGAGGAAGAAGAAGATGGGTAATGAGAGGTGAGAGGAATCATATCCGTAGATCAACCATCGAGTAGCACGTCATTACCTATGTGCATATTAGTCGCTTCTTACGACCGGTATGCCTATCACGGGCATATTCTAAGCCCCTAACCCGCAGGGGCATTTTCCTTTCATTGATGGACTTAGCACCTTTTCTAATCAATGCGAACAAGGCACTTAAAAACAAAATGGTAATGCAATTTATGATGTAAGTGGTGTATATTAACTGTTTCTAGCATTTTGAATCAAAACCTGAAAAAATCCATAAAAAAAATCCATTTGCGACTTAAGCCGACGATATATAATTTATTTCTTTTTTACTCTTGAAATTAATATTAAAACTGAATTAAAAAATGTATATGGGTCGTTCCATGTAAAATCGATGTAAGGAAATTCCCTAGCAGAAGAAAATAAAAAAGCAAAAAAAAATTAATTTTTTAGTGGTAATTGTCAATAGTACTCAAAATCGAGTGTAATAATATGGATACACACACGAAGATTACCTCCAATAAATCTTCTTTAATCAGATCCAAATTTTACCCTGACACACACAAAATTGAAGATTAACAATCGACGCACTAGATGGCTTTGGTTGTAGTACTTGCGATTTAAAATTAGATGTCGCTATTTTTTGGTGATTCTAGTGTCCAGTAGCGGTAAACTCGTAATTTTGGTAGCTGTCCTTGCTATTTTTGCTTATTTTTCGATGACAGTAGCGGTCAAATCGTTATGATATCTGCTCAAATCTTCTTAATTCTTGGCAGTTTATAATGAAGATTATGCTCAAGTTAACTCCCAAAAGCGGAGTTAATTCGGAATTTGCGCTAATGTATCAGCCCTATAATACAGTTACAAGCGTATTGGGACCATATTAACGAATCAAGACAAACAAGCTGATGAATCACTTTGAGTTGAAATCCTAGCTGCTCCTTGGGTTTTAGAGACATGGTAGCTAGGATCTCAACTAAAAGCGTTTTTTGAACTGGATGACATTGTCAACGAAATGTCATTTTCAGTTTTGAGTTGAGTTGTTTATTTAAAATTAATCCTTTAGGTGCAATGTGTCGTATACGTGAAAAATTAAAAAAATATCCTTATTTTCCAAAAAGGAGCAGCTAGGATTTCAACTCAGAGTGATTCATCATCAGGAAACCATCCCAGACGATGTGACATTTGCAGTTTTTGTTGTCAGTTTAGGTCAACCTATTCTTCGTTCAGGAGCAGTGTGTACATACACTCAAAAAAGAGTTTCCTTATTTCAAAGAAAAGTTTCCGTTATTTGGCTCCAAAGACATGGCTTCCTTAATTTAAAGACTTTTTTCCTCAATTTAAAGACTTTTCTTCCTTAATTTAAAAACTTTTCTTCCTTAATTTAAAGACTTTTTTTTCTCAATTTAAAGAAAAAAGTCTTTAAATTAAGGAATATTTTATATATGATGGCCAAAAAAATATTTACGCAATTCACAAAGTCTGCTATTCGTGCTATTCGTCTAATGTGCAATTTTTTTAAATATTGGAAACCATGGAAACAAAATACAACATACAACGATAAGACGTATACGACATTCTTGAGAATTGCCCATTTTTTTCTGTTTCTATCGCATTTATGTGATAAAAATGCATTAAAACATTATTTACAAACTAGACAGACGGCTCCTTAATCCGGATTATCTCGAATTATTACCAACTTTCTTATCGGTTCAATATCGCAGCCACAACCGAGAAGCTGAGAACCCTCTCTAATGACATTTATTATTGAGTTTAGAGTTACTTGGCAACATTAATCCACGTTAACTACGCACTTATTGAGGATTAGTATTACCGTTCGCATAAATTTTCAAACACAATTTTTTTTAAGTCTGATTATATTTATTTTAAACTATTTATTCTTTCCTAATTTAATTTTTTTTACTTACACATATAATATTATGTCCTTACATACTAATATACATTTACAACTGAGTTAGTTAAGTTTATGAAGCATTTACTATACATTTATGTTTGTTTTTTTTTTATTATATTTTTATTTCTTTTTGTTTTGAGTTACATTTTTATTTATTTTTTTTTTTTGTACTACATATTTATGATTTTTCTGTTTTATATATTTACTATTTAAGCTGGAAATTTAAATTTTTTTAAAATTCGTTGAGAAAGTAACCATCGATAGCTGTTTTGTATCTAAAGAGCTGTATTTATTGCTATTAAAAGAGTTATATATTTTTATTATTTTTTGTATTGGGGTAATTCACATAAACGCTTCACTAAAACTTCAAAAAAAAAAACCGAAACTGATATGAAAGATCGGGCTTAGTACGTTTATTTGAGGTTATGACGCATTTACGCGTTTACATGAATACCCTCACAATGTGTTTTTGGTTTTTTTTACGGAAGTCCTATATCGTCGCTCGCATGACTAACAAACGGAACTGACATTTACAAAATTTTACAGGAGAGCAGTTTTAATATCTTTGACCCTTTATTCCATTGCCCCTGTCGAAAGGTATGCATGATATTTTCAGTCTGCTTTTCTAATTATGTACTCTGACGTCTTTATAAAGTATAGCAGTAGGTATTAAATTGCAGTTACGTTAGTTAGTGAAGCATTTTTTTGGTCCATCTGCAGATACGTTGAACATGTTATGGCGTTTTCTGAGATAACGGTACTATATGCAATCACATAATTTACACACAAGTTGTGACATGCCTAAAGAAGTCCCATAGTGGTCCTAACTCAATTTCGGAAAAAATGTCAGTTCCGTTAGTTGGTCATGCGAGCGACGATATGTTGTTGGTCTTGTGCATGCCATTTTTGTATAATTAAATGTATTAAGCACAATGTATTTGAGGCGAAATGCTAGTATTAGGGCAATCCAAAATATATTGAAGCAAGCTTTTAAGTATTAGGGAAATGCAACGAATGAAATTCTTTGGCGATTGAGAAAAAAATATAAAATATGAGTACGTAAGCAGTTTGTAAGTAATTTGGATTGCCCTAGTTCTATATATGATTAGGAGAATTCACACAAACTCGCAAACCTGTCGTCAAGTGTTACAAAAAAAAACATGCACACTTTTTTAAAACACAATTTACAGTTTTTTCTAGACTTTGGAAAATATGTTTATAGAAATTTTAATTTTGTTAAAAAACTTTTTCGCGGCGTTTGCTTGCTTGCATGAATTGCCCTATTCGAATATTTCTTGTTATTTTTAGAGTTTTTTTTTGTTATTTTCTTCTTTAATTCACTGTTCACATTTACTATTTTTAATGAGATATCTATTTTTGATTTTCCTATTTAAACGCTTTTTCTAAAAATTTTACTAAATAAAAATCATTGTAATAAATGGTCCTACATATTTCTTAAATATATCGTTTTCTATTGATTTACAATTATTTTTAATGATTGTATTTTAATGTATCTTCAATTTTTTTTTTAATTCAATTTTTTTTCTGAGAAGCTGATTAATTTTTTTACACTTTTATATATGTATTTACATAATTGTTATATAATTTTAAACTACTTAAAATTTCAAATATCGGCGGCTGTTTGTTTAATTATTTTAGGTATTTATTAGGGTGAAACAAAGATGTTGAATTTTTGTCAGCGAGTGAGAGAAAATTATGTAATTAAAACTAGAAGACCCGGAAGGCAGGTACTCTGGATTGATTTTGCAATAGCACATGAATACATACACATGTATGCATACTAGGGTGGGTCGATTTATATTGGCCCAAAATATTAACTGAAGCGAAGCATTTTGCTTGGGTAATTTCCGGTATTTTTCCCCAAAAAACTATAGGTCTAAACTTAATTTTTTTTCCTGCGGCCATGATGGATTTTCTCTAATATAGCTAATAATAAATTTTATTCACGCTATATATGCAAAAAATGTCTGCAAAATAAATTCTAAATATACTTAAATTTCTCTTTGCAGAATTTTGATACTGAGATCAAAAAGTGTCTTTGGTAACCTTGCTCGACAATCTTTCATGAAAATTAAAATAAAAAGAAAATATGTGAATATGTGCCTACAAATTGTAGTCAGATTAAAAAAAAAAAAAAATCAAAACTGTTCGGAACCAGTTAAGCATTTTCAAACAGTTTCGGTTTTGCTCTTTTTAAGATCAGCCAAACAGAAACGGTTTCGGTTTCAGTCCTTGCTTTGTGGCTCATCTCCAAAAGCAGCTGTATTTTCTCTACACAAAATGTGAATATGGGGGTTCGTGGAGGCGAGGAATTAATTTTTTCTTTTTATGGTTGCTAGAGGGCGCTTCCGTATCATTTTCATTTGAACGCATTTTTCCAAGAATCCGCAGAATTTGACCTTCTTGCAACGATCAAAAAAATTTTGGGATATTTAAGAAAAGATTAAATTGCATTATATAAAGCCAAATTTGGTGGACTTTCGAGAAAAAAAGCTTTAAAATCCAAAGAATATAGATTCCTCGATCAAAAACCCACGATACACGTTTCGCTCATTTTAGGCCAATGATTACTTGAGAAAAAATGCTTGAAATTACCCAAATAATCACAATCGCGATGTGTCCCTGTGAATTTTATTGGGCACTGAAAAATAGACACTTCCTAATGTATATAAAGCGACAGTAATATAGTCGCAGGGGTGTAAGAGTAGGTCGCCTCCCCGTTGGTGCACCCTGGGTAACGCTAAATTACCTACATGGCTAGTTTCTTGTATTGCCGGTTCTACGAGAACGGTACCAGTACTTGTGCTGTACCCATCGTGCCGAAACGACCCGGGCCGTTTTCTTATATCGACCCGGCCAAGAGCAATACACTCGAGGTGACCCTGTCTGACATTTAGGCAGGGCTACACCTCGCTACAACAACAACAACAAGATATCGCAAAAAAAATTTATCCCGTTTGGAGACACGTCTTGCATGTGATATCTCCGACTATAGTGCTACCGATTTCGAGTATTAGATAAAAAGAAAAATCACTTTTATTTTTTGAGTCTCCATAGAGCAATCTGTACTTTGACCCCCGTGCGACGCGCCTAACCAACTCCAATCGGGATACAAATATTTGTGCGATATAGTTGAGCGTGGTGCAACCGATCTGGAAAAAATACTAATAAGGACCACCCTAATATACATATCGACGGCTAAGTGGAAGATCAGCCTGTTCGAATTATTTTTCAAAAATGCCTCATCTCGAATGCCATATTTTAATTTCTTTGAATTTTTGTTAAGTTAATAAGGCATTGTTAAAAAAAGCCAGTTTTTTAAAAAAAATTCTGAAATACGTAGATGTGTTTCTAAAATTTTTAGCTAATCGTGATTTTTTTCTGGTCTTTTTTCTTTAAAATTGTTCTATTTTTAATATATTTTTGAAAATATTATTTAAAAAAAAAACAACAGCAAATAAAAAATTATAAGAAAAAATTAACATTTGTATAAATACTGGAAGCAACTACTTATTTTTTTAATTAAAAGCTTTGTTTAATTTAAAACTTAAGTCAGAGTCATAATTAAGTATGCCTTAAGGTAGGTTCCAACTTTTTTGACACTAAGCCCATATAAAACGTTGACTATGAATACAAACCTTTGTTTTTAATTTAATTCCATGTTTTATGAAAAGGCATAAAAAATCTTAGCAAACAAATATCACAGATGGGCTATATCCATTAAAAATCTGAAAGCTGAATGAAAAGAAATTCCTATTATTAACACTATACAGCAAAATCAACTTTCTTTCTGGGTTTGGGATCTAACCAAATTTTTTGAAGACATACATAAAAAACTATGTACCCCGTTTTTCGCAGTTAGGCTCCAAAATTTAGTTATGGGCTTTCGAAGTTCACAGCTGGACTCTGCGAAGATTCGTGTTTCTAATAGTCTTGTTTACAAAATTTAAAAAAGGTTAAATGTGGGCGTGGCCTTCTTCCTCCTCATGATTGGTGTACTTTCTTTGTTTGAAAGTGTATGTATGAACAAATATTATATAATTAAAAATATGCAGCTTTAAATTTTTCGAAGTTCTCACTTTGGCCCTGTATAGCACTTCTTACAAGCATTTTTTAATAGCAACAGGACACCAATTCAACAATAGAGGCAAACAGGTCACGCCCACATTTTGCCTTTTTCCATTTTTTTTAAACAAAACAATTAGAAAACCACTTTCGAACATGGAACTTCGAAAAAATTTAAAAAAGGTTAAATGTGGGCGTGGCCTTCTTCCTCCTCTTACTTGACTGGTGTACTTTCTTTGTTTGAAAGTGTATGTATGAACAAATATTATATAATTAAAAATATGCAGCTTTAAATTTTTCGAAGTTCTCACTTTGGCCCTGTATAGCACTTCTTACAAACATTTTTTAATAGCAACAGGACACCAATTAAACAATAGAGGCAAACAGGTCACGCCCACATTTTGCCTTTTTCCATTTTTTTAAACAAAACAATTAGAAAACCACTTTCGAACATGGAACTTCGAAAGCCCGTACCTATATTTTGGAGGCTAACTTCGAAAAACGGGTAACACCATTCTTTTTACTTATGTCTTACCTAATCTCTTATAAAAAGTTGGTATGGTCCCATATCCAGCCGGCTGCTGATGAATGATGAGGGATTATGATTTTTTTATCTTTTCTTTGCTACTGAAAACTGTACTTTAGTACTCTTACTGGAGTCGAGTTCGAGATTAATTAATACAGCCGTTTGTTTTATCACTCCTTAATTCTTGTTTTAATCGCAGATTTCAAAATTAAATTTTAGCACCAATGCTAATGAAGCTGCAGTCGCCATCAACTTTGAATGATAATGGAATTATAGTTCTAATGAAATAAGATTTTCAGTAGTACCTAATACAAATAATGTATCACTCTAGAATTGGAACCTCACTATTAAATTTTAATTAAAAAAAAAAAATAAGAAAAAGAGCCTAAAATGAATTATAATTAGAGCTCGGAAAATATGTCGAAATTAAGCGCCTAAATTTATGCAACTTAGGGTCACTTGCATAAAAGCCGATAACGACTAATCGGTGATTAACTTGACAGCTAACCATATAAAATTAAACTCCGGTAACCGGGTGATTAGTCGTTATCGGATTTTATGCAAGCGGCCCTTAATGTTTGTGGCAATTTAAAAAATGGAGTACATTCGGGTCGAAACCCCCTGTGAATGCGATCGAATTTATTGCTTACTGAGATGCCTGAAATATAAAATAGTACATACAGAGAACATTGAGCAGGTGATGGATAAGAATTGATAGTGATTTAGTCATAACAACCAAAACATCTGTTGATTCAATCAAATTATGGGTTGGT
This sequence comes from Campiglossa producta, assembly GCA_964058755.1. Lineage (NCBI taxonomy): Eukaryota > Metazoa > Arthropoda > Insecta > Diptera > Tephritidae > Campiglossa > Campiglossa producta. The sequence goes on from CAXKVI010000003.1 coordinate 105,496,360, forward strand.
TCAGTTCTTATCCATTCTCAGCTCATTTTTCTCTGTGTAAAGCTGTTTTATCGGTTGCACGTGAGAAATTTGCAGAAAAGACTAGAATATAGCTTAGATATGAAAAGAAATCAAATGACAATAATGATATTGTAGCCTATAAAGTTTTAAACAGTTTCGTAAATTTCTCATTTTCTGAAAAACGCAAACGTATTCCTAATGTAGTGTTCATGCTTAGTTTTAAAAGCAGCATTTTCCATTTTCGGTCGTACATTTCGAAGATGCGTTCATGCTGCCGCATTTTGAAAATGCGCATTTAGCTAATTTTCGAATGCTTAAGGTGCGTTCCTACATCGCAAGTGGAAGTATGCTTGCCTTTTCAGATAAACTCCATTTCTTTTATAAAAGTGAATTCGTGGGTAAAGAAGCCGACTTTCTAAACAAACATGGAAACTCTTCACCTCGAAAATTGCAACTTTTAACAGGAAAAATTATTGCATAAGTACGTTGACTTGCTTAGTGAGAAGATATCCTAATATAAAAAGAGGTTCGCCCAAAATTATGCAACAGTTTTTCACTTTTTCTTCATACAAAGATATTTTTATATATATATTTTTGTTCGTACTGTTTCTTCGAAGATGCTAAAGCTAATGCAGAAATAAATAAGCATTTAGTTGCGTTTAGCTTTCAAAATTGTATGGAAAAAATGCTGCTTTTTGGGCTAAATGTTAAATTGCAAAATGCAGGCTCAGCATGAACATCACATAACATAAAAAAAATTATTTATAGTTTAAATTTGCATACTTGAGAACTTTTCCAATAATAAATAGACACTAATTTTTAACACGTTTTTGAATAAAACTACCAATTTTTTTCAGGTACTTATTGTAAATAAACAATTTTTTTAACACAAAATAGTTTTGCATACATGTAGGATTTAAGATTAATAAAAATATTTAGGATTTCCATCGATTCGATATGATATCTAAGTAAAAAAAAAACTATCAAGTCAGAAAAGAAACTACCAACTGTTGCAACCGTGATACCAATACTCAAACCCTTTCTAATTAAATTGTAACTCCGTCTAAAAAAATACTTAGAGTAAACACCGCAGATTCGGAATTTTATTTATATGTTCAGTAATTCATAAATTCATCCATGGCAGTGTCTACCGAAAAAGTCGGTAGCCTCAACAGAATTCGAACGAAGTCTAGGGCTTTGTTAAAAAATATTTCCAATGTCTCCCCAAATCTGGCTATCTGCCAAAAATGTCATTAGAGCTTCCTTTTTGCAATAACTTTCGTTGAAAAGAATATAATGCACTGAATGTTGGAAGCACCGTTTCTTGATATATCCTTTAAACTCTTGAAACGCATGCTATTCTTTTGCGCTGCGTGTCCTATTCTTTAAGCCATGCAGGTGACTAGAGACACAACCACAAGGCAAAATGTTGAGTAACTAATTTTCCTTAATACAAAAGTGCCCTGAAGACGACGTTGCCCGAGATTACCCTATTTTTTTAAACAAATTTACAAATGTTGCCTATTTTTAGGCGCTTGATTTGACATATTTTTCCAATATCTAACTACAATGGTCAATTCTTTCAACTGTTACAGACTATTATCAAGTTTGTTAAAAAAATAAAAAAAAAATTTGCTTCCACGTGGCACCCAGTGTTTTTTAAATGCTTACGGATTTTATTAATTTTTTTATAGTTTTTTAAAATACTGTTATATGTGTTATGCTTGATAATACTCTGTTATAGTTTTATATATCTATAATTTCTTGAATATTGCTTCTGTACATGTTTTTGTGGTTTTGTTGTACTTCTTTGGAGGGGGCGCAAGCAATAACAATATCTTGATTCCTGCATATATTTAAATTCGCCTTTTAGATGGTAGCTTGCTTCTCAACACACATTCAATGCTCTTAGTCAAAGGTCGGCATTTACTTTCCTAGGGGCCCTTCACAGGTTGCTATTGCTTCGTTTCATGATTATTTGAAACTGGTAGCATTTTGATGGTCTGCTCGTCGAGCCGGGCTTTGTGGTCGGGCTGTGTACTTGTAAACGGCTGTTTTTTAATTCGACTACCGCCTTGACATGGCGAAGGGGCTTAAATTCTTGTATTGGGATCACTCCTGGAGGGACGGGTCCCAATGCGGAATGAACAAAGAGGAATACCTTACATTTCATGCAACCTCGGGCGGAGTGTACATAAGTGCACAACACCGGTTGATGTATGAGATGGGAGGAGATCCGTGTCAACGCCACCCTAAGCCAAGGGGTGCATATATATCGAATAGCTGATCGCTTACGGTCCCCTCCGATGCCCGAGCAAGGTCGGTTGAATAAGTCCCTTACCCCGGTGCACTGGCTATGCCGGGGTGGACCAACCCCTTCCAGTTTACTCGTGAGAATCGATTGGATAAAGGAACTGAAAATAAAAAAAGGAAGAGTGGGGAAGAGAGCGATCTGGGATCGCTTTCTGAAGACGAGCTTCTGGCCAGCAGCCAGGGGAGCGCCCAAGCAAAAGACGACAAGGGTACCAGCCATAGTACCCCTGTCGCTCCGAACCACCCGAATAGGGGCGCACCAGTCAAAGTGGGCCCCAAGAAGAAGAAGTCAAAGAAGTCCTCAGGGTGCCTAGAGAAAGCTAGATACCTTAGGGCTCAATATATATTAGCAAAAATTAAAAAGAACGAAGAGAGTGGCAAGGCGCATGAGAGAGACGCCGTGGACAAGGTTTGGTGCGAGGCGGTGGTCAAGGAGTACGAGACCGCCCTTGCAAACAAGCCCGTTGCACAGCCAAAGCAGCAACAACCAAAGTCGCACTCAAAGCGCAATCGTTCACAGGAGGTGAACGATGGAAATTGCAAGAGGGGCAGGTACCAGCAGTATGATGGCCCTTCCACTAGTGCTGCAGCGTTGGCCAGGCGCACCTATAGTGAGGTGGTCCGGGATCACCTCCAGGTTGCACTGGTTGACGCCGACGGGGCTAACGGGAGGCGAGTACTGGCGGTTTGGAACTCCATAGAGGGACGACTATCTGAGATGGTCGTCGAACACCTTATGGAGAACCGAACCCCAGTCCCCGCCTTCAACTGCGAGGAGGTATGCCGGGGCTGCAGGGTAATAAAATGCGCGGACGGGTTCTCCAGGGACTTTCTTGAGAGAGGCATTGCTAAGATTAGCAACGCCTATCCCGATGGACGACCGAGACTGCTGAAGATATAAGATAAACAGAAGAATAGCCACCCAGTGCTACTGCTCATAAGTACCGTGTGCCTAGGGGAACTCGAAAAGAGGGGAGGCAAATTAGTCTATGGCGTCAGGCACGCCAGAGTAAAAGTTTTCCCAGCTGCAGTAGCACCGGATAACAATCTGGAGGAGGTAGACGATGCCAATAAGCTCCTAGAGGAGCTTAGGCTGGCAGCATCAGCCGGGGCTGATGCATCGTCGAACCCCGACAGTCAAGCAGGTGCGTCCCCCCGGTCCGATGATTAGGGTGGCGCAGATTAACTTGCAGCATGCCAGATGCGCCTCGGATAACCTGCTGGTTCTCCTAAGGGAAGAAAACATTGACGTCTGCTTGGTGCAGGAGCCTTGGGTATGGCGCTCCAGGGTCAGGGGCCTAAGTACCAGAGGCTACAACATATTTTACACACTAGGAGAAGGTAAACCGAGGGCATGCATCCTCGTTAGGGATACTATTAATGCTTTCTTTTTACCTAATTTCAGCACATTCGATTTGGCAGTGGTCAGGATTGAGTCAAGGGGCGGACGGAGGTTAACGGTCGCCTCTGCGTACATGGCTTACGATCGGCCGGCACCTCCCGAGGAGGTACAGCTGCTCACCAAACAAAAAAACGAGAGGATCCTGATGGGATAGTCAGTGATAGGCTCAGTAGGAAGAAGACACCGATACAATCGACAGAAACTCTAGACAACCGAGTTCGGTCTCTGGAAAAAAGTTTCCAGGTTGCCTATAAGGCTTCCTGCCCAGTAACTAGAAGCAAGAAGACCTTCCCCCCGTGGTGGGACAAAAATCTTAGCGAACTAAGATCAAAGATGAGGAAGGTCTTTAATGATTGCTATGCCAAGAAAGACTTCCAGGAGTACAGGAACGCCCGGAGGGATTTTAAAAAAGCCGTACGTGTTGCAACGGCGAAGTCCTGGCAGGAGCATTGCGAATCTATCGAGTCCACGAAGGACTTAGCAAGGCTCGGGAAAATACTCGCCAGGGAACACTCCAACAAAACATTTGTGAAGCGCGCCGATGGCACATGGGCGGGATCATCAGCGGAAACCTTAGATATCCTGATTGAGGCTCACTTCCCGGACGCCCCTGGAGGAACGGAGCAAGGGGGAGAAAAGGCCCAACGGGAGGCACCTAGTGAGCTGATAAGCAAACTCTTAGCAGAAGACAAAATTGCCTGGGCAATAAATAGCTTCTCACAATTTAAGTCACCGGAAGTAGATGGTATACTCCCTATCATGCTGCAGAAGACTCAGATACCTCTGGTTAAGGAGTTAAAGGAGATCTTTGAGGCCTGCATTTCCTTTAATCACATTCCGGACACATGGAGTAAAACAAGGGTGGTTTTCATTCCAAAGTCTGGAAGAAGAGGGCACGAGGTGGCCAAAGATTTTCGGCCAATAAGTCTCACTTCCTTCGTGCTAAAAACGTTTGAGAGGCTGCTGGACATACACATACGGGAACTCCTGGAGGGGTCCCCTCTGTCCGGTGCGCAGCATGCTTACTTGAGGGGGAAATCCACAGAGACTGCGCTGCATGAAGTAGTGCGAGCAGTGGAGAAGTCCCTTCTATACAAAGAATTCACGCTAGCAGCGTTTGTTGATGTGGAAGGTGCTTTTAACAACGTGAAAGCTTCAACAATATCAACAGCGCTTGTTGGGGTAGGGGTGGAAGAACCAATACGGAACTGGATCTCATCCCTACTTCTCAATCGTGAAATATCAGCAGAGATGGGGGGAGCAAAAGTTAGCAAACAGATTTGTAGTGGAACACCCCCGGGGGGGGGGGGGGTCCTTTCGCCTCTGTTATGGCTCCTTACTATGAACGATATACTATTAAAACTCAGTACTAATGGAGTAAAGGTTGTGGCGTACGCCGACGACGTGGCGATCCTTGTTTCGGGTCCCTTCCCTTCCGTGATGAGCGAGATCGTGGAAAGAACGTTGGCAAAGCTAAGTAGGTGGGCACAAGAGTGTGGCCTAGGGCTAAATCCGGACAAAACGGAGCGCACCACCGGGGCCTTGCGCACCTGCCCCACTGCGGCCTTGGATCCTATTTTGAACCTACTTCCAATTGATTTATATATACTTTGTACATCGGCACAAACCGCACTAAGACTCAGGGAGTCTGGGTGCTGGAAGGATACTCAGCATGGGCACAGTAGTATCCTTAACACCCTCCCAGAGGGAATAGTTAATAGCGCAATAGACTACTATCTTCACAAACTTCACGTTCCTACGTGTTTAATTACAGGAGTTATAGGCCAAAATCCGTTTATCGGAATAATCGATTGTATGGGAGCTATGTGAAATATATATCCCATCTCAATGATTTTCAACATCGATATTTCATATATAAAAATAGCAATACTTACAAAATTTCACGTTCCTTCCTCTTTAATTACAGGAGTTATAGCCCAAAATCCGTTTATCGGAACAATCGATTTTATGGGGGCTATGTGAAATATTTATCCCATCTCAATGATTTTCAACATCGATATTTTACATATAAAAATAGCGATGAAGTTTGAGAGAAATGCCACCACGGTCCTTCCACGTTGGAATGAGTGGAAAAGGGGCAGGGTCACAACAAATAACAACATTGAAGTGTATACAGACGGCTCCAAGATGGATTCAGGGGTGGGAGCCGGCGTTTTCTCGGCAGATCTGGATATTTCAGAAGCATTCAGACTACCGTCGTATAGCAGTGTGTTTCAAGCAGAGGTCCTTGCGATTGTTCGGGCGGGCAAATCGCTTGAGCAAAGGAACATTACTGGGAAAGTGGCTATCTTCACCGACAGCCAGGCAGCGATAAAGGCAATCGCATCGCCATACACAAGCTCTAATGCAGTACATGCATGTAAACAAATTTTAGCTACGTTAGCTGAAGTTTTAGAAATATCCATTATCTGGGTCCCGGGTCATAAAGGGATCGAGGGTAATGAGAGGGCTGATGAGCTAGCACGGGCAGGCTCATCAGCAGAGAACGAAGAGGTACCTAGACTCGAAATCGGGGTACCCCTGGCAGTGGCCAAGGGGAACCTCCAAAAATACTACTTTAATGAAGCACAACGGAAGTGGAAAGGTAGGTACTACTACCTGTGCAATATCGAGAGCCACCTGACCGAACTACAGCGAGAGGAGGACAAGGGGTCTCCTAAGCAGGCCCAGAGTAGACACCTACAAGGTTGTAGCAGCTTGCACGGGTCACTGGACGTTATGTACGCATGCGGAAAAGCTGGGTATTCCGAATAATGACCACTGCAGAAGCTGTAAAGACATTAATGCAAAAGAGACCGTTGAGCACTTCCTGTGTAAGTGCCCCGCTCTAGCCAGAATACAACTGAAAGTGTTTGGGACCCCTTTTTTGGAAAATCTAGGGAGAGTATCCGAATTAGGGATTCCAAGCATACTGGAGTTTATAAACAGCTCTGGGTGGTTGTAACATATACTCACAGCAGTAGGTTTCTACGAGTTTTTATAGCATCAAAACGGCTTTTAAAGCTACTTGGACGACTTTGTCGCAGCCATTCTACCTACCTACCAGGAATGTGATTGCCGACCATTGTTCTAGATATGCATACATACATAATTTACTCATATTTAACAACTTCCCTTTCCAATGACTCATATGTGACTCATGAGAGCGTATTGAAATATGTAACTTCATGAGTCTCATGTGACTCATTTATCTATACTTGAGAATATGTTCATATTACTCAGTTAAGCAATACAGAAAACGGGGCGTGGGGCATTCTCAAAGCGCTTTGTATGGGAACAGGGAAGTTGTTAAGTTTTTAGCCTCATCCTCTTGGAGTATTTTTTTTACTTACTCTTCTAATATTTGCCTAAAATCTACTCTAATTTATCAATGCCTCACTTTCGCTATCGGCCATTACATTGTTAGTCTCATGTGATCTTACATCTAAGAGTGGTGTTTTTATATCAAGTTCCATAGTGGTGGTGGTATCCTTATTATCACGCACAACACCTTCTTTACCTGGATAATGATCATTTGTTGATTGTTGCATATGATTTTCTATAATCGGTTTGATTAGTTCATCATTTGATTGACGTACTGTGGTGGGATAAGCGGTACTACCACGTTCGACTTTGCCCTGATGGCCAAAAAAGGAACACAAGTAATGATGAACAAATGTTCGCTGAGATTTCCGGTGTAGTGAAACAATCCCAATTGAAATAACGCCCGCGGTACTTATTTCCTTTTAGAATTTCTTGTTGGCAACGGGCCATTTCCCCTTTGGAAATAAAGTCAATCCGCGTTATTGCATTTTCAAAATGAAGGGCGTTACTTCCACGGGCGTTATTTCACAGCACAGTCGTTATTTCTGGCCTATTTCAAAAACTTACCATTAGGTAGTAGGTCATAAGTTGACCCTTGCCTTTAACGCTCACAAGTCCTCGCTGTTGGAAAGTGTAGCCAAATTCTTGTAGAATATTACAAGTTTCCTCTGTGACCTGCAAATAAAAAAGTTAGAATGTATAAAAAAGTTTTTATGGGAACAGACCGACGAGGTTGTGGGAAAGGTCTACGCCTTTAAGTAATCTCGTACAGAGCAAGGACGTCTTGAAACAATTCTCCAACATTTCGCAGATCTTGAAGCCATGTTCCTCTGGTTCCGAGGTCTGCGGCTTTATTATTGTTCTGTTCGAGCCAGGCTAATACGATTTCGGACTCAGCCCACACTACAGAGAAGGCACTTTGCCTTTGGACAGTAAGAAGTGAGAAAAGACCTAGGCGCCGACGCAGAGTGGGAAATAATTGAATTTTACTGTTCATAATCCTCTACAGCCTTAATTTTTCATCCGATTTTGAGAATTTTTTTTTAAATGAAAGATTTTGAATTTGCAAGAGCATAGCTGAGCCCGATTTTTGAATTTCGGTTTGTTTACATTAGGTTTTTGGTGGAAAGTGCGAGAAAACGGAAAATTCTGCAAAAACAATATTACCCTGCTTCAGTTAGCCAAGTTTATTTAAAAAAGAACTATTTCAAAATGATAGTAAGAGTAATACAACACAAAACAAGTAAGGAAAGCTGTCTTCGGCTGTGCCGAAGGCTAAATACCTTTCATGAATAAGTGTAACGATTTTCAATGTTTGATCCCAGTACAGTCTGTGTGAATTTAAGTTCCGCTCATACCGAAATTATCGGAACTATCGATTATCTGGGGGCGATGTGTTATATTGGTCCAATCTCATTGATTTTTAACATCGACATTCCACACTCTAAAATAGCAATAGTTACGAATTTTCACGTTCCTACCTATATAATTACAGGAGTTATCTACCAAAATCCGTTTATCGGAACAATCGATTGTATGGGGGCTATGTGAAATATTTATCCCATCTCGATGATTTTCAACATCGATATTTCACATATAAAAATAGTGATACTTCCAAAACTTCACGTTCCTACGTGTTTAATTACAGGAGTTATAGGCCAAAATCCGTTTATCGGAATAATCGATTGTATGGGAGCTATGTGAAATATATATCCCATCTCATTGATTTTCAACATCGATATTTCATATATAAAAATAGCAATACTTACAAAATTTCACGTTCCTTCCTCTTTAATTACAGGAGTTATAGCCCAAAATCCGTTTATCGGAACAATCGATTGTATGGGGGCTATGTGAAACATTTATCCCATCTCAATGATTTTCAACATCGATATTTTACGTATAAAAATAGCGATGGTTCCAAAATTTCACGTTTCTACGTGTTTAATTACACGAGTTATAGCCCAAAATCCGTTTATCGGAATAATCGGTTGTACGGGAGCTATATGTAATATCGGTCCGATCTTGCTGGTTCCGACAAATGATTCCTATATTGGAAAATGGTGGCCGCATACAAATATCTCAAAAACTGAGGGACTAGTTTGCGTTCAAACAGACAGACAGACAGACGGACATGGCTAAATCAACTCATCTCGTCATTCTGATCATTTCGGTATACTTATTGATGGGTCTATCTCGTCTTCTTCTCATACTTACAAACATCGGACCAAAGTTATAATACCATTTCATGTTCATGAAAGGTATAAAAATGATCATTTGAAAATTTTGAAGAAGTTAAAAAAAATACCAAAGGTGTCCTATACGAGGATGTCAAACAAAAAAAAAATTTTTAATTCAACGGTAACAGCTAGCTTCCTAAAATTTGCACTTCATCATACTCAACATTTTTTGACCTATAAAACTGCATACTCAAATTATAGAAAAAAACAAAATTACAAATTTTTTTTCCAGAATGAGCTCTAACATTTTTTTTAACTTTTTCAAAATTTCCAAATGATAATTTTTTTCGTTTCATATTACTCTGACCTTCACTTTGAAACAGGTTTTTAAAATAAACTTTGCTAACTGAAGCAGGATAATATCGTTTTTTTTTCAAAATTTTCCGCTTTCCCGCACTTTGCTCCAAAAGACAAAATATAAACAAACCGAAATTCAAAAATCGGGCGCAGCTCTTGCAAATCTCAAAATCTTTCATATAAAAAAAATGATCAAAATCGGATGAAAAATGAAGGCTGTAGAGGATTATGAACAGTAAAATTCAATTATTTCCCACTGTGCGACGTTGTTCATATGTAGAGGCTGGAACCATAAGGCGTCGCAGAAACTTTGGAGCTCAGCCTGTTGACCAGGACCGAACTAAATCCATCGATGTATCTGAATGTCTGAGATCGTTTGCAGCCTTCTAGAAAATTTCGGCAATTTTACGAGACGTATCAACTCGACTCGTTCATCGCAATGGTCCAGTTCTTGCATCACTATTTTTGCCTGTATCACGACTGGCGTCAACCATCCGATCTGAGAGTAACCTGTCTTACCTGTATAGCACCAGCTTTACCCGTGCTCTCCATACGCGATGCCACATTCACCGTATTGCCCCAAATATCATAGTGAGGCTTACGTGCACCAATTACGCCAGCCGTTATTGGACCATGATTAATGCCCATTTTTAATACAAAATGATTAAATGATTGTTCATTTATGCCATGCAAAGCTTTTTTCAACTCCAAAGCGAATTCCACCAAAATTGCCAAATGTGCCCAACGTTTGGTAATCGGATCATCCGGTTGACTTATACGATTCGAATTAATGCCACTTGCGGCCATATAAGTGGAACCGATTGTTTTGATTTTGATGATATCTTGAAATTGTGGAAGCTCTAGTAACTGGAATGAGGTGGGATTTTAATAAAGTTTGGGAGCTAGAAAATTGTATACGAAGTACTCACCGCATCAAAATCGGATATCACTTCGTTAAGGAAGCGCAAACACTCTAGTCCTTGATTGTTAACAGTTTCCTCTGAATAAAAGTCTATAAAATGGAAAAGATGTTGAGCAATCCATGTGACAAAAAAAAATATATAATTTTAGAGATCAGTCTTGAGTAGAACCGAGTAACTGGAAACGGTAAATCATATCTTTTCATGAATCGATTGTTCCGTTTTACTGTGACTTCAGAAATGCTCACAGCTTCCAAAGAAACTCGTTTCCCTTAAAACGTGTTTGACAAAATCGGTTTTTTGCTCATAACAGCTCAATAAAAAAAATTTAGGTTAAGTCAAAGTCAAACCTGAAAAGTTGGGCATGCTTGCAAACAGCACTCCCACTTCGGCATAACTCTGCGAATAAAGATCATCGTGCGATCGTTTTGTATTTTTCATGAAATGCTCAGCGACATGAACGGGTAGAATATTATAGACTAGTGCCTCATTTCGTTGTCGCATATCGGTGGCCATTTCGCGTTGTTCAGCAACTTCGGTCTTCCATTTGAAAATAACGCGATCTTCACGATCCATCTGTGGAAATAAAATACAAATTATATTAGGATGAGCGAAAAAGTAGTCGACGGAAATACTTGTCTGAAAAATAAAACTTAAATGAAAATATAATACTTGTATGAGAGGCAATACTTGTATGAAAAATAATACTTGTATCAAAATTATATTTGTATACAAATAATATTTCCATGAGATGAATGCTTGTATAAAAAGTAATACTTATATAAGAAAATAATACTAGTATGAAAAATAGTACTAGTACGAAAAATAATACTTGAAATTGGCCTCTTAGTCATTCTGTTTTGATATTACAAAAATTTTGAGCGTAATTTTATATATACCATTTTGTAAAGTAATGTGATTTGAGTTGTAATTTTTACTTACATGTCGCACCAATAAAGATAACGCTATCGTCACAAAAAAGAGTACGCCCGAAAAGGTCAAGGAAGTCTGAAATACCCTGAAAAGCAACAAAAAAATCAGGTTTAATAATATTACTCAAATACCCAAAAATACTCATTAACTTACGGATTATAGGATAAGTGATCTTCGAATGTATATAAATCACTCAAAAGGAACATGTTACCATAACAATGAATAACTGAAATTAGTAATGAAATAGTAGTGTTACATAAATTGAAAAAAAAAAAAATAGGCAGAATTCACGGGGCGTGGTTTAAAAGCTGCTAATTTGTGCCTTTTAAAGTTATCTCTTTACATTTGTTTGGAAATTCCAAATAGGTGGCAACATTCCAAGTGGTAACTTTCGAATAAGAGAGCTTAGATTTGAGCTGGTAACCTAGGTGGTGGCGCTACCTAGAAATATTTTTGTTGGAATGCGACGCAAAACAGCTTTCTCACTTACTTTTTATCAAAATTATATTAGGTGGCAACCTTGCAAAAACCCTAAGTTGTACAACTTAATCAGGAGACCGTGAAAGTTCATCCAACTGTTTCAAATTATAATCAAGATAAAGCGAAAGTGCAAAAGAAAATATACGATTAGGTGGCAACTCTGGCAGGTAACTCAACCCAAAAATATTTTAAGTAAAATACCTTTCGTTTGATACCCAAATTTTTATATCTCATTTAATTTTTACCCAAATTCAGTTAGGTAGCAACCTTGTAAAAAAAAGGAGGCCGTGAAAGTTCAACCCACTGAGTCAAGGCATTTTCGAGATAATGGAGAATGTGAAAAAATATCAGGATAGGTGGGAGCCCTAGAAGGTAATTCTAGCCAGAAATAATTTTGTTGAAATGTGAAGTAAGGTTCCATTTTTTTGATACCCATATTGTCATATCTCATTTCAGTAAAAAAAATCAAACAGGTGGCAACCTTGGCCAGGTGGCGACCCGTATTAATTTTTACCAAAATTCATATAGGTACCAACCCTGTGAAAACCCTAATTTTAAACACTTACCCCCATATTCATAAAAAATAAAATTGCTTTATAAAGCTTTTTATAATGACATTTTCATATAAATTTTGAATAATAAGACCTTAATAAACCTGTTATATTTTTTATGGGGTCATTTTCGAGTTGAAAGCGAAAGTGCAAAGACATTTAATATTACCTATAGGATCAGGTGGCATCCCTTGTAGTTAACTCTGCCCAGAAATATTGTTTTAAAATATAAAGTAAAATAACTATTGGCTGACACCCATATCTTTACATCTAATTTCATTAAAAAAGTCAGATATGTGGCAACCTTGAAAACAATTTTAGTGGTAACACCTCTGTGCTTATAAAGCAAAAATCATATTCTCATGTTAAACGAAAAATAATGATATTTTTGGAGCCAACCATCTGAATATCCTACCTGTTATCACGACCATCAAAACAATTTTCGTAACATGCGTCAATTGTGCAATGACAGTGATGGCGACTAATATTAGCACAGCAAAATTACTCATATATGAAGGGTACATCGCTGGCGTCGATACGGACATGGGTTCGGATGGCACAACAACTTCAGTGATTGCATCAACTTCACTTTCCAAAACAACATGATCGGTTTTTAAGAAAGTTACAAAAAAGTACTGAAAGTAACGAAAAAAGAGATTGTAAAAAAAACCAACACTAAACTCACCCAAATTCAAACTCCACAACTCACCATATCCACAAAATTGCTAAAACCCAATGTCAACGCAATTATAATCGCAGCCAATTCTCGTACAAATGTTATATCGTTAAAACGTTTACTCAGACTCACAAAGAATGCAGGAAAACAATTGGGAAAACTTTCGCCAATTGAAATGAAGACAAGCATCGAAATAGGTACCAATGGTAGCGCAATATTTATAAAATGTAGCGGGGATCTGCGTTGTAAAAGGCGTTATTTTTAGTTAGAAATATTTTTGTTTAAAAGCTATTTACTCACCGCGGAAGCACAATGTATGAGTAGACTAAATCGATCGTTTGCACTAATAAAGCAGCTACCAATGGAAATGAAGAATATGGCTCACGATAAGCCGCATACGCGTCTTCTAAGCTCTTGTTTTTGAATTTCAAAAATATGGTCGTAAATTTTGAGAGATCTCTGTAGAAGATATGGGAAAAGAAAGAAAAGGTTTATGCAGGTGAGAAAATCAGTTGGTTTTCAGGTGTAAATATGGCTTAAGCAAAATGGAATAAATTAAAAATGATAAGGTGGTAACCCTAGGTGTTAACTCTACTTAGAAATATATTTTTTAAATACCCTCTTTCGATACCCTTCTTGGCATACCCCATTCAAAGGTGACAACCTGGTAAAAACAATCTAAGTCGCAACACTCCATTAAAACTAGGTGGCAACCATACCTACGGTGACCATAATTTTTTTCTGAAAAAACAGAACTCTTTTTTACTCAAAGCTTGGTGTTGTCCTCACGTGAAAATTTCGCTACTCGCCTATAAACTATTTGACGTTACACTTTCAATGTTTGGAATAAAAAAGTGTTCCTGATTTGCATGACGTAATCATCTTTTTGCAGTAAAAAATGTTGTCAACGTCTGTAAAACATTAAAATTGTAATCTCAAATAATTTCAACTAAACTGCATCAATTAAAAGTCAGTAATTTTTGTGAATAGTATTTCTTCCTTGTTAATATAAAACATAGAATAACTGGTTTGTTTGTGCTAAGAAAGTTCAACTATGATTTTGCGTCTATCTCGGCTGGTATGTAAACTCTAACCCTCATATTCATAAAAAATAAAGTTCGTTTATATTTTGATTAATACTTCGCTCCCAACGAAGACTAACTCGGTTCAGTTAGCGTGGAAGGCTAACATGGTCCGTTCTCTGCGTCGAAGACTAACACACTTCATTTTCTGCGTGGAAGACTAACACGCTTCAGGTTTCTGCGTGGAAGACTAACACACTTCAGTTTTCTGTGTGGAAGACTAACACACTTCGTTCTCTGCGTCGAAGACTAACACACTTCGGTCTCTGCGTCGAAAAATTCGCAAGTGTATGCAAACTCAAAGCAAACACGCTTTGAAAAGAGGATGGAAATGGGCTTGGGTTATGAGATTTGTATGAAATTTTCGAATGGTGTTTTGTTTGCTTGTAAATACGCTAGGATAACACAGTGTTTGCTTTTGGTGGAATCAGCGTATAACTTTACAGAGTTATTACATTTGTTAAAAGGGTTTCCGGTACAAAAAAGCAGAACAAAAACAGAACATTTGCTTAAAACAAGAACATTTCTGTTATTTTCCTTAGAAAAAAAAAATACGCAGAACAAGCTTTTTAAAAACAGAACTGTTCTGCCAAAAACAGAACGGATGGTCACCGTAACCATACCTAAACATTTTTGATGTACACTGGCTCACAGTAAATTTGAGCCACTGAAATGTTTTTGAATCTTATTAGACTGGGTACTAAGATAGTATTTCCAAAATTTTTTAATTAAAATATGGCCAATTATACAACAGAAACCAAAAAAAAAAGTCCTTAAAATTTTTTCAATATTTGAAAAAAAAACGGCCACAAAATTTTCAACTTTTTTGGCAGAGTTTCCCGCGAATTTCTGAGTACGCAGTTTTGTAGGCAAGTCAATGTGCAAGCTAGAAATAGCTCAGAATTTTCCCTGATTTTTAAGAATTTTTTTCGTCGAGGGTGTTGAATAATTTCTTCCATACAAAATAAAAAAATAAAAATTTTGTATGGAAAAAATTACTCAACACCCTCGACGAAAAAAATTCTTAAAAATCACTACTTCTAGTTTGCACATTGTTATTGTGAAATTGACTGGCCTACAAAAATGCGTACTCAGAATTCCGCTGGAATATCTGCCAAAAAAGTTGAAAATTTTGAGGACTTTTTTTCGTTTTTTTTTTTGGTTTCTGTTGAATAATATTTTTTATTTAAAAAATTTTAGAAATACTATCTTAGCACCCATTCTAATGAAATTCAAAAACATTTTAGTGGCTCATTTTGACTGTGAGACACCGTATGTTAAAAGAGCTTTACGGCCGTAAGGTAGGGAAAGGAAAGGAATAGAAAAGGAAAAAGGAAGGGAAGAAAGGAAATGTGTAATGTAGGTAAAGGAGTGGAAAAGAGAAGCAAATAGAGAATGACAAAGAAAGGAAAGGAAGAAAAATAAAGGAAAGAAAGGAAATGAAAAGCTAAAAAAAATAAAGCAAAGGAAGTTAATGAAAAAGAAAGAAAACTAAAGGACTTACGGAAAGGAAAAAAAGAAAGTAAGGAAACGTTAGGAAAGGTAAGGTAAGAAATGGAAAGGTAAGGGAAGGAAAGGTAAGGAATTGAAATGACAGGAAAGAAATCTAAGGAAAAAAGTGAAAGAAAATAAAGGTAAGAAAAAAAAAAATAAAAGAAATAAAAAAAATGAATAAAATGAAAGGAAACGAAGGGAAACGAAACGAAACTAAAGCAAAGGAACCGAAAGGAAAGGAAAGTAAAAAAATAAAATGAAAAAAGGAATGTTATGGAAATGGAAAGAAAGGTCGGGTAAGAAAATAAAACAAACAAAAAGGAAGGAAAATAAAAGAAAAGATCAGAAAAGAAAAAGAAAGAAGGGAAATAAAATGAAATGAAAGAAGAGAAAGGGAAAGAAACGGAGAGGGAAGAGAAAGAAGAAAAGGAAAGGAACGAAAAGGGGAGGGAAGGAAAGAAAAGAAATAAATTGAGATGAAAGGAGAGGAAACGAAATAAAAGAAAATGAAAGCAAAGGAAAGTAAAGGAAAGAAATACGTATGAAGACGACCTAAGAAGAATAAATAATTATCAACATTGAAACTATATTACTATTATATTATTCTCATTTTACGTGTTTTTCATGCATTTATATTGCGTATTATTCGCATTATATTATATTTTAGTGTTAAATAACGCATGTGAACATAAATTTATGTGAAATAATATGAATGTTAACAGCACATGCATCCCTGTCCTCACATTATTCATTGTCAAAATTTGACCTAGCCCCCAGAGTTATGTTAATGCTCTCTGAGCGTGGCTTACTCTCTACTTGGAAACGTCCGTTACTTAATTTATTCTTTAATCTGATCTTTCTTTCTTTTCGTATTTTCTCTTACTCTAATTAGTTTGTAAGCTTACTTATAAGTTTAGTCTTAAGATTGATATCGTACGCTTAACTCAAAGCTTAAAGAGCGCAAAACAAATTTAAACAAAATATATTTTTAAATAAAAAAAATAAAATTAAATAAAAATCTTAAACTGATTTTATTTTACTCCAGGGCTAGGGCAAATTCTGACGTTCATATTCACCACGATAACTGTCAGAATTTAACATCGCTCTGTCAAAATTTGCTTTTTTAAACCGTTTGGCACACAGCCTAAATGGTGTAAAGAGGGAGGAAGAGGCAAAATGAATAGGAATGTATAGAAGCCAAAAATAGAAAACATGGAAAAGAACGGAAAATTTAAGAAATAGCAACAAAATACGGTTTTGTGGTTGAATTTCAACCACTGGGCGAACTCTAGATAATATAATCAGGGCAATTCTAAATTAAAACTCCACGCGGATATTGTTCTCTCACTCAACATTTATCCACTAATTTTAAAACTTAAACCAAATTCAAAGTTCGCAATATCATGCACAGAGAAAAATAAGCTGGTCATATCAATCAAAATATGGGTTGATTCAACCAAAATCACGGCCAGTTCTTTTCCATTACCAGCTCATTTTTCTTTGTGTAAGATTGGGTGGCATCCCTAAAAGTTGCCCTATTTCCACATATTTTTATAGGATTACAAAGTAAAATACTTTTCTTTTCATTTTATCTAATCCTATCTAGATACAATAGCATAACTACCATCCTCAAATTATGTACTTCCAACTTACTCATGTCCAACACGTGCGAATAATTCCTCTTGCAGACGTATTTTAAAATTCGTTTGCTTTGTAAGCTCTTGAGCTTTATTCGCTTCAGTAGCTTTGTCGCCAGCTTTATCATCCTCAGTCAATAATTCCTCATCCAGTGTATCATCATCAATGCTACCAACAATTTTCTCACCACCATCACCACATTCGTTGAGCTTTTTAGCTGCGGGTGAAGCGAACTAAAAGAAATAAAAAGAGATTAGAAGATGATGATAGGGGAATTGTCGAACGAATTTCAAAGCGTTTCAAGCAAATACACTGAATCCACCTTTTTTGATGACTTAAAAAAGCAAAGCCGACTTGCAAATTAACCTCACTTGGACGAGATTTGAATTTTTTGTAGCGATTTTCGATAATTTTTTCGAAACTTTAAAAACCTGAGCTTAACCTCACTTTTGCGTCTAATTAAACTTGGACGAAACTTCTCAAAGTTTTTTTTGGAAAATTTTAATTTTTATTAAAACTTTTCTACCGGCATTCGATATTTTTTTCGAAGGTTATTTACCATAGATGGCTTTTACAAGAGGTTAAGTGGTCGCTTAGCACTTAACCTCACTTTTGCGGCTGAGTTTGGCCGGAGCTTTTCAAAAACCTTTTTTTTTGTAAAATTTAAGTTTCGATTGAAAATGTTCTATGTACCTACTGCTTTTCGATACTTCTTTTGAAAGCTGTGAACAATCAATGGCTTGTATAAAAGCTCATAGACAACTTAACCTCACTTATGTGGATGAGCATAGAGGTAGCTTTTTTTGTAAATTTTTAATTTTTCTATTTATTTTCTAGACTTGTGGATAATCGATGATTTTTAAAAAAAAGATGGGCCCAAGCTTTTTTATGCTTTTTTTTGGAAAATCTATATTCTTATTAGAACTTTTATACCGTTTTTCTATACTTGTTCCAAGGTAAATTACAACTTGGATTTTAAAAAGGCTGAGCTATAACTTAACCTAACTTACGTGGCTGAACTTTTACTAGAATTTTGATTAGAACTCTCTACCGATTTCTATAGTTATGAATTCATCTATTGGTTGTACTTAGTCGTAAGGATAACTTTCAGGTATCGCCAAAAGAATAAATTTTTTGTGACCGAAATTCAACCCAAACCAAGCCAAATTTTTAGTTTGGAAAAAAATTCGAATTTTGGTCTTTTTAAAAAAGCACTAGATCGAAGTACTAACCGGTTTCAAAACTTTTGTAATAAAATATGTTTTGAGACCAGCAATTCGTAAAGCCTCCTCTCTACGTTCGCCATGTGCTGGTTCCACTTCAAATTCACCGGTTAAAAATGCCAAAGTTTTGTCCGAAATGTGAACACGTCTAAAAATAAATAAATAAACATATTTTTATAAGATATATATATTAAAAATCAACATTTTAGGAACCTCATACTAAATACTCGAGTAATCCACTCACCCGGCTTTTCCACTTGATTCCATTTTATTAGCCAACTCAACATCTTTGGAATAGACATCGAACTGCCATTGACGTTGACCGAGTATGCCAGCCAATATAGCGCCGGTATGTATGCCCACTCTCATATCAACAGGCGAATTGGCCTTCTGTTGTACATATCTACAAAACATCAAAAAAGAAACAAATAATATAGTGCCGAGTGAAAGTCACACGAAGAATATAATAAGAATGAGTAAAAATGGTAGGGTGAGCCAAATGTCCACAAAGCGTTTTAACCACACAGACATGCAAAGCCCACCCTCTTATAAACACATGCACATACATACTTGCAAACAGTTATACCCAGGTAACCATAATGTCCTTGTCTTGTTGCTATCATTAGCTTCGTTCGTTTGCTGATATTTATTTATAACTATTAATGGGAAGCGTTTTTTGAAAACAAATCACAGCTAATTCAGCAGCGTAAAGCTACGCAATTCTAAATAATTTTCCACTAGTGAACCGGTGCAAACCGTTTCGTCTTTTCGAACATTTTTGCTCACGTAAAGATTTGAATTTTAATACACTCAGATATGCATTTTAATCAAGGACTGAAATCGAAACCGTAACCGTAACCGATTAAAACCGATTCATAACCGAAACCGTTATTTTGATCTGAAAAAGAACGAAACCGTTTCAAAAGCCGAAACCTGTTCAAACGGTTTTAAATTTTTTTAATGTCTCACTTCTTTTAGTGGGCTCATACGTATTTTCTTTTACAAACATGTACCGTGAAAGCTTCATGGAAGATTGTCGAGCAAGGTTACAAAATACACGTTTTGACCTCAGTATAAAAATTCTGAAAGAGGAATTTTGACTATAGTTGAATGAAGCGGCGGTCGCCGTGATGTAGCGGTTAAGTGTTCGGTCTTCTACACCTAGTCGTGGCGTATCAATGCCCGGCAAAAAGTAACATCAAAAATTATTTGGAAAAAATTATTTGGCAGTAGTTTGGCAAACTTTTAGAGTAGACTTATACCTCAATTCTGTACGCTGTATCTAGTCACTAATAGAGACATTTCGTGGTCTATTCCATATTTGATACAATTTGGTATTCAGTAAGCTGCCTCACATCTCTAGTCTCAATAAATAGTCACTAATTTGTGATCTGCTTGTAGGCAGGTAACAAAGGAAATTAATTGAAGAAAATTTGTTAAAAAATTTAAAAAATAAAAAAAGGGAATTTACAAATTAGAAGTATTTATATTAAAAAATGTAATTAAATTTGAAAAAAAAAAAATTGATACCAATTTTGTGCGAATATTCCAAAGTTTACCCAAACCACTTTTCGACTGATAACTCTGTTATCCATAAATATATCGAAATGAACCAAAGTTTAAATGAAAGCTGTGGTCTTCCCCATATGTCTGATACCAATTTTGTGTGAGTATTCCCAAGTTTACCCCAAACATTTTGACCGATAACTCTGTTATCGATAAATATATCGAAATTTCATGATGCCTGTTGCAGACTTTATACTCTTAAGAATTTGTCTGCAAAATTTCGTAAAGATCGGGGCATTGGTTCAGACGTTAAAGAACCACAAATATCTGCTGTCAGTCACAAACTTACGTTTTTATATATTACTAAGATGAGATAATAATTCAAAACACAACTTATATTTTTTATTCATATTCAATTGCTGAGCAATTTTATTCAGGTTGAATGTTTATTTAAATATAACATCGACCATTAGCCTTATTGGCCTCTTCTTCGAAAGATCTCATGAATCTAAGCTCCTTCTTCTCGCTCCGTGGCTATGGGCTATGCGCAGCATCATCTTGTGAGTCTAAACTCCTTCTTCTTCTAGCTCCGCGTCCACCGAAATGTCTCATTAGATCTTCTGGGTTAGACGCAGCATCATCTTGTGAGTCTAAACTCCTTCTTCTTCTAGCTCCGCGTCCACTGAAATGTCTCATTAGTGCTTCTGGGTTAGACGCAGAATCATCTTGTGAGTCGAAACTCCTTCTTCTTGTAACTCCGCGTCCACCGAAATGTCTCATTAGATCTTCTGGGTTAGACGCAGAATCATCTTGTGAGTCTAAACTCCTTCTTCTTGTAACTCCGCGTCCACCGAAATGTCTCATTAGATCTTCTGGGTTAGACGCAGCATCATCTTGTGAGTCTAAACTCCTTCTTCTTCTAGCTCCGCGTCCACTGAAATGTCTCATTAGTGCTTCTGGGTTAGTCGCAGAATCATCTTGTGAGTCTAAATTCCTTCTTCTTGTAACTCCGCGTCCACCGAAATGTCTCATTAGATCTTCTGGGTTAGACGCAGCATCATCTTGTGAGTCTAAACTCCTTCTTCTTCTAGCTCCGCGTCCACTGAAATGTCTCATTAGTGCTTCTGGGCTATGCGCAGCATCATCTTGTGAGTCTAAACTCCTTCTTCTCGCTCCGCGTCCACCGAAATGTCTCATTAGATCTTCTGGGTTAGACGCAGCATCATCTTGTGAGTCTAAACTCCTTCTTCTTCTAGCTCCGCGTCCACTGAAATGTCTCATTAGTGTTTCTGGGTTAGACGCAGAATCATCTTGTGAGTCTAAACTCCTTCTTCTTGTAACTCCGCGTCCACCGAAATGTCTCATTAGATCTTCTGGGTTAGACGCAGCATCATCTTGTGAGTCTAAACTCCTTCTTCTTCTAGCTCCGCGTCCACTGAAATGTCTCATTAGTGCTTCTGGGCTATGCACAGCATCATCTTGTGAGTCTAAACTCCTTCTTCTTCTCGCTCCGCGTCCACCGAAATTTCTCATTAAACCTTCTGGGCCTTCCTCATCATCATCTTGTGAGTCTAAACTCTTTCTCCTTCTCGCTCCGCGTCCACCGAAATTTCTCATTAAACCTTCTGGGCCTTCCTCATCATCATCTTGTGAGTCTAAACTCTTTCTTCTTCTCGCTCCGCGTCCACCGAAATTTCTCATTAAACCTTCTGGGCCTTCCTCATCATCATCTTGTGAGTCTAAACTCTTTCTTCTTCTCGCTCCGCGTCCACCGAAATTTCTCATTAAACCTTCTGGGCCTTCCTCATCATCATCTTGTGAGTCTAAACTCTTTCTTCTTCTCGCTCCGCGTCCACCGAAATTTCTCATTAAACCTTCTGGGCCTTCCTCATCATCTTCTTGTGAGTCTAGACTCCTTCTTCTTCTCGCTCCGCGTCCACCGAAATGTCTCATTAGATCTTCTGGGTTAGACGCAGCATCATCTTGTGAGTCTAAACTCCTTCTTCTTCTAGCTCCGCGTCCACCGAAATGTCTCATTAGAGCTTCTGGGTTATGCGCATTATCGTCCTTTGCGTCTACCTCTTTCAAGATAATTGCACTCTCTTCAGCACTATGTTCCGGTTTCGCCAAACTTTCCTCTCCGCTTACCTGATAGGCTATCAAGCCTACGATTAGTAAAGTGAAAACGGTGAAAGTTCTCATTTTTGTGGTTGTTTTTCAGTTGAGCTTACTGGAAAAACTGTGCCTATACTAACAATTTTCAACGCTTTTATAGTGCAAAACTTAACCTTGTCCAGTGCTTAAAAGTCATTAATTGTTTCCTTCGAAGAATTGAATATCGCTATCAGATTGTTTGTTTGTGCTTGAAAGACAGAAGAATATATGCAACTTTATTCACAATCAGTGATTGATTGTTCTGCATGTTGCCTGAATAGAAAGTTCTAGATCAGTGGTCGGAACGAAAAGAGTATTAGTATTTTCCTCCCAAGAATCATATGAATTAATATCACTAAACAAACGAAGCTTATGACGCATTAATGAGCTTTTGCTAGAAAAGTGCAAATATTTGATTTTCTGTACTTTTTCCTTTGAATTGCGCATTTGTGATAAACAATATCATTGAATTTGAATCAAAGACCCCCCAATCTGCCAAGCTACAAAGACATTTTGTTTTCTAATTATCTGCCTGCAACTTCATCTGCGAAGTTTGGAAAAAAACCCAAATAGGGTTTGTTGTATGTATGTATATCTCGACTCTAGCGTCGCCTAGCGGGCAAATTTTTTGCAACATAGTTGATCATATATGAATAATACGGCCACATATGAATAAAATCGGACCATAAATATGGATTTTGTAAATATAGCGACTCCAGTGACATCTAGTGAGAAAATATATATCCTGTAAACTGTAAAAATTTTGCAAAAATCCGTTAAGTACACACCGAGAAAATCGAGCTGGCAATGGATCAGAATTAACAGTGATTTTGGTCATATCAACCAAAATATGGTTATATCAATCAGTCATGGTCAATTCTTATCCATTACCAGCTCATTTTTCTCTGTGTATTTTTTGAGCCAATTCGTTACAAAAAAACCCCCTACAATTTTATATAGTACTAGCTGACCCGGCAAACATTGTCCTGCTAACAATTTGTTTGCCTGCATGTTTTTCTAACCTTATCCCTATCCCTACACTCAGAAAAAAGTTTCCTTATTTTTGGCTCCAAAGGCATGGCTCCCTTAAACTAAGTAAAATATTCCTTAATTCAAAGACTTTTTCCACAGTTGTTGATTACCTATGTATGTATCAAACATATGTGCCAAATATTGTAAATATAGCGACTTCCGCGCCATCTAGAGGCGAAAAATATATAGACTGTTAAGAGGACGTATCCAAGGAATAAACTTCCAAAATTTTGGAAAAATCCCCCTACATTTTTATATACATATCTATGTACATATAAATACGCTACATGAAAAACTTTAGGAACCGTTTGACCGATTTGAATGAAATATGCACCGATGGGAAGAAAATTGAAAAAACTCAGGTATAGGCGGTATATTTTCAGGGGCGTCCCCAAAATTTAAAGATGGGGGTACGGGGCTAGCGACCCCACGACCTTCTAAAGATTTTATTGGTCGAATTTTCGATCACAAGCGATTCTAGTATATATAATAATATATATAATTATTTTATTTTAGTGGAATTCATCTAAATGGACCAGTAGCGGAATTCAGTATCTTTAAACAATACTATGG
Organism: Campiglossa producta; assembly: GCA_964058755.1. Classification (NCBI taxonomy): domain Eukaryota; kingdom Metazoa; phylum Arthropoda; class Insecta; order Diptera; family Tephritidae; genus Campiglossa; species Campiglossa producta. Next base: position 105,520,198 of record CAXKVI010000003.1, read on the forward strand.
AACGGGTGGTTAGCTTAATAATTTTGTTGTTTGCACTATCGATTTGGTGATTCTGTAGCTCTTTCTTAACAATTACCAATAGGTGATTGCCTCAGGTAAAACATAGCAAAACGTTGCAGATTTTCACCTAAGCTCAACTAACACATAGCAAAACATAGTGGTTTCTCAGCTAAAATATATGTATAAGAAAAGTACCTATATCACAAATGCAATATTTGCCACGTCCCCAAAAGAGCCAAAATGGCCGAGTGATAAGCATAGCGTACTGAATTCCACTACAGGTCGTTTCCGAGATAGTAGCGTGTCTCACTTTGTAGTAAAAAAAAAAAAAATCAAATAGGCGGCAACCTTTGAAAAACAATCTCAGTGGCAACACCTAGGTATCAATATCTAGAATATAGTACAGTATTTACATAAAAAACCCCATTGGAAACGGTTAACTTGGTTACCATCATACACACCCACACATACCCCTATGCATGTAGAAAAGAGCAAAAACAACAAAAACAATAATTTGTATTTAAGGAAACGTTGTCATATACTTACTTAATAGCTTTCACCATTGATAGACCCATATGAACACATAGTACAGCATGGTCAGGACGTTCGTCAGGTGCACCACTAATGCAATAATAACAATCACCAAGGATTTTAATTCTTAACTGATGGTATTTCTGTGTAATTAAAGGCGAGAAAAGCGGAAATTTTACACCAGCAATACATAAGTATGAATATATTTGTATGTGTTTTGCGAAAGTGGCACAAAATTGATTGATATGCAAGAGATGTTGCTACCTTTATGCCTTAGGTATGTAAAGGCAGTGCCTTGAAATCAGTTACTGCATTAATGCATTCAATTTGAAATCAAATTAAATGACATGCAAATAAGTCCAATTTCCATAAATTAATTTGGGCGCAATTACGCTAAGCTATTCCTGTAAAGAAGGGCTTAATAAGACTTCTATGGAACACTAACAAATGCCCTCTGGTTTGTCTGTGAATATAGCTGGTAGCTGGCTTCCGCCTACGCCCACTGCTTAAGGTTCGGCTCTGTCCCCAATTTTTGGAATGTGGTCAAAGTTATCTTTATTTCAAAGAGTGGAAAATGATCTATGTATCTCCCAAGGTCCCTTGCCAATCAATCTCTTCTCATTTATTTAAAAAATGAGGAAGGTGTACGTCGCGAAGAGGTGTTCTCTCCCTGCTCTTCTCTGCGTCGTATTCGGAAACGAGCCATAAATTGTGAGCCTTGATCGTAGAGGCTGAAGATCTCACAATCCTTTGTAGGGTAAAGTTTCTGGGTATCATGGGGAACGATTTGTAGAGATAACTGGGTGTAAAAGTAGGTCGCCTCCCAGTTGGTGCACCCTGGGTAACGCTAAATGACCTACATAGCCTACACGGCTAGTTTCTTGTATTGCCGGTTCTACGAGAACGGTACCAGTACTTGTGCTGTACCCATCGTGCCGAAACGACCCCCACCGTTTTCTTATATCGACCCGGCCAAGAGCAATACACTCGGGGTGACCCTGTCTGACTTTTAGGCAGGGCTACACCTCGCTACAACAACAACGACATAACTGGGAATGGGCGTTCGGGTCCTGTTGACTGGCTATTAACCCATGTAAAATGGAGATAGTGCTGTTTACGAGGAGGTACAAGACCTGTCAAGGATGAAGGTATCGAATTGACTTTCAGATTTTGCGATACTTGCAAATCGTGGGCACTTTGGAGTTCATCCCTGCCTAGAGAGAGCCCAAATGAGGATGTTGGTCACTGAAACGTTGTCCAGGTAGAGGTTGCTGCCATTAAAGACGCAGAGGATGGGATGCTATCCAGTGCTTCAACTGGCGGGTACTTCCATATTTACTTGGACGGTCCAACGGAACCTACAACCGTGAGTTCAGCCATCGCGAGGTCGAGGGTTATCAGGGAATACCTAAAAATTTCCAAGCAGATTTCCTGGCCCGACCGAGCACTTGCGAACTTTGACACTACTCTATCTGCTTGTAGTATTATGCTTCAGGACAAGGCCGCATGAGTGGATCTCGCAAGTTCCGATGACTTTCCTTCTCAAAGGTTAAAGTTTATTCGTTCAAAATATAAGTCTCAAAGCATTTCTCTTATCCTTATTGAACCAAAACCCATACAGAGTCAGAAAGTAATTTCTAGTAGCTCCTAAAGTCCACACAGCCAACAAAATACGGAGCTCCCTAAAAAAAAGAGCGCGAAAAGAGACTCAGTCCAAACTCCCTTGAAGGAGCGCTTTGAATAACGAGCAAAAAAGAAAGTTCTAAGGAGCACCGCATGGGGGCGTTTATGGATCTCAAGTAAAAGAAGAGTCCGTACGGAGTCCCACCGCCATAAATATGGGAGTGTTTTAGAATTCCGTAAACGTATCTTAGAAGAGTCCTAAAGTAACAATTTCTTCGTTATCTGAGGGAGCTTTTTTCGGAATCCGTAAAGGCACCTTTGAGGGACCCAAAGGAACACTTTTTCAAACATTTATAGAAGGCACTGTTCTCCGTTAGTAACTTTTCTTTGTGAGCCTTGTGAGGAGTCTCACTTACGGACTCCCCTGGCTAGTCGGGCACAAGATCTAGATTCCACTTATACTTAAGTCGAACATGTCGACGTGGTTCCACTCCAATTCGCTTTCTTTCTACCGTGAACCCATCCAATTATTTACAGGTCTATCCGTGAAGGAAACTCCCTCGAACTCATACTCACCTCTGCTAATCTATCGAAACGCGCAAATAGTTCGTTTAACATTTTAACAAGATCCTGAGCGCTATATGTGGAAGATATAGCTGTGAATCCGACAATGTCCGCATAGAGGATGCTGTGAAATAGAAAAAAGAAATAAAATTAAAAAGGTTTCATATGATAGGTGTGTTCTTTTGATCGCCCAGAGACGCTCGACGTTGCCCAAACCATGTATTTTGTGTTATTTTGCAATACAAACGGACTATTTTGGATGACCTCGAGAGACAGTGAGCATTACAAATCGTCATCTGAGTTGAAGATATACTTATTTAAAAAAAAAAAGTTCATATACGCCCTTTCCTACTGAAAACGTATGGAACTATCATTGAGATAGGCCATTTTATAATAAATTTTGAAAAAGAACGTTAAAAAAATTTGACGTTTTTGAAAAATATTTTAAATAGCGTGACCAAAAATGTATCTAAAAAAAATAACTTTAAAACTTACCTCACATTTTCGTGTCTGCTCATGTAAATTTTCTTGAATGGCTCCGAGCTTGTGGAGCCCAAATCCTGACGCATCTTAACGGCTACATGTTTCGGTAGCACGGAAAGTAATAAACGTTCCTGATCGTAAACAAATATTATATAGCAAGAAGAGAGGAAAGAACAATAAGGGTCTTCATCGAAAGTGGTTAAGTGGTGATAACCTTGATAAATGAACTGTCAGAATTTTTTTGAGAAACTAAGGGTATTCAATTAATGGCGAGTTTTTTAAGCACAACCGCTTAAAGGCAACTTGTCACTCCGTGGTTTAAGACAACACCCTCGATGAAGACCCCTAATAGCTTAACTACTAGTGTCTAACCTGCTCAGCAGACTGTTCTTCTATAATCATTTTCACTTCTAAACTCTTCTTTGCTTCGAGAAAAGCACGTTTCTGTTTGGCTTCACACATAAAATAGTACATGAGACCAATAGCTGCCGCGGTGAGGACCAACACAATATTTGCTAATATCTGAAAAATGTATAACAATTTTTCTTTCTTCAAAGCTCAATACTTTTAGTGCCGCCTTACCTGTTCAATGATGTATGGATCGTCTCTTGCATAAAAATAGAGTACCAAAATATATGCACTGAAAGTTATCAGGCCAATAAATAAACCTTTGTAAAGTAGTTCTATGGGCAGGGTGACGTAAATTAGAAAGTTAAAAAGTATCATCCAACCGAGTAGTTCTCTGTTTAATAAAAGGGAATAAATATTATTCTTTTTTTGGGTAAAGGCTCTTAAGAAAAGTTGGAATTTGTGCAGGGTTACCGAGAAAAGTTTGATAGTTGGTTTGAGTCTAGACTTCGAAATTCATCCCTCAACTCCACATATTTAAACCCACATTAAGAATTAAAGAGGTGTAGTAAGGAAATGTGGAGAAATGTAAGGAGAAATAGGACTTTCCACTGAATTGCTTAACTGCCTCGGTGATTTTGGTCGTTGCGTATCAAAGCCACAAGTCATCCTTCTTGAGCGGAGAACAAGATGCTCAGCGTGAGTCCCTCAAAGACAGAAATAGTGTCCCAGCCAACCAGAGGAGTCCGCACGGTGCTCCGTCAGCACTCCTGAGGGTACCGTTGACCGTCCTAAAAAAGTGGCTTTTGAAATGTATGGAAAAAGTACTCCATATTCGGAGCGCCCTTCAAGGGAGTTTTGACGGAGTCCCTATTCGCCCCTTTTTGAGCGGAGCGCTCCTCCGTTGTTGGCTTGGGTTATTTACCACGCGGTTGAAAATTTCAAGTTTTAACCTATATTCTCTTATAGGTCAGGATACGCATCTTTCTGACGTCCTAGGCGGCATTTAGACATCCAACTTTACTAAGGTTAATATAGAGTCATGGGGCGTATAGGGCTCGGTAAGCTTGCAAACAAATGGTAGGTACGACCAAAAAGGTCTTTTGAGAAATGTTAACGAATCCTATATTAAAATAAAATTAGACAACATCTCCAGTCTTCGATACAAACTTTAGACTCTCTTTTCTTTGAGGAAAAATTTGATATTTCTCTTTCCACGAAAGGATGCAGAATGGTCTGTGAAGCATTAGCAAAAATCTGTGCAACATTTTCGGATATTTCTATTCCTATTACCGCTGCCCTTGCTAGGTTCCGTAGCGCGAGATACAGACATAGACAACTTCGTCCCCGGTGGATATCAGCCACAAATTTACGCTGGTCGATCACTACATTGTCTTTCAGGCGGAAGTGCCTGCTCTCAAGGATGCAGTATATGAAGTGCCACGTACACCCATTACTATTAGGGATGTCAACACTTAGTCGTATAGGAGTGCTGGGATCGGTCACAGTGAGATTGAGGATTGTTCGGGAGTGATTGACATCTTCGGGCTCTTGGATCTCAGCAACGAAAGCATCGAGCTGGTTGGTCATTGCAAGTCGCCATATCGTTTGTCTGATATGAATGGCGCGGTATCGGAGTGGGTCGTCTCTTGATGCACCCTTGGGACTTTTTAGCGGCAGTAGCTTTCAACAATGGCTTTTAATCTTGGCTTACGTCCCCTTCCCCTGCTGCCGAATTCGGGCGTCGAGAGGAAAACCTTCTGTGCTGGAGCTTCTTTGTCCATTCTCATAACATGACCCAGCCAGCGGAGCCTTTGGCCTTTAATTCGCTGAACTGCGGTCAGGTCTGCGTAAACCGCGTACAGCTCATCGTTAGATTTTCTTCGATACTCGCTGTTGGCATCACGAGAAGGACCATAAATCTTCAGGAGAACTTTTCTCTCAAATACTCCAAGAGCCATCGCATCTTCTCTTGATGCTGTCCATGATTCCGAGCCGTACATCAGGACTGGTATGATGAGAGACTTATAAGCGTGATCTTTGTTTGTCGAGAGAGGACTTCTCAATTGCCTAATTAGTTCAAAGTAACACTTCTCGGCAAGAGTGATTCTCCGTTGGATTTCTTGACTGATATTATTTTCGGTGTTAATGCTGGTTCCCAAATACACGAATTCCCTCACCGTTTCATATTTGTAGCTATCAACGGTAGCTTGTCTGGCAAGGCGCAGGTGCGCCAATTCTTTCTTTGATGACAGCAGATACTTCGTCTTGTCCTGTCAACAAAGGCTTAGCAAAGCTGCGGAACTGTTTGAATTGCCGTACAGTGCTAGGAGTCTATGATCCATTGGGTCGCTTGAAGCACGCACGGTTCTATAACATTTCACGAAGGTCGCGGGATGTGCCATAGCAGAATGGAACCTCTAGGAAAACCCTTATTCGGGAGCTTCTCGGAGCTCACGGCTAGCCCGTTGGTGTTTCTATTTCATCCAATCCAATAAAATAGAGCATCCAGCGAAGCCCGTTTTCCAACACTAGCGCTTGAGTTATTCTAGCACGACTTTCTGGTAAATTAATATTGCATCCTGTTAAATTAACACGGCTCCCTGATAAAAAAATTACACTCTTTGTGTCAGTGAACTAACACCATTTTATGTTAATTTATGGGAATTTTTTGTCATAGTTTAATAGTACATTTACACCGCACCAAATTGGGCAAATTTGGCGAAAAATTGCAAATTTGGCGCTTTTTTCCATACAAATCTCATTTTCCAAATTTGGAATTCCATTGTATTTGGCCTCATTTGCCGAACAATACAATCCACAGTTCCTCAAAATAGCAACCCTGCGGCTGTTCCACATTTAGAATCGCCCAGCAAGAACCTTAATGGGCAATTGACGTGTGATAACTTTTGCACTATGCACAGCTGTAAATAACAATTTCAACTACTTCTTTTTAAGAAAATGTGTGAATTCTACCAGGAAAAGACAGAAGTCTTCTTGATTCTTCTTTTATTAATACTCTACAGGTGCTTAAATCATCACGGTAATGCATTTTCTTTCGGTGGCTTTTTGTCCTGGTAGAAGATTCTTGCAGGCAAGGTGAAGCTTTTTTTGTAAACGGTGCCGAACTGGCTCATTTGAAATCGCCAAATTTGGTGCGGTGTAAATGTTCTATAAGACGATTTATGTTGAAAAAAAAAGTGAGATAATTCTGTCTGAAGGGTAGAAAAGGAAGAATGGGCGTGCTGTGATAGAAGACAGTCAATTTTTTTAACTCAGTAACCCTGTAAATCCAACCTTGTAAATATATCTAAACTTTGATCTATTAACTTTCATACCTCGGCGAGGTGTCCTTATTCAAAATCATATAGAGTAAAAAATGCAATACAAATAGACCCCACAGCGCATACGAGGATAGCTTCTTCAGTTCGTTTTGTAAAGAGACTAGATATGCACGTTTGAACCCACTGTAGTCCAACACAAACAAGACTAAAAAATATGCGACCAGCATGCCAAAGGTCAACGCTTGAAAATTGAAAGAAATAATTGAAATGGTCAATGGAATATTATGGCAACACTTGCGAAAAGGACTTACCTAAATTCTCGAACTGTTGTGACACTATCGTCCATATATCAAAGTATAATAACGCATACAAGAACCACCTCAAACCGGCACGACGTTGTTTTACGAAATAATTGTGAAAGAGTTTATCCAAAACAGCATCTGGTAAATCGACAGCGTTGCCAGATGCCGCTGCACTTTCACCAGCTTTACCATTTGTGATATTGTGTCCGTTCATCATTGTTGTTGTTGTTATTGGAGTTGGAGTTAAAGTTTGTTTGGTGTTGTTTTTGCTGCTCTTTTGTTCACCATTCTCCATACATGCCGTTGACTTGGTCTCGGGCATTGCGAGGTTACTCTCTCTCACTCGTATCAATATTTGTTGTTTTTTTGTTTCCTGCCGTCTTTTACTTTTATAAATTCGTTTGTTCGTTTAGTTGGGCATGTTATTAATTTAATTGCTTCCATAAAGTTTGAACTAATTCACAACCGATTAAGAACTTGGAGTGTTTTCTTCATTAGGTTTTTCTTTAAGAGTTATGTAATGGATGTTAGGAATACATATAGATATTACTAGCAGACTGTACTCCCCCTCTCACACCGCACTTCCTGGTCTTAGCACACTACGTCCCCTACCTCCTGATTATTTTCTTCCGCTAATGGTTCGGCACAAGAATAGGATGCGAGTGAGGAGGAGTGATACAGCCTGCTTTCTTTTATCACTCAAGTCAATTTTTATGAAGTTTGAAATGTATGTATGTGTAATTTGGTCCAGCTTGATCGATATGATAGTTTTTATTTAGAAGTTCCGTACAAGATTGCTACTATCAACAACATGCCAATGACTACGACAATTCTCAAGCCTAGCACATATCGTCGCTCGCTTGCCAGAGGCATGAATGTGCAAATTTTCCAGATTTGAGTTAATATGCTCATGTGATTGGCCTCTCGTTTCGCTACGATTGACGAAAATCCTGGGTTTCCTAAGTACATGGAACCCCCGGAATTTGCAATGCCATTTTCATGAATGTGTAGTTCAATATTTGAAAATTGTGTCAGAAAAACGTATGTGCTACACATTCATGTTTCTGGCACAACAAAAATTGTAAAATATTTAGAATTTCAATTTTTTAACATTTTCGTTGCGCCAAAAGGGTTGAATGTGCTACAGATTCATGCTTCTGGCACAACGAATATTTTTAAAAATTTACTTGGAAGTTTTTAAAAGATGAATGTGACGTATCTTGAGGAATTTAAGGAATATTAACGTAAAAACTATATCAGGGGAAAAAGTATAATGAGAATATAACTTGCAAAAACATATTTATATCAGAAACTAAAATGTAAAATTTTGCGAGAGCAAACTTTGGGAAATCGTAGAAAGTTTATTGCTCTCGCAAAATTTTACATTTTAGTTTCTGACATAAATATGTCATATGACATACAAAGAAAAGGTCGTCGCCTAAATGTGCTGGAAAACATGGAAATATACAAACTAAAGACATTTGACGTAAGAATAATAAACTAACAAGCAAAAACCGTTTCTGACGCAATATTTGAACCGCTAAAATTAATTTACAAAAAACCGAACAGTACCGCAGGTACAATAACCAAACAGGTAACAATAAACGAGCGAACACACAGATCCAACCAAAAGACGAAAATCACCGACTTTTACCTGACTAACGAACGTCGAAAACAACCTTTAAACACACCAATTAACTAACGTAAAAGCAAACCCCTTTTTTACAGGTACCCATTCGGAAACATTCGTAACACACGAACCATATACACACATACTAACATTACCTGATACAGCATCCAGACTATAAATACGTGACAAGAGATAGACATAAATCAGAACGAAATCAAACACTGAAGATGGCGGATCGCCGAAACCGGTTTGTTTCAAAACCAAAATTGACAAGGGATGACGAAAAATCGTTCCAATATACATCTAGTATCCACCCTGTCGGAAAAACACAAAACCAAATTAACTAAGCTAGGTAGGTATAATGACTGCGACCCAGTCTAAGTTATTAATAAAAGCCTTTTTGATGCCATGAAAGTCGTCAAAACCTCCTTAGCATTGATAGGAAGTATGCTACAACCAGCCAGAGCTGATAATAAAATCAAGGAGATTTGACATTGTTTTTTCATTTAGATGAGGCCCTATGCTCCAATAGGAGTTGAGGAAGAGGATGATGATGATGAGCTTAGATGGTTAGGTTAGGTTCAAGTGGCTGCCGCAGCGGCACACCTAGGCCAGTATTAAAAGGTCCGTTGTGATACCACCAACACTAGGAAAGTCAGTTCCGGGACCCCGCCATATGGAAAATCCCGGTATTATCGGGATTCTCCACATAGCAGAATCCCGGGACTGACGTTCCTAAGCCGACACCGTTACTCCTCCTCGAACCATTTAGATGACTTGATGAAGGCCATCAGGTCCTTAATTTGGATATCCGGCATCCTGGAGATTGCAACCATCTTTCGTTGGCTTAGCGGAGTGTGTACTCTTTCAGCATTAGCTTTCATGTGGCAAACGGCATACCTAAGCGATCTTTATCCCGAAGAACCTGCTTAGTCGTGCCCTGCCTCGCAAGTTCGTCTGCCCTACAACTTCCTTCAATGTCCCTATGCCCCGGGACCCATGTGAGGTTCACGCGGTTCTGTTGGGCCATCTCCTGAAGAGATCGACGACAGCTGAGCGTCAGTTCAGAGTTGAACGTGTATGAGACAAGGGATTTGATGGCCGCTTGGCTATCGCTGAAAATAGCGATATCTTCTCCGATAACACGTATGCTTATCCAGGATTGCCGAGACTTCCGCCTGGAAGACGCTACAATGATCAGGTAGTCTGAAGGAGAGCTCAAGGTTCAGATCCTTTGAATAAACCCCTCCTCCAACTCTGCCGTCTAACTTCGAGCCATCAGTATAAATGGAAGTGCCGCCATGAGTGGCGGGACTCCGATCCGTGCTCTCCCATTCTTATTTTAAAACCGCTATCTCCGACTGTTGTGGTCGCACAACGATCTGTGCTCAGCGGAAGAAAGCTATAGGATCCCAAAATACTGGCGTGTCCAGTAAAGCTTGCGCCCCAGCCGGACGTTTCCCTTAGACGCAGAGCCGAAGCTGCTGCTACCCGGTGTCCTTCCAGATCAAGTGGCAAAATGCCAAGAATGGCCTGGGGCGCTTCATTGGGCGTTGTATAGATCATGCAAGATCTGTGTACTTTACCTAACAGATTAAGGTTTGTTGCCTTGGTCTGCGCAGGCCACCATACCACAACTCCATAGAGCATGATTGGTCGAATGATTGCAGTGTAGATCCATTTGCATATTTTGGGGCTGAGCCTCCATTTTTTTCCAATGGCTCTTTTGCACGTGTAGAGTACAATACACGCTATCTTCTGGCGCTGAAGAACATTCTCCTTCCAGGTTAGTTTCCTATCCAGAACTGTGCCTAAGAACTTGGCTTTGTCAGCCAAGTTCAGGAGCATGTTGTTGTTGTTGTAGCGAGGTGTAGCCCTGCCTAAATGTCAGACAGGGTCACCCCGAGTGTATTGCTCTTGGCCGGGTCGATATAAGAAAACGGCCCGGGTCGTTTCGGCACGATGGGTGCAGCACAAGTACTGGTACCGTTCTCGTAGAACCGGCAATACAAGAAACTAGCCGTGTAGGCTATGTAGGTCATTTAGCGTTACCCAGGGTGCACCAACTGGGAGGCGACCTACTTTTACACCCATGTCGTTGAGGTTAGATAAACCCCTCCAATTTCCTAAAAGGGGCATTGAAAGGGCCTCAGCCATACTATAGCTAGTGTCCGCCTTTCACGCTGGAAGCGATTTACAGTCTCTTTCGTAATTATGATAAATCAAATTTATCTGAATTGAATAACGAAATTTTACTCATACGCCGTGTAAGACCTATTAAAATAGCACTATAAAGGCGCAATCTCGGAAACGCACATTGAGTTTTGCTAGAAAATATATTGGTACGTAGTTTACTAAAATACTTTTATCACTCCAATGTAATTTTCTACTGAATACGATTTTTCCAGAGATAGGCATTAGATATTTTATTTTTGCGTGACGAGTGACGAACAAATTTAAAACAAATATTTATTCATTATTCAAACAATTTTGAGTGATGAGTGACGGTTATTTTTTATTCAAAAAAATCAAAGTGATGAATAACGAGTTATTTTCATTCAAGTGATTCTTGAATAATTTCTTTAATTTAATGCTTTAAATAATACAAGCTGCAGAACTTAACCGCGCTGGAGCAATATATTGCAAGAGCGTACAACTGTTGGCGTATGCCGACGACATCGACATCATTGTCAGCGCATTCGCGCCTTGGCAACCACGCCACTGTTGGCAGCCATAATTTCGAGATAGTAACTGCCAACAACAATGTAAGCCTGGAAATCCATAGAAGAATAACTCTTGCAAACAAATGCTACTTTGGGCTGAGTAGGCAATTTAGAAGTAAAGTCCTCTCTCCACGAACAAAAACAACACTCTATAAGTCACTTATCGTACCCGTCCTGCTATATGGTGCAGAAGCATGGACACTGGCAGCATCTGATGAGGCGGCTCTGGGAGTATTCGAGAGAAAAATTCTTCGAAAGATTTATGGACTCCTAAAAGTTGGCGACGGCGAGTACCGAAGAAGATATAATGAAGAGCTGTATGAGCTTTACGCATACGTGGACATAGTTCAGCGAATTAATACCCAGCGGCTCCGCTGGCTAGGACAAGTGGTGCGAATGAACGAGGACGCTCTGGCCCGGAAGGTATTTTTATCGGCACCCGCCGGTAGAAGTAGAGGAAGAGGGAGACCACCACTTCGATGGCAGGACCAAGTAGAGGCAGACCTGCGAGCACGCGGTGTCTCTAATTGGCGCCAGTTGGCTCAACAAAGAAACGACTGGCGTAACATGTTGGACGGCCAAAATCGCCTAGGCGGTTAAAGGCTATTTTAAGTTTAAGTTAAGATTCTTGAATAAAATTACCCGTTATTCTAGAAGTTCTGAGTGATGAATAACGCATAATTTTTATTTATGGAATTCTTATTATCAAATGAAAAATGAGTCCCTCGAGATCCACCTGCAAATTATACCCATATGCGTAATATATTCGGCATATCCTCGGGACCATTATCGGGATCATTTTGGGACTGTTACGGGATGAGTTCGAGATTATTTTGGGGTAATTTTGGGGCCATTTCGGGGTAATTTTAGAATCAATTAAGTATCATTTTGGGGTGAATTCGTAGCCATTTCGGATCATTTTGGAATGTTGAAATCTTTTTGGGGTAATTTTGTAGTCCAAAATTACCCCGTTGTTCTTATAAATGTATGTACAATGGTTGACATTTTTTTGTCATTAAACTACTTCTCAGCGTCTCGACCAATATTGATGAAATTTTTTGTGTGTACACAATTCGGACCACTGGATGATGTGGGCGTGCCACCTCCCATACTAATAAAATTTTTCCTATTGCGTATATCTGGGAGTATTAATAGTAGAAAATTTATAATGGATAAAGAGTTAAATAGGATTATCCACTAACACCTAAAAAAAGGGAAGAAAGTGAAAATGGGTGGGGCACCTCCCATATATAAGGGGGCTTTCTGCTAAATATCTCTGGAAGTATTCATTGTAGAATACATATTGAAAATGAGTGAAAGCGTAAATAAGATTAATCTTTAACGCCTGAAGAAAAAAGGGTAGAAAGGGAGAAGGGGTGTGGCATCTTCCATTCAAAAAGGCCTTTCCTACTGATTATCTCTGGAAGTATTAATGGCAGAAGAGGGATTGGAATGAGGATGATCATAAGGATGGAAGGGGAAGGTTAGTGACAGTAGTATAATAGGAAGAGGAAAAAAATACTATATGAAAGAGAAAAAGGGCGAGAAAGAGGAAGATAATGAGTGAACAAAATCTGTGAGTGGGTATTCATAGAAGCAAATACTTGCTCAGACATGATGTTTTGAAAAAAAAAGCACAAATAAGCTAGAACATGCACAAGGCCCTTCGTGGCTAGGCTTAGTGAAATAAAATAAAATGGAAAATTGATAAAATAAAAAAAAGTAAAATAAGAAATAGAAAAGTGATTGAAAGTAAAAAAAGAAATTTGTTAGAAATGAAAAGAAAGGAAATAATATAAAATAAATAAAAATAGAACAAAATGAAATAAATAAAATATAAAAGAAAGGAAAGAATGGGAAAGGAAAGGAATGGATAAAAGGAAAATAAAGGTAAGTTAAGGTAAGGAACGGAAAAAATTATAGAAAAACCAAAGGCAAATAAAGGTAGGGAAAGGAAAGGAATGGAAAAGAAAAAAGGAACGGAAGAAAGGAAATGTAATGTAGGTAAAGGAGTGGAAAAGAGAAGCAAATAGAGAAAGACAAAGAAAAGAAAGAAGAGAAAAAGAAAGGGAAGAGGAGTGAGCGAGGAGGAAGGTATGGAAAATAAATGAAAATAAAAATAAAGAAAAATAAAGAAAAGAGAGGTAATGAAAAGCTAAAAAAATAAGTAATGGAAATTAATGGAAAAGAAAGAAAACTAAAGGAGTTACGAAAGGTAAAAAAAGAAACTAAGGAAACCGTAGGAAAGGAAAGGTAAGAAAAGGAAAGGAAAGGTAAGGAAACGAAATGACAGGAAAATAAATCTAAGGAAAAAAAGTGAAAGAAAAAAAGGTAAGAAAAAAATAAAAGAAAAGAAATGAAAAGAAAAAAATGAATAAAATGAAAGGAAACTAAAGCAAAGAAACGAAAGGAAAGAAAAGAAAAAGAAAATAAAAGTAAAAAGGAATGTAATGGAAATGAAAAGAAAGGTCAAGTAAGAAAATAAAAGAAACGGAAAGAAAGGAAAATGAAAAAAGAACAAAAAAAAGAAAGAAAGAAGGGAAATAAAATGAGATGAAAGAAGAGAAAAGGAAAAGAAAGGGAGAGGGAAGAATAGAAAAGGAAGGAAAAGAGAAGGGAAGGAAAGAAAAGCAAAAGATATAAATTGGGATGAAAGGAGAGGAAAGGAAAGGAAATAAAAGCAAATGAAAGCAAAGGGAAGGAAAAGAAAGAAATACATATGAAGACGAACTAAGAAGAATAAATAATTATCAACATTGAAACTATATTACTGAATGGTGTACAGAGGAAGGAAAAGGCAAAATGAATATGAATATATAGAAACCAAAAATATACAAAATATGGGAAAGAAGGAAAATTTAAGAAATAGCAAAAAGGAAGGAAAATAAAATAAGGTTTAGTGGTTGAATTTCAACCACTGGGCGAACTCTAGTACTTCATAAAGCACCACCACCAAAGCACTAATTTCCAAAAAAAAGTACTATTCGTCGCATTTCTTCCGCCAGACTAGCTAATTGCCTACCTGCATAACCTACTTTTAGGCGCTCAATCAATGTTTTTGATGAAACACCAAACAAACACATTTAAGCTCAAGCAAAGACGACACAAAAAAGCAACAAATTTTAATAAGAAATTATGAACGTCTTTATTTCCACACGGTGAAGACATCTTAGTTTCCTAAGCTAAGCACATTCAATATTTTTGCGGAAATGTGTGCTAATAATAAAAGCCACTGCCGCCGCCGACGCCACACAAACAAAGTGTCTTTATACTACATTTACACTGCACCAAATTTGGCGAAAAATTACAAATTTGGCGCTTTTTTCCATACAAATCTCATTTTCCAAAATTGGAATTCCATTACATTTGACCTCATTTGCCGAACAATACAATCCACAGTTCCTCTAAATAGCAACCCAGCCTGTGTTCGACATTTAAAATTTCCCAGCAAGAACATTTATGGTGTAATGACGTGTGATAACTTTTGCACTATGCGCAGCTGTAAATAAAAATTTCAACTAGTTTTTGCCGATTTCTACCAGGCCAATTCTACCAGGAAAAGACAGAAGCCTTCTTGACTCTTCCATCATTATTACTCGACAAGTGTTTAAAACATCACGAGTGCATTTTCTTTCGGTGGCATTTTGTCCTGGTGGAGAATTCTTGCAGGGAAGGTGGCTTCACCAAATTTGCCAGTGTAAACGGTGTCATACTGGCTCATTTCAATTCTCAAGTTTGGAGCAGTGTAAATGTACTATTAGACTACAAAATCCAAATGCGTTGCAAGAGGTGCCAAAGGCAACATTGGCTGATAGGGTGGAGGGACACGATACGGTCGTTGAGTTGTCATGACATTTGTATAAAATGAAAAATTTTCGCTTCACACTCAAAAGGAGCTGGCCTTTTAAGTTTTCAGTAGTATTTATATGAAACTGTGGGTTGTTTGTATATTTGCAATTTAAAATGTACAAATGTATGTATTTAAGTGTGTTTGTGTGTTTTTGTGTTGCTCATGACTTGTTATCCAACAAACATTTTTAGCTAATCTCAATTTGAGATGCATTTGAGAACCAACCATCTTCTCAAGTCTCAAACGTTCGTTTTCAATTTGAGGCGAAATAACCGTTGATAGCATTCTCAACCTAAAAGGCTCATTTTTAATATGGGATTTTCCCTGATTCTCAAATTGAGAACGACAGAATTTTCAAACGTTTCTCAAACTGAGCGGAGTGGATCGAAATGGAATCCACATGCTCTCATTGAAATATTTATTCAGAGATGCCAATCATTCAAAAAAAATACCCATTTTATTAGAAAGCGAATTTCCATTTATGCAGTTAAACTTTACATAATATTTTTTTAATTAATATAGTTCAACAAATAATCCTGTTATATAAACAACATTTGGGAAAAAGTTGAGAATAGATGTTTTCTCAAACGTTTGAGTTTTTGGTGCTCGATGTTTGTTGGGTAGGCACTACTCAAGGTCCAGCTGTTGTCTTTGTATAGATGCAGTTGCACTGAGAGAAATGCATTGAATGTTGTGACAACATCGCTATTGATAGCGACGAGTTTGATGCAATATTCATTCAGAATGAGCGAGTTATCAAATATTATTTGCTCCCAATAAAAAGTAAAATGACATGTCAACCATTTCGAAATTATGTACTATTTTCTATATTTATGGATAGAATGCTAATATATTTGAACGGCACGTCAATATATATGGTCGTGATATGAATTTCTATTGTCGGTATATCCATATCCATATTTACTGCATAGTAATAATGGTAGATACAGCGCATTAATATATATTGGCAAAATGTAAATTTTTCTGGGACGCATTATCATAATAGTTCAACAATTTTTACTATGGATTTTCTAACAATATTACAACTTGTTGGAGCGTTTTTTTTTTTAATTCAAAATTTTTTGAATTTCTTATGATTGAACATTTTTCAAAAAATTTTATAAAATGCTGTAGCCGAATGGTAGAATACTGGGCTAACGTGCCAGAGGAGCAGGGTTCGAATCTTACTGAAACCAGATGTTAAATTATATAAAATTTTGTTTTTTTAAACTATTTAGAATTTATCAATAGTTTATATGGATACCATTTCAATAGTGCTTTATCAAAAAAGCATTGATAAAACATCCATATTCATTGATGGGACAGAATTATCAATTTTTATTTAATGTGATATCAATAATTATGGATGTTCCATCCATAGATTTCCCTCCGTGTGTGTGTGTTTAGGTGTCTTTAAGGTTCTTTCATAGACGTAACATCCCAGCGGACAAACGTGGTTCTTTTTTTAGGTAGAAAGGACTGCGGTATTTAACGTTTAAAGTGGGAATGAAGTTGCTCCGACCCAGAAGATATTGTTATCGGCACCCACCGGCACCAAATCGAAGAAGCTGAGCATACCTACTCCAACTTCGCGGCAAGTAGTGTATCTGGGTGACAGAGCTTTGCTGGATATTTTTCGAAGCTGTCATTTTAAAATCATTCTCGGGTTATTTTGGGATAATTTTGATAAAATTTTAGGGTAAGCTTGAGAACATTTTGGTATCGTTTTGGGGTAGTTCGGGAGAGTTTCCAGTAATTTTCTATGCATTTTGGTCCCAAAAGGAATCCAAAATGGCATTTCAACCGTATGTTGGCATATCCTGTTTGGTATTTGTTTCCTTTAGAGGTCAACTGCTAATAAATTAGCTAAAATTATGTGATATAGCTCAAAAGACAGGGTTCGGCCTCAGGATCACGAATTCTGCGTCCCTGAAGAGATATTTGCAATCAAAGTTTCAAATTTTCATGTGGTTGTTGTAATTTTATTAGGCTGTCCCTAAAAACATGCAAAAAAAGTCGCGCCGTGGCGGTAGCCACGGTTATGTCACACGTCCGGACTTAGGATGGCGTAGCCCAGGGTTAATTTTTATAAGAGCGGCCGAAGGCCGCCAACTCAGAAAGGTGTTTCGCACATAAATACCATGGATTCCGCCCCAATTTTGGTATCGGACCCGGGTCATTTTTCGGTTTTTTTGACCATAACTTTTCACTAAAACAAAAAATTAAAAAAGCGCTTCCGGATTCAGGATCACGAAAAACCCGTCTTTTGAGCTATCTACCATAATTTTAGCTAATTTATTAGCAGTTGACCCCTAAAGGAAACAAATACTTCCTGTTTAATATTAAAAAAAAATGAAATAGGTGGGGGCCTTGTAAACCGCTTCAAGTGAAACCACCGGAATAGAAAATCTTAGAACGAAGTGTATATCTACAAGGCAAATTTCATCAAAATCAATCAATAAGTTTCCGAGATAGTGGTGGAACAAATAAAAGCGGTTAGATGGCAACCCTGCATTAAAATATATTCGTTGGTATATGGCCGAAAATATCTTTCCATTGATACCCTTATTGGCATATGTTGCTCAATATTAAAAAAGAGCTGAGATAGATGGCAACCCTGTAAACCGCCCTCAAGTGGAAACACCGAAGCAGAAATCTTGGAATCATATATTATAATTTGATCCAAATCTGTCAATAGGTTCCCGAAATAATGGTCGATGTGCGAATATATTTGGTTAGGTGGCAATCCTAGCTGGTAACTCTTGAAAATATCTTTGGTTGTATTCGGCCGAAAATAACTTTCATTTGATACCATGGCATATCTTGCTCAATATATAGAAAAAATGGGGTAGCTGGCAACACTGTCACTGCCTCAGGTAAGAACACCCATGTAGGAAATCGTACAGCTATTTATGTATATGCCTAATTCGATCCAAATCACTTTAGCAGTTCCTCAGATAGTGGACAATATAACAGGAACTAAATAAAATGCGATCAGGTGGCAAACCTAAGTGACAACCGTGCTTGCAAATACATTTGATACCAATAATGGTATATCTTGCTTTATATATATAAAATCCGATAGGTGGCAACTCTTCAAGCCGCCCCAAGTGGCAACAACCAAGTAGAAAAACTTATAGTACATTTACACTGCACCAAATTTGGCGAATTAAAATGAGCCAGTTCGACACCGTTTACATTGGCAAATTTGCATTTGGCTTCCCTGCTAGAATCTTCTACCAGGACAATAAGCCATCGAAAGATAATGCACTACCGTGATGTTTTATACACCTGTAGAGTCATAATAATTGAAGAATAAAGAAGGCTTAGGTCTTTTCTTGGTAGAATAGGCCCATTTTCTTAAAAAAAAACAAAACTAGTTGAAATTGTTATTTACAGCTATACATAGTGCATAAGCTATCACACGTTATTAAAACATTAATGGGTCAGTTACATAAAGCTTTATTTTGACTTTACCTCAAACTTTGACTTTGACAGAAATGTTCAGTATACGTATTTAAACGAAGCATGGCAAATTGGAGACCTCAAAGTTGAAGCAAGGTTAAAATTTGGCAAACTCTCAAATTTTGCTTGCTTTGACAATCAGAATTTGCTTTAATTAAAGAATAAAAAGTTGGAGGAAATAATAATTAATTAATTTTTTCTCTATTATATTAATAAATTAACCAAAACACTCTGAATGCAAAGAAATAAATAACGAAAACAAATGTATAAAAGAGAAGCGTCAAGGCGTTCGTTGTAGCATAGCTCTGAAGTTGGACGCAACGTTTTGAGGTAACAAATGTCAGGCGAGGTTAACAAAGCTTTATGTATTCGACCCTTAAGGTTCTTGCTGGGCAATTCTAAATGTGGAACACCCGCAGGGTTGCTATTTTGAGGAACTGTGGATTCTATTGTTCGGCAAATGAGGTCAAATGTGATGGAATTCCAAATTTGGGAAAATGAGATTTGTATGGAAAAAAGCGCCAAATTTGGTTCAGTGTACATGTACTATTAGAATAAAGCAAACTATCCATATACTAAAAACCTCAGATAACACTCCGTGCCTTCATGATAATACATTCTGGGTTTTCTCCACCTGGGAGTTTTGGTTGACTGGGATGTATATTTGTATGTGTATTTCATTGTTTTTGTAGCTGGCGAAATTACAGAGTGCATTACTAACGTATTGCATTACAATTTTTCAAGGGCTACGACAAGCGATAGCTGACGCTTTGTTTATTTAGAAACAGTGTTACCATTTAATTGGAAAAAATACCCAAATAGCTGGAATGACTGACCTGATTTAAAAATTCATTACAATATGTTAACCCTTCAACGACCTAGAACGAAAAAAAATACATCTGTCAAAACAACTTTTTTTTGTAGTTTTCGCAGTAATGTTTGTTTTCTTGTTTTCTTCGGAAAGGAAATTCTATCTCACAAAAAATATCTTTTTAATCCGAATTTTGTAAAAATTAAAAAAAAATAAATTTTTGTGTCTGCCAGAGGTTTACCTTTTCTAGAGTTTCATACATAAGACAGCTAGGTCGTCTCGGGCTCAATATTTGAATAGAACAAATTTGTGTGACTGCTGAAGCTTAATATTTTTAGAGATTCATATGAGTATACCTAGCTAGCTAAGGGTTTATTTAGATAAATTATTTTCCTAAAAGTGGTCAAAATTTTAAATTGTGTTAATTCCAGTGATCACTAAAAGGTTAAAGGCTTTTGAAGTTAATCTTCTCAATATTTTCCGCATAAAAAATTACTTTGCTAAAAGTGGACATGCAAAAGTTTTTACTATATATTTTTAGTGGTCGATAGAGGGCTAAGATCGGTTTAAACAAATCTTCGCATGAAGGGAATTGAAAGAGTCCAAAAAAGATAAAATTATTAAAAGTTCATCCTAAGAGTATGCAAAATTTTTTATTCAGAAGAAAACAGAAAAAAAGCAGCAAAACATACTAAAACTTCTATTCAACCTAAAATGAATCATTGCTTCCCTAAAAGTACGCAAAGTTTTTTATTGTATATATAGCGGCACGGTACTCTATTTTTATTCAAGTGCCTACTAGAGAGTTAAAATTATCTTGAAAAACATCATACCTAGGAGTTCTTTCTGAAGAAAATTGCAATAAAAACGCCAAAGGTCACAAAACACAAAATTTCAGCCTAAGAATATGCAACATTTTAAATAAATTTATTTGAATTTTCTTTTATAAGATAATTTCAGATTAAGCTGCTTAAAAAAGCCACAAAACTTAACATGACTAGCATCATCCTATAAGTATGCAACATTTTTACAAGATTTCTTCCAATAGTCACTAGAAGATTCAATTTATGTCCCAAAAACCATCAATAAGAGTTCTTTCCGAGGAAAACTGCATCGAAAGAACGCCAAAGACCGCAAAACTTAAAATTTCCTAAACATCATCCTAAAAGTATGCAACATTTTTACCGAATCCTTTAAAATGGCCTCCAGCCGGTTGAATTCTTATTTCGAAAAATATCCCAAAGAGTTACTTCTGACAAAAACTGCATAGAAGGAACTCAAAAAGACCACAACTTACAGTCTTCCTAAAAGTACGGAACATTTTTGTATAGAAAATTTGAGACCTGGTAACCGTTGTTACATATTTACAATATCTATTACAAAGTGCTAATAGGTGTTTGTGTTTGTATTTTTTCTGTTGCAAGTTCACGCATCTGTGCCTGCTATTGACTCGTGTGTCACACATTCGAGATGTGGTTAATTTCTAAATGGCAATTTGCAAATAAATCCTCAGCACGCACACAATCTTATAGAAAAAAGGCAAAGCACAACACGCTCGCACACCCACACGCACACGTACAAAGGCACACGCGTGCACGTAAAACGGAAACTGGCAGCACCACCGCTATACGAATTGCATACACGACGAGAGTCAGTTGAAGATGGCGCGGCAAAGGAAGCTAAGCACCCAATACTAAACACTGGCTGACATTTGTGTTGCCTGCGTGTTCCCAAGGCAGACGATAGTCATGAGTTGGGCTTAGACAAGTGTACCTTGCATGGGCGTACAAAGTGTGGGGGTGGGAAAATGGGGTCGATGGGCCACGCTGCTCGCGTTAATCGAATCCGAAAATTGGTTGTTTTCAATGCGATGAATGAAGCTATCCAGCAGTTTTCCATTTAAAGAAGCTTTGTGCTAGACTTTGAACTCAGCAATGCAATGTAGTAAAGTTTCCTTAAGACTGCTAGCTAATTTTTAACCCAATAGATGGGCATTGTTACTGAGCCGGATTAACCAGGTCATTCCCAAATATTCAGGTATTTGCTTTACTAGCTTGGCACTTTTGACAAAAAAGCTCGTTAAGCTTTTGACGAAAAAAAACTTTTGGTGAGAGTAGACTCTGTGAACTTCTGTTAAAAAAATGTTTAGCTTTTGATGAAACTATACCCCTTAAGATTTTAATAAAAACCCACCCTTTGAGCTTTTAATAAAAAATCCATTTGAGCTTTTGTTGAAAATGAACTCTTTGAGAGTTTGACGAAAACAAACTCTTTGAGATTTGATGAAAATAAACTTTTTGGGCTTTTTATGAAAATAAATTTGTTGAACTTCGGATGAAATGCTCCCCTTTGAGCTTTTGGCTAAAAAAACTCCTTGAACTTTTGTGAGAATGAATTCTTCGAACCTTTGATGAAAGTGAACTCTTTGAGCTTCTGATGAAAATAAGCTCTATGAGGTTTGGAGTGAAGTGACCTCTTTGACATTTTACCCATTTAACTTAGAAGAAAAGTAAACTCTTTAAGTGTTTGATAAAAGCCATATCCTTAAGATGTTGAGCTTTTCGAGCTTTTGATGAAAATTAACTCTTTAAACATTTACTGAAAGTAAACTCCACCAGCTTTTTATTAAAAAAATCTTAGGAAACAAATTTTTTGAACTTTTGATAAAAAAAAACATTTTAATAAACTCTTGGAGCTTTTGATGAAAATGAACGAGTTCAGTTTCCGGTAAGAATGAACTGTTTGAGCTTTTGATCAAAATAAATTCTTTAAGCTTTTGATGAAAACAAACTCTTTGAGCCTATGATAAAAACCTCCCTTTGAGCTTTTGTTGAAAATAAACTCTGAGCTTTTGATGGAAAAACTCCTTTGAGCTTTTGGTGCAAATGAACTCTTTAAGCTTTTGATGTAAGAAAAGCACTTGAACGTTTGATGAAAACAAACTCTTTTAACTTTTGGTGAACAAACTATTTGAGCTTATTGTGAAAATAAACTTTTTAAGCTTTTGATGAAAATAAACTCTTTGAGCTTTTGACAAAGTGAGCTTTTTAAGCTGTGCCCATCCGGAATACGCCTGTTCAGTGAAGATTAGCACAATCTAGTGCGCCTACAGCTAGGCAAAGTAGGGGCACATACGTCCTGACCTTTGCATTGTAGAAACTTTAAACTCTCATCTGTAGCTCTAGCCCTAGAAACCCTGCCGAGACTCTAGCGACCCACTTTTTGCTGAAACGTTTTCCGAAAACGTAAGCACTCAGCGATCTTCTTCTTGGGTTCACCACCACATCGTAATGGCTTTCTCAAGGACAAATTGAGCAAAAAGAGTCGGCCTTCACTTGTTACTTTACTTCCACTCGGATTGGCTACTAATCCTTTAGTCCGGTGTGTTGCCATTTGGACAATGCAGCACTACAAGGAGCTTGGACGGCTCAGTACTTGGTCTGGCCTAGTTTGTCGAATCCGAAAATTGGCGCTGACCTCATTTATCCTTTTGAAACTTCGAAAATTCCTAGATACTACCAATTTCTGGAATTTAGGTCCCACCAATACTATTTTTATAAACCACTTGGACACTTTCCATCACACTAACTGAGCTTCAAATCCTAGTTTTATATAGGATGAGCGCGCACACGATTGACGGTATTTTTTCAAAATCCAAAACCCTTTCCTCGTTTAAGCTTCAGTACGACGCCCGTCTATATTCGCTCCTTTTCGGTGTTCTTGCGTTTGCTTCGGTAGTAGGGTTGAGTTAAGGGTCAACGTGAGCGTTCGCTTGATCTAACAGTGCACACATATGAGTACAACAACAACAGCAAAAACAAAAAATACACGAAAAAAGTGAAGTGAAAATATCCTTAAAGCTCATTTTGCGGGATGATGCGAGTATACAAATTAAGGGATGTTACACACCATAGCGAAGGTATTTGTGTTGTATGTATGTATACCCGAAAATCAAATGTGAAAATTTGTAAATACTAAGAAAAAACTAAAAACTGAAAATTTTCTCAGCTTAAATTTTCCAATTTCGAAGAAAATGTGGTATGTGTCCAAAAGAATGCATTGCAGGTGTATGGGTTAAGGTGTTAGCGAGCAAGTATAAAAAAAGGTACACAAAAATCTTGACATTGCTATAAAAATTGATTGACTTGACTAGATTTCTTTTGCACACTGAAGTATTGCATATTTGATTTTCACACACTTTTTTTGCACCTAAAGCTTGCTTGCACATTTTTTTGTAGCATATTTTTAGGCGTTATACCTTTTTTAGCATAATTATTTATTTTTGAAGGTATTTAGATACCTTTTTTTGAAAATTTTCCAAGATTTTTTTACACTTGAACTTTTCACTTGTATTAATTTTTTCACTAGCTTTTTGTATTTGTTGTAATTTTTTCTATTTTCGTTGTACCCGAGTTCTCCGTGTTCAGGTGTAGATCCTTAACAATTCCAAACGAAAGACTGAATCTGGAATTTGTCAGGAACTTGCGCTTGCAGCAAAAACGATGGTAGCTAGTGATAGATGGATTACTTAATACTGTTGTATGTGTTGTTGGCGCAAGAAAAGCTCTTGAGCGCAGGTGACAAAAGCACAGAGCGCACACATAGCACTGAAAAGTTACAAGGGTGTTTTCTCACTCAAATTGCAGCACAGCAAACGTCGTTGTTGTCATTGCTCTGTCAGCATGTTTTCGTTTTTCTCGGCTGTCCCGTTAGTTCGCGCTGTTGATTCGCTGCTTGTAAAAAAGGCGCGAATGCCGCCGCATATAAACAAATATTAAAGGCGTGTTGATAAGGGAGAACGCATCGTGTACGCATGCAAGTTGATACAGCTCTCTGTTTTGCTTTCGCTTTCGCTCTCTCGTTGAACGCTTTTTTGCTTTTTTCTTTTCTCTTAGCTGCTCTCTCATTATTCATCTCTTCCCCCACCTATTCCTAGCCTTCCTTGCATCCTGCTCCTCTCCTACCCCTCTTCTTTTCAGTTCTCTCTCTCTCCACTCCGTCTCTCTTTTTCACTTTCTTTTATATCTTTCCACTCCCTTCCTCACTTCTCATCTTTCTCTCAGTTACATTTTGTTGACATTCATTAGCTTCACAACAACAATATGTAGGTACCGTTATGTGTGAGCGTGTCCAACCTTAAACAAATTTCATTCATGTCCGCATTTCTTCATGTCCTTGTCCAGGGCTCGAGTGTGCAGGAAAAAAACAAAAACAGTAATAACATGTTCTTATAAAATTGATTATGGCATGACCATATGTTTTGCTGCAAAGAAATGTCAAGCTAGTCAGATAAAATACTAGTTTACGACTAACCATCCAGAGTCAGGTCAAGCGGAGAAAAATTCCTTCCAAGTCCAGTTTCTGCTCGAGTTTTACATCGGATCAGATCGTTGTGCGACCTCAACACCCGGTAATAGCTACTTCAGAATAAATACTCCTAGTAGGACAGACCGGGAGGGGACGGATCTGCTTGTCGCTACTAATGCAGGCACTTTCCTATACACCGATGGCTTCAAATCCCTTAGCTCTTACTCGTTCCACTCTTAACTAACTAGAGTCAGGTAAAGCGGGGAAAAAAGTCCTTCCAAGTCCAATTTCTACTAAATTTTTACATCGGATCAGATCGTTGTGCGACCTCAACAGCCGATAATCGCTACTTAAGAACAAATACTCCCAGTAGGAAAGACTTGGAGGGGAACCTGTGCCTCGCTCTAATGCATGCACTTTCCTACACACCGATGGCTTCAATTCCTTGGCTCGTTGAACTCTGAGCTGACTGTCGTCGATCTCTTCAAGAGATAGCCCAACATGGTCAAGAGATGGTCACATGCGTACCGCGTCACAGAGACATTGAGGGAACTGTCGGATAGAAAAAATTCCAAGGCAGGGCAATACCAAGCAGGTTCTTCCGAGCAAAAAACGCTTAGCTATGCCCTTTGTCACATGCAAAGTAAAGCTGAAGAAGCGCACACTCCGTCAAGCCAACGAAAGCCAGATCTCGACAGATCTACACCCTAATTATGGAGATCTCCAAATTAATAGCGTACTAACCAGGCACTGCCTTATTGCGATAAGGCTAAGTGCTGTAGGAGTTGTGAGGATAACGGAAAGGAAGAAACGGTGGTGGCGCCAAAAGACGCTGCCTGGGAGTTTCCTTCCTGGAAAGCCTACGCCAGGTTGCGGAGTAAGACATCAGGGATTTGATGGCCTTCACCAAGTCGTCTAAATCGAAAGAGGAGTAACGACGTCGGTGGTATCACAAAGGGGCCTCTAAAACTGTACTAAATATGTCTTTGCGGCAGCTACTTCAACCTAACCTAACCTAACCTAAGGCATAAAGGTTGTTGCTAACAGTTTAAGCTCTCACTCTCTACTCGATACGGTCGGTGCGGCTTGGGACGTCGTTTGTTCTTATCAATTCACCTGATCTATGTAGACGAGTACCTCATAGAAAAACATAATGTGCTCTACATTTGTCTAATAAAGGCAAAGCTTTGACTTCGACGATAGACGCCAAAGTTTGGCGATAACACCATTTTTCCTAAGTTCCGGTAACCCGGATGCATTCATATTTTTTTAATCGAGGTCTCGCAATCGCAATTTCCGAGCCATGCTGTTGTTATAGTAATAATGATTCATGGTGGTTCGGCATACCCACTCAAGCATGCAAGTATTGCCGGTTTTAATCTCTTTCATCAATAAGTGGTCCGCCGACCGCTATTTTTATGGCTCAAGAATAGTTTTTAGATACATTTTAAGAGCCAGCTGTCGCATCACTTGATGGAACGGATCTGTACACAAATGGTGTGACATTTTACACACCATGTGATGTGACATTTTAGTCACCATGTGATGTTGCTATTTTTATGGACATATCATTTAACAGGGCGAATAACACAAAAAAATAATTGTGGCATCGCTTGTTGACTAAAATGTCACATGACGTCGGGACCAAAATGTCATATCATTTTGTTTACAAATCCAGTTCACTTGGTAATGCGACAACTAAGCTTTCGTCTCTTAATTTGTTAAAAGCAAGGTGTAGCATCACGTGGTGGCTGAAATGCCCCTAACAGACTATTTCAGATCAGCTATAGCCCGCGAGTCTCACTTTGAGATTTCCTTGGTTCTTGGCGGCCAAAACTCCAGCTATTTCGATACATCGATCAGGCTGGTGTCATAGTCATCTTAGTAGAACCTCTTGCTTTAAAAATATCGTTAACTGATACTATTTAGAAACTACTCTGAGTCTAACTCGCTTTACTGCTGGGCTCATCTGCACACATTTATGTATGTAATGCTATGCGTTTAGAGCTCCACTGCCCATCCGTTTGCTGTCACATTTCTGTCATCAGCATTTACAGTTACTTCTTATACTACGTCTAACATATTGTTTTCAGCTGCGTTGGTGACAGCACACTATTTATTAACTGATTTATTATGATAAGTAAAGGGTGTGTCGTTGGTGGGCTTATTTTTTAAGCAACAAGTTCCAAAGTATTTGATATGAGCTTTGGGATATAAAATTCTTCCTTCAGGACTAGGAGTCCTAAAAGATACTATGAGAGTGAAAAAGCGGACTCGAGGTAAACCCTTCCAAACGTGACTGTCGCTTTTTAGTAACTTGATCGAAAGACCAACATTGATGTACTGTGGCACGGTCACATAATTTATAGGCTCCTTGCTCCTAGACACTTTACTTCCGAGATCCACCATTAGTTCATTGTTTTGGACGTTTTACAACCTTGTCATCCATCCAAATCATTCCTACTCTAAACCTAAACAAACCCTGCAACAAAGCTACTACGGCTTAATGCCCATATCCGTTACGCGAACTATGTTTTTGCATCCGTTGAACTTTCGATTTTACTCATCTTGAATCTTCTTTAAGTACCGGTCTCCCTATTTAAAACAGGCCGGCTCCTCTGAGCATTTCCATATTCAAGGTATGATGATAGTTAGGAAAGTGAGGCGAAGAAACTTCCTTAGGAAAGTTATTTCCGCAGCCACGACTGTCAATGATTATGAGACAATGCCGCAGGGGCACACTTAGACCGGTTTTGAAAGGCCCGTTGTGACATCACAAACACTAGGAAAGTTAGTCCCGGGACCCGGCCATATGGAAATTCTCTGTGTTGTTGGGATCCTCCACATAGCAGAACCCCGGGACTGGCATTCCAAACCGTTACTCCTTCTCGAACCATTTAGAAGGAAGGGAACTCCCAAAAAGCGCGTTCTGGCGCCGCTTAAAGCCGGGCAGTTGTAGATAAGGTGCCCCATCGTTTCCTCCTCCTATCTTTGCAACTCCTACAGAATCGTCGGTAGGGCACACCTAGCCTTTCTGCGTGCCTACCAATAAGGCAGTGCCCGGTAATACTCCTATTAATATGAAGATTTCTATCCTTCTTAGGGCGTGAATGGCTCTAGATCTTTTATGATCCCATTTGGGCCAGGTTTCTTCGGATATCCAGCACCCTAGGAATTGTAGCCACCTTTTTGCCTTGACGGATTGTGTACTCCTGCAGCATTAGCTTGCATGTGGCAAACGGCGTGCCTACGCGCTCTTTATCCCGAAGAACCTGCTTGGTCGTGCCCTGCCAGGCAAGTTCGTCTGCCCTACAGTTTCCCTCAATGTCCCTGTGTCCCGGGGCCGGGGTAAGATTGACGCTGTTCTGTTGGGCGATCTCTTAAAATTATCGACGACAGCGGCCAACTGCCCATTTTTCTCTTGATTTAGTTGAAGAAAGTCATATGCTACAACCAGCCAGAATTGTTAATAAAATTTTTCAGCGATCCAGTCTCTTTGGTAGTTGTGATGCATTTATTTGAACTTTTTTTAGTTGAATAACTCAATGTTACTCATACGCCATGTATGACCCAAAAAACTCAATTACACTGTACAGCAGCCGACTACGTATGGGACCATACCAACTTTGTTGAAGAGATTAAGAGGCAGGCATACCAGTCGTAAGAGGCGGATGGAGGGATGACATCACCTAGAAGGTTCCAATGGTCATACCAAATCGCTCCCGAGGCAGTCGGGCAGTACCGCAAGGGAGTACCGGAGCGTTCATATCCAGCCAAGGACTGTCAATTTCGACATCACTCCCCAAAACCTTCGGGGAGTTTTTATCGTTACAACACAAAAAATGGCGTTTCCTGTTTTCGAAGTTAGCCTCCAACATTTAGTTACGGGCTTCCGAAGTTCGAAAGTGCTTTTCTAATTGTTTTGTTTAAAAATTGAAAAAGGCAAAATGTGGGCGTGGAAAGAAACCCAAATTTTCAAGGGGTTTTGAACTTCGAAAGCCAGTAACTAAATTTGGAACCGGCTCCGACTTTTGAAGCGGTTTCGGCTTCGTTCTTTTTCAGATCAAAATAACGGTTTCGGTTTTGAAAAATGAATCGGTTTTAATCGGTTACGATTATGGTTTCGGTTTCAGTACTTGGGTAATTGTTTACGGGATAAGAACCCGAAATCTTCGTTGGATAAGCCCAGCAAACCATCTCCTTTCCTCGGTCGCATAAGTAGCATGTCATATAATTGGCCAGTAGAGCTGACATGGTAAGCTAATAATCTACATAGTAATCGGCTAGTAATTACTGTCCAGTTGATCCTTACAACACATAGGGAATCATAAACAAAAATAACAACGATAATGAATTAGTCTTTACAATATTGTCCAATTATTTATTTCTATACTATTTCATTAGTTAATCTTTTTTTTTTTGCTATTTTCATTTGTTTTTTTTTTTTTTTGTTAAAATTATATGCAATTTTGTTGTTATTTACTTTTTGTGATCGTTTCCTTTTTGAATACGGAAATAGTTATGTAAATATGTATGCATGTATGCCTTGTACATAGTATATATTAACTGTTTAATATTATTGTTTTTACCTTTTATTTACTGTTATCTATTATCTATTATTTTATTTTTTTATTTACTAATATTTCATGTATTTTGTATTCCTAGTTTCATTCTTGTATTATATTAGGATATACATCATTTGCAGTTTATTGAATTTACATGCAATGATTGCTTCTATTTGTTCAACATTCTTCTTCTTCATTCATGCACTTTACTATTTCGCCGTCTGAGAGAAATATTATCCTGTTTCACAATATCGTCCCCTTTTTGCGATTTTATCGTAACCACCATTTTTTGGAAATTTACTTTTTAATGAGAATTGGTTCATCATCCCTTAGCGCATCTTCTGGTAAAATTTCATAACTGAAATCCTTACAGTTATGTCAAAAAATGGCTTTCTTTTTTATCGTATCCACCAATTCATAAATGAAAAAAAAAATTAATAAAATAAAAAAATGCTCTCCTGTAAAATTTGCTTTTTGGCGTTTACGATAAAAACGCAAAAAGGGGACGATATTTTTTAAAAACGTCCCATCTCAGAATTTGTTTAAGAAACTTACTTTTTCAAAATTGTTTTCAAAAACGTCTGATAAGAATAGAACGCAAAAAAATGTAAAAAAACGCCATATTACCGAAGCCGTATATAACGACGACTTAGTGGAAGATCACTTTGTGACGGCTGGCAATTCAAAAACAAGCAAATAATTTCAAAAACCATTTTTTTATAAGAAATTAAAATTTTTAATATTTTTTTTATATTTGACATTCATACTAACATATATGTATTTATTTTGTATATCTATATAACTCCTTTTTGTGTGTATGTGTGTATGTATTATGTACGTATGTAATGTCAATAGTTGATTTCATCAAAATTATCTACAATTAATTAATTAATCAAAACGACTACGAGAACCTAACAGAGCTCGTTGTGTCACATATTTAACTATATTTATGTATGTATATATGTGACAACGATTTATTTGGAATCCAATAAATATTACACTATCATAACAAACAATATTGCGGGTACACTGTTGTTTTTGCTTTTTTAACCTCTTTTCTAATTTTTTTTTTCGTTTTTGTAATTTTTTTCTTTCTTTTAAATATATTTCTAGATTTGTTTAGTTGTGGAGTTACTGTTATTTACTTTTCTTGCAGTGTTGTTGTTATTGCATTGCGCATTTGTAACGCGATTTTTTTGTTTCATATACATATTTGCTATACTCTATGCTCGCATGTTCCAATCTCCAAAATCTGATAAATATACTTATTCAATATCATAACTCTTAGATATTTTGTTTTTTTATTTATTTATGATGTTTTTGCTTAAAAATCAGTCCATGTAGCAATGTGTTCGTTTACTTCTTATTTCTGTAATGGAAATTGAGAAAATAAATTTTTTATAATTTTTGTTTTGAATAAAATAAAATAGTTTATTAGAAAATAAAATAAATCAAAATAAAATAAAACTTAATTTTATTTTTGCTATAAGTCTGACAATGCAGCTGTTGGTTTAGAGAGTTTTATTAACCTCTATACACCAGGGTATGAATACGTTCCGTTATTTTGATCCCGTTATGCTTTTAATTCCGTTAATATATTTTCACAATTACGCCGTGAGTGTAAATTCTATGCCTAAGCAAGCTTAGGGAAGCTCTACAACTCCCAACTACGTCTGTTTTGCACGGAGGAAGAGGACACGCCGTCCTTAGGTTGCAACCACTTGCACCACCAAAAAAGCCTGTTTTTTTTTTTTAAATGGCCATGCTCAAAGTGACCACTAACTTCGGCCTTACAAAACGAACTTGAATAAATCTTAAAATAAATCAATATACAAATATAAAAAATAATTTGAAATATACATATTAGGGTGGGTCGATTTGTATGGACGCAAGTTAACCCATAGCGTGCCATCGATTTTTCGATAGGTTTTGGGCTCAGGAAAAAAAAATTCCACTACGCATACCCAAAAAAAATAACTTTCGAGCCTGCGAAATTTTACTTTTTTTACTTTTTTGGACTCTGATTTTTAAGGTTTTTTCATGACCTACTAAAGCAAATTTCATTTGATTCTAAAATTAGCAAGAACGAAATTGCAATCACGGTAGCTGGTATTGTTTGTTTGTGAGTTGTTGCTCAGTTTGTTCGTTAATAACAAAATAGAATAATTTAAAATAAATTATTCGATCGGTCAAATAGTCCATGAAATTTTCTAATGTAAAAAATGAAAAAAAAACAAGTAAGGAAAGCTGTCTTCGGCTGTGCCGAAGGCTAAATACCTTTCATGAATAAGCGTCACGATTTTCACTGTTTGATCCCCAGTACAGCCTATGTGAATTTAATTTTAGCTCATACCGAAATTATCGGAGCTATCGATTATATGGGGACGATGTGTTATATTGGTCCAATTTCATTGATTTTTAACATCGACATTCCACATTCTAAAATAGCAACATTTACGAAATTTCACATTCCTACCGATATAATTACAGGAGTTATCTACCAAAATCCGTTTATCGGAACAATCGATTGTATGGGGGCTATGTGAAATATTAATGCCGTCTCAATCATTTTCAACATCGATATTTAGCATATAAAAATAGCGATACTTCCAAAATTTCACGTTCCTACCTATATAATTACAGCAGTTATCTACCAAAATCCGTTTATCGGAACAATCGAATGTATGGGGGCTATGTGAAATATTTATCCAATCTCTATGATTTTCAACACCGATATTTCACATATAAAAATAGCAATACGTCCAAAATTTCACGTTCCTACGTGTTTAATTACAGGAGTTATAGCCCAAAATCCGTTTATCGGAATAATCGATTGTATGGGAGCTATGTGAAATATTTATCCCATCTCTATGAGTTTCAACATCTATATATCACATATAAAAATAGCAACACTTACAAAATTTCACGTTCCTACGTGTTTAATTACAGGAGTTATAGCCCAAAATCCGTTTATCGGAATAATCGATTGTATGGGAGCTATGTGAAATATTTATCCCATCTCTATGATTTTCAGCATCGATATTTCACATATAAAAATAGCAACACTTATAAAATTTCACGTTCCTTCGTGTTTAATTACAGGAGTTATAGCCCAAAATCCGTTTATCGGAATAATCGGTTGTATGGGAGCTATATGTTATATTGGTCCGATCTTGCTGGTTCCGACAAATGATTCCTATATTGGAAAATGGTGGCCGCATACCAAATTTCAGCCAAATATCTCAAAAACTGAGGGACTAGTTTGCGTTCAAACAGACAGACAGACAGACAGACAGACAGACAGACGGACAGACGGACAGACGGACAGACGGACAGACGGACATGGCTAAATCAACTCATCTCGTCATCCTGATCATTTCGGTATACTTATTGATGGGTCTATCTCTTCTTCTTCTCATATTTACAAACATCGGACCAAAGTTATAATACCATTTCATGTTCATGAAAGGTATAAAAATCTTTGGTTTTAGGGAGTGTTTTGGTCAAAAAATTTACCCTTTCGTAATTTTAAGGGTTTTTTCAGCATACATGTAAAAATGTTTTCGATGAAAACGAATTTGTCTCAAAGTCGAATTTTTTCACCTTTTTTCGAGGCTCCAAATCATTTTTTATATATTTTTTTCCGCATCAATCGGCGTAGTCCCAAGTGAATGCATGTGCTTAAAATGGTAAGATGGTGGTAAATGCCATGAAAGGTCGTTTCACGTATTGCCCGTTCTGCGAGAACGGTATTTGTACTTGTACATTACCCTTCGTACCGAAACGACCCGGGTTGTTTTTTTTTATAATGACTCGGCCAAGAGCAATACTTTTCGAAGTGACCCTGTCTAACGCGTCACGATTCCCCCACCTATTGTCATCCCCGGTACAGCCCCTTGCAGCACGGCTGCTCCTTATTCTCTTGATCCGGGCTGGCATTGAGCCAAATCCTGGCCCAAGAGAATGGTTCCGCTGCTGCTGCGTTTGCCGGAAGAAAATATACACAAGACAATCACACTCAGTCCAGTGTGCATCATGCAAAGGTTGGTTGCATAAATCTAGTTGCTCCGGACTAGATCCTAAAACACACCGGCCCACTAGTTTCTACAAAAGTTTTGTGGCGCCCTGCTGCTCACGTCCTAGGACGTCCCGACGCTCAAATGTTGCATTATCGCCTTCTACAAATCAAGTCTCCACGACCTGCAATACTTATATTTCTCAACAGAACATGTGTGTTCCCGGCTGTAGCTCGCTTCCTAGTGCGTCAACATCTCAAGCATCCACACATGGCTACTTTCTTCGTAGCACATCTGCCGATGCTTTTAGCACTACCGAGTTTCAGCCCCCGTTTCTCAACCCTTTACTAACTTCTTCCGGCACTAACACAAATGCAAGTCAAGTCCATCAACTTCTGGTTCCTCACTCATATCGCCCGATATCACTCCTCTCGCCAGTAGTAAAGACACTTGAGGCGGTCCTACTCCCGCTCTACACATCACACTTGATGTTAGCCGAGCATCAACATGGCTTCAGGAAAGGTAGGAGCACAACATCTGCTCTAAATGTCATAAACACTCAGATAACTGACGGTCTTAATCAAAATAGGCCTAATGACAGGACGGTTCTAGTTGCACTTGATTTGAGTCAAGCTTTTGACACAGTAAATCATGGGCAACTTGTAGCTGATTTGGAAGACTCGTCACTCCCCCCCTGTCTAAAGCGTTGGACCGCCAATTATCTCAGTGGTCGTCGGTCGTCTGTTGTATTTAGAAACAAAAAATCTAAAGCCAGGAAGATAAAACAAGGGGTACCACAGGGTGGTGTCCTCTCCCCGTTATTGTTTAACTTCTATATTTCGAAGCTTCCTCCTCCACCAGAAGAAGTTACGATTGTTTCTTACGCAGACGATTGCACGATATTGGCAACTGGTACTTCCGTTGATGAGCTGTGCTCTAAAATTAATGGCTATCTCCCCTCTCTAGTCGAGTTCTTCACCGCCCGAAGCTTGACATTGTCGCCAACAAAGTCTTCGGCGACCTTATTCACGACGTGGACAGCGCAGGTTGGCATGCAATTTGAAATTTATGTAGGTGATCATAAAATACCTACTGTCGCTCACCCAAAAATCTTAGGAGTGACTTTCGACCTCATGCACACTTTCGCTGCCCATTCAGCTGCAATTGTCTCAAAATTACAGAGCCGTTTATGACTCTTATTTGCACCAGAAACGGCTCATATAGAGTCTAAATAGGAGTCATATATGGCTCCTTT
Source organism: Campiglossa producta (assembly GCA_964058755.1). Lineage (NCBI taxonomy): Eukaryota > Metazoa > Arthropoda > Insecta > Diptera > Tephritidae > Campiglossa > Campiglossa producta. Next base: position 105,554,955 of record CAXKVI010000003.1, read on the forward strand.
ATGAAGCTTTGCGGATGCATTTATGACTCTTCAAAAGTCATATGCTGCAAAATTTGGGTTCTTAAATGGCGCCTTTTTGGGATTGGGATGGGGGCACTGGAATTTGGGAAGCATACATGAAACTCGGGCATTAGACATATTTGTGGGGAGTGTCCTGCAAATGTATATCTCCTGTGACAACAAAACCATGTAGGTGGCTTTCAAGTAACACATGCAAAACCCAAGTACATCAGACCAATTTTCTTTGAATGTAACGTTAGCAGCACTTATCGATAGCTCGTAGTGCATGTTTCCCTTTTATTCCCGAGTTAGCTTAAAATGCAAGCTTCAGTTTTTCGTACCTCAAATAATGTCTGAGTTATGAGCATTTGAAAAGCACTGCTAACGTTACATTCCCAGACATAAGTAGTTGGAAAAATAACTAGGACTTGGGTTTGCATTTGTCACTGGAGAACTACTTACTTGGTCTTTTGTGTCACTGGAGATATGTGGTACAATGCGGCAAAGATTCACTTCTCTATTGGTAGGTATACTTATGCCATCCACCAGGAAAAATCTGCAACATACCATAATATAGGTGTCCAGAAACAATTTCAGAATTAAAGCCCAGAAAAGTGTATATTTATCAGGAACACTCACGTGATGTATTGTGATTGAATTTTTATTTGAAATAAAAAAATTTTCACAAACAAAATATGAATATTTGTTCAAAAGCTGTTTTGTTAAATGAAAAATCTCGGAGTAAAACCATATTTTTCACATATTTAGGACTCATAACGGACTCCTAAATTATGAGCACTCCGAGAATGTTTGAGGGATGGAACAGAAATATTTTCCTTGACAATTTTTCAGCATGATTCTTAATTTATACTTTTTTAACAATTTTTTTTTGTAGTGAGTAAAATTAAAAAAATAACTTAAATCACAGTCCCATTTTGCCTATGAGTGACTGTAAATACCTCTGCCTTTCATACTCACTTGATAGCCCTGTCCATAATATTATTGATACGCGTCTCCGAATAGCCCGGCACTAGTTTATGTATGATCTCTTTGAGGAACAAATCACAGACGCCGGGACTGCTACGCTCAGCCAACTCGAGTACCGACTTCAAATCGCCAATGTCAGATACATTCGAACTTTTACTAGAATTCGCATATTTTCGTTGAATCTGTGTGGAAGAGAAAATTTAAATTAGAATTAGCTGCAAACAATATAATGAGAAAAATTGAGAATAAAGAGGGGATATATGAATGCGCGTCTCAAATAACATTGTCGCTAGCTCAAAATAGTTCTCTTTCTTTTGGCTTGGAGCCCCACAAATATTCAAAATAGCTATCTTTTTTTTTGAATTAAGAAAAACTGCCGGTAGAATAAGAATCAACAAAAAGGCGCATTTTGAAAAAAATGTCGGCTACAACGTTATTTGAGGAGCATATTCATATATATTCCCGGTAAAAAAAACGAATTTTCTAATGAAATTTTTAAATAAACTTGAAATTCCATTATTTAAAAATTCTACTTTTCTCTAAATTTGTTTTTTGTTTATTTGTTTCACATTGTATATTTTATTTTTCTTTTTTATTTTTAAAACTTTATTTCCAAAAATTTTTATTTTTGTTTCATTATTTTTTCTATTCCCATTTCCATAAATTTTTTAAATTTTATTTCAGTACTTTTTTACGTTTTATTTCAATAGTTTGAGCTCATTTTTTCAGTATTTTTTTAATTTTTTTTTAGAATGTTTTTAACTTTTAGTTAATAACCTTTTTTTTACAACTTCTTTTAGTTTTTTTTATATTATTTTTTATTTCAATGAATTCTTCTAAATTTTCATTTCAATAATTTTATTTTTATTTCAATGATTTGTGTTTTAATTTTTATTTCAATAGTTGCATATACATAATTTTTTATTCCAGTAATTTCGTTTAATATTGTTTTTTTTTTAAATAATTTTTTTAATTTTTATTTCAATATTTTTTTTTTAATTTTTGCTTCTTTATTTTTTTTAATTTCTATTTTAGTAAATTTTTTTTTAAATTTTGTTTCAGTATTTTTTTTTAAATTTCAATATCAATAACTTTTTTAAACTTTTATTGCAGCCATTTTTTAATTTTCATTCATTATTTTTTATTTAATTTTTATATCAATTTTGTTTTTTCCAATTTTTTTTTAATTTTATTTTAATATTTTTTCTTTTTCAATAATTTGATTGCAGCTTAAAGCTTAATGGTTGAACGCACAAATATTCGAAGATATAGATAGAAAACGGACATCATTATTCTTTCGAAAATGAGAACCAAAAGAAAATTTGAATTTTGAAAATCCGTTTTAATATATTTTTAAACATACATACGAATATCGAGTAGATATAATTATTTTAAAAATGAGAGCCAAATGAACGAATATATTTTTGTACAGTGAAAATTTTAGTTTCGAAAATACATCTTCGAATTTTCGAACATACAAATTTAAAACCCATGTGCGTTAGTTCGAAAACGAAAGCCTCAAGAACGGATATATAAAAGTTCAAATTCTGTAAATCATTTTTAATACATTTTCGAATATTTGAATATACAAATATTTAGACGGATACAATTTTTTCGAAAATTTACGGACATATTTCCGTATAGTGAAAATTTGAATTTTGTACATCAGTTTTAAAATATTTTCGAAAATTCAAACCTGCATCCCTTTTCTCGAAAATGAGAGCCAAAGGAACGAATATAATTCCTTATAGTGAACATTTTAATTTTGTAAATCCGTTTTAATACATTTTCGAATATTCAAACATTCAAATATAAGAGGGATATCCGTTTACTCGACAAACGGATATTTTCCCGTATACATAGTTAAAATTGAAATTTTTCAAATCGAATATAGTCGAAGATACAAAAATATAAAGCGGATATTTTCGAAAATAATAGCCAATAGAAAGAATATATTTTATATTTAGGGAAAATTTTAATTTTGTTAAAATGCGTACATTTTCGAATATTCAAACGTAAATTTATTAAGCAGATATCCCCTTCTACCAAAATAAGAACCATATGAACGGATATATTTAGGTATAGTTGAAATTTTAATTTTGAAAATACGTTTTAATACATTTTCGAATATTCGAACATACAATATAAAGCAATGTTTTCGAAAATAAGGGCCAAACTAACGAATTTTATGTAAATAACTGATTTCTCCAGAATTCTTTCGTATGCGCAAATAAACCGAACGACTTTCGATATCTTCGATTTTTCATATTTTGAAATGGTCATTTGTTCGAATTTTCATATTTTTTTATAAAAGAATAGCTGCAGCGCGAAAACCATCAACCCCATAACACTCACATCTGTTAAAACTGGAAAGAGGAAATTATTCAAGCATGCGCTGTTTGTTTGCAGCGTGCGATTGCCGCTGCCACCACCCATTTTATGATGATTGGAATTATTGGACGCCGCAGTATTGGCTGAAGCAGACGACGCCGCCGCTGATGATGCCGACAGCGCATCCATTGACGATGAACGATCGCCACCGTGCGCACTACTATTCGACACATGCGCTGTTGTATTATTGCCATTATAATTGCCACTGCTCGAACTCGTACTCAACATTGGCGACGAGTTGGATGATGCACCAATATTACCACCGGATGCATGAATGCTGCGGCGCTGAGCTCGTGAATCTTCATCACGCAACAAATGATCGTCGCTTTTGGCATGTTCGATGAGCTGTGAAGAGAAAATAATATTATAATAAAGTAATATTTTTTTCATTTTGATAGAGTTCAGCCCACTACCTGCGATCGTCGCTGATCGTGTTCATGTTCCTCCAACGAAGCAGAACGACTCTGCCTTAGATTCGATTTCGATTCTTGATAGACTGCATTGCTGCTGCTACTATTACTTAACTTTTTCATGCTATCAGCGTTTGGTGAGTTGTTCCCAACCGGTGACGCGGCGTTGTTGGAGGATAATAGCTCTTGGCTACCAGATGTTTGCTTATGTGTTGGACTTAGGGGTTGCTGATGCGTCGCCGCCGTCGAACGTATTATGCCAGCAGAGGCCGCTGCATGTTTGTATTGATTTAAATTGGTATCGCGTGGCGAAGATGCGGACGAAGTGGCTGTAGCTGTGGATGGCATACCAGGCGGACTACCCGGCGACATATTATCGTGTAGTTGTAGCTGAGTTGAGGATGAGGGTGAAGAGGACGAAAATGCTCCGCTTGCACCACCGGTGTAATGTTTATTGGCTGCATTAATTGCGATTGGCGTTGTTCCACTGTTTTGTGAAAATTTTTGTGTTAGTTTCAGGTGTTCCATTTCTTTGAAGCTACTATTGGCATCGGGCCGTGGTGCATGATTGATGCTTAAACCTTTAACGGTCATTATCCATGGTTCATCAGTATTGCTACCAGGTTTTGATTCGTCGCTGAAAAATAATGGAGTTAAGGAATTTTTTTTAGAACAAGTAAAGAAGTCGCAATTCCGGTAGAGCTGCTAGAAAGTATTAGTAGAGTAGGTTGCTCGAAAAGTTCAGAAGTGATCCCGAAAACAATACGAAGTGATTATTTCACAAAAGTCCAGATGTCCAGGATGTCAAAAAGGGTCGAAATTACACGGAAAAGCATCCCGAAAAGATCCAGAAAAGGTTACAAAATGATCCCCAAAATAATCCTTAAATGGTGTCGAAAAAGCCTAACAATTACCTACACCGAAAACTGTTCCGAAAAAGTCCAGAAGTATTCCCGGAAAAGTCCAGAAAACCATACCGAAGAGATCTCAAGTTTATTCTACGAAAGTCCAGAAGTGGTCCCAAAATGATCCTGAAAAGTCTCAAAATGGTCCCTAAATAATCCTGGAATAGTGCAAAAAAAAGGTTTGAAATTAAACCGAAAGCAGTCCAGAAGTGATCCCGAAGACAATACCGAAGTGATGGGGTGTAGAAGTCGGTCGCCTCCCAGTTGGTGCCCCTGGGTAACGCTAAATGACCTACATAGCCTACACGGCTAGTTTCTTGTATTGCCGGTTCTACGAGAACGGTACCAGTACTTGTGCTGTACCCATCGTGCCGAAACGACCCGGGTCGTTTTCTTATATCGACCCGGCCAAGAGCAATACACTCGGGGTGACCGTGTCTGTTAAAAAGAACAAACATTCTTTAAAAAATTTCTAGAAATACTTACGAATCTGAATTTTCCGATTCCGTTTCGCTTTCATCACCCTTTTGCAGTTTCCATTTCTTGTAACGATCAATTAAATCGATAAGGTACGAGTTCTTCTTGGCTTTTTTGATAAAAGGATATTTCAATAGTTCCTTGGCTGTCGGTCTCTATAACATAAAAAAAGCATTCAAATATTTTTCAAAATTTTCTCAGATTTTTTAAAATGTTCTTAAGTTACTCACATTTTCTGGATCCTTATTAAGGCACGCTTCCACAAAATCTTTAAACGATTTCGTATAATTTCCGGTTAATTGTGGCGGATTATTTTTCGGTATCAAAAATAATACTCTCATCGGATGCAATTCCGAATTTGGCGGTTCACCTTTAGCCAATTCTATTGCCGTTATACCCAGCGACCATATGTCCGCTTTGGAATCGTACATTGATTGTTTTATCACTTCGGGTGCCATCCAAAATGGTGTACCGACGAATGTATTACGTTTTGATGTGGTGTTCGTTAGTTGCCCAGCCACACCGAAATCGGCCAATTTCACATCACCCATTTCACTTAGTAATACATTGGCCGCTTTGATGTCTCGATGCAGTTTACGTTCCGAATGCAGATAGTCCAGACCTTTGAGCACTTCACGCAATATAATTGCTATGTGCATTTCTTCGAAAGAACCAGCTTTCATTAGATCCAGCGCCGAACCGCCACCCAAATATTCCATTATTATCCATAGCTTTGTACCCTAGGAGTTGGAAAAGAAATATAGTTTGTGTTTTGTTGGACTTCTTTTTACATTGTATTCTGAAAAGAGCCAAGGAGGAAGTTCCTCGAAAACAGAACTTGAGAGTTTTGAGGTTTTCTTTGAGTGCAACAGAGTCTACAGATACGGGCCTGCCAGTCTGAAGATCGGTTGTAAATAATCTGAATTTTTTCAACAAAAGCCCTCGGCAAAAAGGCAATTACGTAAACCAGCCTTAGACATACAACACTGTCCAGCGCTTCGCAGATCCTAACATAAATCTACACATTTTGTTTTAGTTTTTAGGTTCCGAACTTGAAAAATAGCTGATGTAGACGCAGAGAACTGTGCGATGAGAAGGGGTAAAATTAAAAAAAAAGTCGTTGATGACTTCTAATGTTGTTGTTGTCGTAACACAGTATAGCCCTGCCCAATGTGTACTTATCCTTATAGTCATCAATGTCTTCTAACGGGAGTCCTAGGAAACTAGCGTTGGACCAAAGGGAGATGGGTGTAGAAGAGTGGGCTCCGCAGAGCAAGTGAATAGTTAGATGGTGTTATGAGAAGACGAGCCTGTCTCTAGAGGAAGATGGCGTTCCTCTACAGCAATGCGAGGAGTTGAAATGTGCAAAACGGCGATCATCGGACAGAGCGCAAGGTGGTAGGCAACATACGCGTCATGGATGTACTTCAGGGCCCGCATATGTACCTCGGGATAAAACGGCGTTGTTGCAAGGTGCCGGATCTCATCAAAATGTTTACGTAGATGTATCCTTACGGTCCTAGGAGGTGGTGCTAGATCGAACAGTTGCCTATTAGGATGCTGCGCTTTGCAACAATTTAACAGGTACTGCTTGCTCAGCAATTCATTGTGCTCCTTAACTGGGAGCATTTCCGCCTCATGATGAAAATGAGGTATAAGAGACATCAGGACTTCTAATGATCCTTCAAATTTTATCTCAGATTGGTCATACCAAAAATTGTAATATAAAGAGCACACCATAGGGCGTTTACGGCTTTCTTTGACAAGAGCAATCCTTCCGAATTATATGCGAAAGTGCTTTCGGACTCCGTAAACGTACCTTCTTTTCTTTATCTGAGGTACTTTTGGATTCCTTAAACGCACCTCTGAGGACAGAGCGCAAGGTGGTACTTTTTTCATAGAACAATTTTTTCATAGATACATTTTTAGAAGGCACTTTTCCCCGTCGGATGCACTCCTTTGGCAGCCTCTCTAGGAGGGTGAGTCCAGGGAGTTCTAACGGATTACCTTACGGACTCCTCTGGTTTGCCTGGTAAGACTAACACTGGTCGACTAGGCTTCTAGTCTAGTCTAGACAAATTATGGGATAAAATCTACCACACAAAGAACTGCATCAATACTTTCTGAAAAGTTTTAGTAACGTTTCGTCTTTGTGCAGCTGTAACTTTGAAAAACTTCGGTATATCAGCCTCGGGAGCCTCAGTGGTGCAGAACATTTCTATTGATTGATCCATGATTGATTTTTTCAGCAAGATCATCTTGATTTTATAATGGAAAGCTATAGAAAACGGGTTATCTAGAGGATTTCGCACTTCAAAGGTACCCTTGAAAGTGTAGAATTCCGTCCGAAGTAAACTCAGAGGTCATGCGACAACTCCACGAGGTTCTTTTATTAAAACTGTACTCATCTACTTACTTTTAGATACGATCCATAATATTTCGTAACAAACGGCGAATCACACTGTGATAATACCATAATTTCCTGTTGTATATCTTCGATCTCATCTTCTGCTTCTTCCAAATCAATTATTTTGATAGCGACGACCTAACGGTTACATTAAAAGATATATGAAATTATTAGACATAAATTTTGAAGTTTCGAAATAACAATGAAATAACCTGTTGCGTTCTATTGTCGATGCCTTTGAATACCTCGCCGAAGGAACCTTTGCCGATACGTTCTTGTTTCGTGAAAATTAGCTCAGGATCGACTTTCTGTAATTAGAAAAGAAAAAGGGAAATGATAATTACAAATTTTCTAGCATAGAAAAAAAGCAACAACGAATTAAAATTGTATTTATTGAGACTTCCCTTTTTTTATTTTTTCCCATAATGACTATAATTTTCCCCATCACTGTACTTTTGATCAATACCTGTGAATATGCGTTTCTATTTAGGAAATCATATTGTAAGATATTTTATTAGCTTTGGCTTATGTCATTGGTATTTTATCTCAACAAAATGAAAAGCGATAACTGCTTGAGCGTCTCAGAAGCCCAATGAGCCGTATCGCGCTGCGGCAAACACAACAAAAGAAGGCACTGTTATCGGTTATTAACGGCCTCGAATTTTTTGTCGCGTTGGGTGTAAAAGGTAATGGCGGCAGAGCAGCATTGTTTGAATGTAAAACAATCATGACTGGGGTAAATTGCTGTTTACAAATGTTAACTGTTTTTTAGTGGCGACAACAACAAAAGACGTTAGAGCAATATAAAGGGTGGGTGAGAAGAAACTTCAACAAACTACAGAAAAAATTATAATCTTCGATTATACAATTTAACATTTCTTTTTTGCAGCTAAACATTTGAGACGAGTCTGTTAAAAATCAAAAGAACACCTCAAGCGAAATCGAAGCTCAAAGTCACTTCGATGGCAGAACCAACTGGAGGCCGATTTGCTATCCCGTTATGTTACAATTTAGCACCAGTTAACAGACCGAAGAAGATATTGGCGTCTTTTGTTGGACGACTTTTGAAATGTTAAGCCCAAATCAAGTAAATAAGTATGAAATCTGGAAATATGTTAACTTTCTTTTATGCTGCCAGTCCTCTTAGTAACCCTGTATTAATCATATATTTCTACATTCTAATTATAACTAGGAAGTAATGATAAAAACATGTGGCAGCTACGTATTCTAGATAATTTACAACATTCTTCAATATTGACTAACTATCAAGTATATAAAGTGGTGCATAACATCGAGTGGTGCATAATAAAGGGGTGTATAACATCGAGTAACCGGTTTCGGAGAATCGAGTTTTTAAACGAACCGACGCTTTTGGATCACACAAGAATCGAAATAAGTTTCTCACCCAGATTATAGAATACTCAGGTGTAGAGAAAACGATGCTCGATTCCGCATAAGTTACTATTAGCATTAAACATTTAAACATAGCCACTCAATTGAGTAAGAAAATGTCTGAGGCACGAAAAACGGTTTATAAGCTTAGAAAAAAGTAAGAACGGTTAGGTTAGGTACAAGTGGCGATACACCAACACTACAAATGTCAATCCCGGGATTTTGTTATGTGGATAATTCCTAACTGTCCTAACCGTTACTCCTCGAACCTTTAGATGACTTGATGAAGGACATCAAGTCTTTGATGTCTTGCTCCGCAATCTAGTGTATGGTATGCAGGAAGGGAACTCCCAAGCAGCACATTTTGACGCCACTCAGTGCCGGGCAGTTGCAGATGAGGTGCTCCAACTTACCAAGGGAGACTAAAGTCGCTCTGGCCCAACTTCGGTCTGTATACCGTAATAGGTTAAACACTTACTTATCCAGACTAAACAGCACCATTTCAAACACATGCCCTGCATGTGGAATATCCCCCCATGTTACTTTACATTTCTTGCACTGTTTAATTAAACCTACTCTTCTAAACCCCTTTCGCTCTGCTCCAGAGTTTGATGAAGATCTTCGGAATGATCATACACTCTAGGCAGGGTGAAGCATTGCTAACAACAACAGGTGCTCTACCGTTTCTTTGTCACCATCTTTACAACTCCTACAGCATAATCGGTAAGGCACTGACAGGTCAGTATCCCATTTTGGCCAAGTTTGCTTGAATATCCGGTACCCTGGGGAGGCGTCTTTCGTTGGCTTGACGGAGTCCCTGCAAAAAAGGCAAATACTCTGTAGAGTATTCCAACGCCTGAGTACTCCAATAATAGTCCAATTTCATACAAAAAAGGTGGTCGAAATAACATGGCGATGTCCTAGGATTGGACCTCCTACATATATAAAATTAGTACTACATGGAGTACTCCAATGTAAAGCGAGAGTTGGTGTAGGTGTTCCTGTTGTTGTTGTTGTAGCGAGGTGTAGCCCTGCCTAAATGTCAGACAGGGTCACCCCGAGTGTATTGCTCTTGGCCGGGTCGATATAAGAAAACGGCCGGGTCGTTTTTGCACGATGGGTACAGCACAAGTACTGGTACCGTTCTCGTAGAACCGGCAATACAAGAAACTAGCCGTGAAGGCTATGTAGGTCATTTAGCGTTACCCAGGGTTCACCAACTGGGAGGCGACCTACTTTTACACCCCTCTCTCGCTATGATTTGTAATACAACTGGAGTAATCCGTTTGGATTTTTTTTTATAAAATACTCTTGGGTTTGTGGTACATGGAGTACGGGATGTAGTACTCCTGGTTGGATTACGTGGTCCAATCCTAGGACAGTGTCATGTTAATTGGAGCACATTTTTTATATCGAATTAGATTTTTCTTGGAGTAGTACGGGTACTCCATATGGCGATGTGTATACCGAAGGGTTTTTTGTCTGGAAGAATCTAATTGGTCGTATTCTGCCTAGCAAGTTCGTCTGCCCTACAGTTTCCATCAATGTCTCTGTGTCCCGGGACTCATGTGAAGTATTCACATAGTTTTGTTGGGCCATCTCTTGATGGGTTCGACGACAGTTGTCGACTGTTTTTGGTAGCACAACGATCTTTGCTCCCAGGGTGAAAACTATACGATTTTCGAATACTGGAGTGTTGTGCTTGCGTCCCAACCGAGTGATTCCCTTAGACGGGTCGCTTCTCTTGCGACTACTTAGACCAAAGTTAATTGGCTAACTAAACCCGGAACGGGTCCAACACTCGACCCGCTGGGCACCGGCCCTGTCAGAACCGCTGCTTTACACATTAGAAGCGACACATAACTAGTATCTAATTAGTTCCACTATAAAGTGAAATTTGAACACCTTAGGCTTATTTACGCGTTTGATTAGAGGGGGACTAACAAAGGTTCGCCAAGTTGAATAGTGTGAAATGTATATGTAACGAAGTGCAAGGGGGTTTAATTGGCTCAAAAAGTTGACAGTTTATTCTTTGGACAAGCTATATTTTTACCGTTAGATGGCGGTGGGGTAACTATATTTACGATCCGATTCTGGTCTTTTTTGGCACTTGTGTATTAGAGTTGGGGTTTTTTTAGTTCAATTACAGTTCGATTAATTGAACTAGTTCAACAGTTTGTAATACCTACTGAACTTAAAAGTTTCAAAACATAAAACGTGGTGAGTTTCTCAGATAACTTTTACAAATGCTTTTCTGAAAAGTTGCCACAGCAAGTTTTAGTTCACTTTACTGAAAGAAATAGGGAACTATGTAGTTCCATTAAAAGATTTAGTTCAATAATTCAACAATTATTTTTTGTCTTTGAGCATTTATTAGTCCCTACGTACTATGGGGGCGGCTCTGACTAAAACATCAATAAACTTATCTATTTAAGTAAGTGTATGTGCATATCGACTTTTAACTAAAGTCGATTTAGCACCAACTCAGCGTCGTACTTTTGTTATGAGATCATGATGAATTTCTTTACTTTTATTGTTGTTGATTTTTTGTTTGTTTTTATTTTCAGTAACCGAAAACGACTAACTAAAAGTGATAATGAATTGCTTTGATGACGATATGGTAAAGGTATTATACATACCACACATAAGTACTGGTTGATTTTGGCTTCGCTTGGAAATGCGTAATGTAAGAAAAATGTCTCATTAAGGGTATTCACGTTCAACGCAAAGAAAGGCAATGACAGTGATTTGTGTTTTTTGACATTGGCACTTGGTGTGATGAGCGCATACTTCAATTGATATAATTAATTTGCCTATCACGTATTTACAACGCATTTTCTCTTTGTTGTGAATAATTATTTTTAGTTTAGAGAAGTATATTTAGAGGTGTGACGGGTAGAGATGTGAATACCGAGAAATCTAAAATCCAAATTTCGCTAAATCCAATGGCTACTGAACGGACTGTTAGCAAATTTTTAGTTTCTTCTCTGGATAAGTCTTTCGACATTGGCTATATTTTTTCCCGCTAGATGACGCTGCACTCGCTATAATTGCAAATTTTCTATTTATCATCTGGTTATATTCGTTCTTCTTCCGTTTGTTTAGGATATCATCAAAAACCCTTTTACAAAAACTAGGTGGCGCTAGAGTTAAGATAGCAAAAAAACGCAATTATCCGTTTGTGTGACTTTGAGTCTAATTACGGTAAGTAAAGATATGGTCAATATTTGGGGGTGTATTTCGCATGATGGAACAAGGTCCTTATGTTAAGAAGCTCTTGCGGTTTCGAGTAGAGTGATTCTGTTGAAAATCGGTCTAACACTGTAGCCAAGCAGTGGGATCGTATGTCTCGCTAAGTTCTAGTCGACGCTAGAACACTTTAAGGTTCCAGCAAACCCGTATGAACAACGGGTGAAAAAGATGCTGCTGCCAACAGACTACGCTGTGAACGGGTGCAGCCAGTGGAGTAAGTGAGCGTTATCATAAGATAAAGGAGGAAGAGAGACGCCGTTTTAGGAAAAAGAAACTTGAGGCGGAACGCCATAAGTGTGAAGAGCACGAAAATTCTATCAAAGACGGACTACCCGGCCATCTGGCAGAGCTGTTGAAAGCATGCATGAACTCTTTCGGCAAAAGATTAGAGCTTGAATGTACAAGACTACTATGCCGTTCGCACCGACTAACTTAATATACCATATAAGTTTCTATTCAGCGTGTTGTGCAAAAGACTAGATCCTACCGCAAGTTAAAATGATAGGACCTTATCAATATGGCTTCAGATCTCGTAAGTCTACCATCACCAGATCTTCACGATACGTCTTATCCTCTCCAAGCAATTCGAGGCACCTGCGCCTTAGCAGTCACGTCAGTGTTGATAGTTACAAATTTTGTGAGGGACTTCGTCCGTTTTGGAACCAACCGAAATTAATGTCAGTCTAGAAATCCAAAGGAAAATCACCCTTTCCAACATGTGCTACTTCGGACTGAGTAGGCCACTGAGAAGTAAAGTCCTCTCTCGACAGAGATCACGCTTTATAAGTCTCTCATCATACCTGTTCTGATGTATGGCTCGGGAATCATGGATGGTGTCAAGAGAAGATGAGATGACCCTTAGAGTATTTGAGAGAAGAGTTCTTCGGAAGATCAGCGAATTAAATCCCAAAATACTCCGAAGCTGCAGCCCGGAAGGTTTTCTATCTTCACCTCAATTTAGCAGCAGAGGAAGGGGTGGGCCTCGCTGAGATGGACACAACAAATTGGTGTTTCAAATTGTCATTAGTTGTCGTTAATAAGGAATGACTGGTCTGCCTCGATAGGCAGCGGTGAAAATGGCCCAGGCGATCCAATGCACTAAATGCCGAATCCCGAAATTTACGAAGCTCAAACGTATTAAAATTTGTATGCACATCCAGCTCTATGCGATCGAACAAAAGAAAAACCAGAGTCAAAATGCTTTTAAGGAGTTCAGCTTCTACTTATAAGGCCCGTATAGTGCACAAAGGAAATGCTTGTGAAAGGAAAGGTACTTTAAAAAGTCTTTGTTTAAGTATTACTCAGACAACTTGCAAAATTTCAATCAGTCTGTAAATAAATTCTCAGCTGAAAAGTTGCTACAGGAAGTTTAGTTCACTTTAATGAACGCACTAACAAACTAGTTCAATTAAAAGATTTACTTCACTAATTTTTTAGCTCAAATAATACTAAAGCCTTTTTAGCTTCGTAAATTTAGCACAGCTTAACGCATAACAGATTAAGTAAGATTTGATTATAAAGATATGCACATCTAATGCGTAGATGCAAAAGTTTTCACTTCAGCTTAAGCATGAACTATGCAATATATTTTAATTTACCCAAATGAAGTTATATTATTATTATTGAACCTATTTTGTTATGCCACTATGGTGGCCTCAAACTCGATATTGGTTATTTCATCGTTTATGAGAAGAATTATTTTATCGTCTCACGGTTGGGTTGTCAGCAGGGTGCATTATACGCAGCATCGTGCAACTATTAACTATAATTTTCTTACATATATTTTTTAGAAATATTAAGAAGTCAAAACTTTTAGCGCCATTGTTGTGAAACACACTCGGTGGGTCCAGAAAACGCATAAATACGGAGGCTCCCGTGAGAGTTGCAAAGATTCCCAATACATTTCCATATTCTGAACGAGTTTCCCATCTTTACAATATTTTCTAGAGGAAAAAGAGATCTTATCTTTCTAGAGTCCCAACAACTGGGGCAGCTTTGATGAAGAGATCGGCGGGCACCTTCATCATATGATCTAATCTTGTTGTGATCGCACCACAGGCAAAATAGCTTTGTTACTTTGAACTGTGTAGGCAACAGGGAGAAAAATTCGTCTCTTGACGAACTAAGATCACGCTCTAAAAGTCTCTCCATCGTGTATATCCAGATTTAGGGAACAGATCCTTAGCTTGATTGATGTTCCTTCTGCGAAGCCAAAGGTGAGTATATTAAGCTCTACGAGGTTTAAGCCTCTATGAGGATACTTCATCATCATTATTGGCGCTTGACCGCCTAAGCGATTTTGGCCGTTGCCTATTAAAGCACGCCAGTCATTCCTTTTTAGCGATAACTGACGCCAAGGGAGTTTAAATCGTTCTCCACCTGTTGTTTTCATCTCAGTCCTTCCTCTGCTGCCGAACTCGGGCGACGATAGGAAAATCTTCTGTGCTTAAGCTTCTGGAGAACTTGTCTCTCAAATACTTCAAGGGCCATCTTATTCTCTTGACATTGTCCATGAATCTGAGCCATACATCAGGACAGGCATGATGAGATACTTATAGAGCGCGTTGTTTGTTCTTCAAAAGAGGACTTTACTTCTCAACTGCCTATGAGGATACTTAAAAAAATAAAGAAATGTGTGGCCCGATATACCAACAGGTAAATGTTCATAAACCTCCGAAGAGATTTTCTCATCAAGCACAATTTGTGTGTCCTGCTTTGAATTTTTAGCTCCAAAATGACGGGGGGACCTGCAGGTTTTGCCCACGAACGGCATCTGCAAAACAGATGAATTTTTGCTAAGCAGCCTTTAATGGCAGACCAAGGAGCGAACAGGTTTGGAAAAACTTTTTTCCAAAAAATGTCTAATGTTACTTTTTCCGGTGTGAGAACCCGAAATCTGTGGTGCCGAGCACAATACTCATGAAAAAAGTGGAAGTAATGGAAAAAAGAGCGTGGCACCTCTCATTAAAACTTAATTTTTTAAGCTGGATATCTCTCTGAGGGGTCAAGGTAGAGACCTGAAAATTGGTAACGAAATATACGACATAATCCCATTCTCGTAGAAAAAAAATGGGAGTTATCGGAAAGGCGGCCGCCGTGGTGTAGCGGTTAAGTGTTCGGCCTTCTACACCAAGTCGTGGAGGTTCGATGCCCGGCAAAAGTAACATCAAAAATTATTTAGAAAAACAATTTTTCCAAACGGGGTCGCCCCTCGCCAACTTGTAGGAACACTCAAAAGCAACACACCAGAAGTTGGAAAGAGAAGCTCGGCTAAAAAATCTCGTTAGAGGTTATGATAACCTGTTGGTATATCGCCGCCATTCGTTTTTTTTTATCGGAAAAGGAGGCGTGGCACCTCCCCTACAAAATTTTTGTTTAGGGTATAAACATCTTCAGAAGGGGTCTAGTTAGGGATCTGAAAGTTGGTATGGAGATTTACGATATCAATTCCATTCTCACAAAAATAAGTGGCAGTTATTGTGAAAGGGGGCGTGGAACTCCCCATACAAACCTAATTTTTTAGAGGTTTTGGCTTGTTTTACTTACGTGACGTTGGATTGGAAGGCCTCTGTATTTAAATGATAAATAGTACGAAATACCTTTCGAAATCCCTTGACCGATCAATCAACGCATTACAATATTATGTGGGATTACAATTTTTTTTATATACTTTATATATAAAAAATAGTTCAAAAATACATTTAAACATACATACATGACCATAAAAATTTCGCACATAACAAATATTAGAAAATAATTGAATACTAAAAAAAAATATAACGAGCAAAAAGAAAAATGTTGCAAACCCCATTTTTAAAGACCACAAATTTGGTGTGAAAATTTGTTGGCGCTGCCTAACATGAGAAGAAACCATGAGCAATAGCAGCAACGAAGTAATTACTTCCGCAGCAACAACAACACTACAACATTTATTGTACGAAAAATTGTGCCAAGACAACAAATGCAATTGTTGTTTTGCCACAGAAAACTTACTTACTTTTCCACATGCCTAGACTTATCAAATATGGAGGTATGTGTACAAAGTGGTCAAAAACGGTACGCATGCAGCAGCAGCTCAAAAAACAGCAAGTGAGGAAGTGGAAGAGAATTGCATACAGCAAATGAACGAACTGCTGTTTTGGCTTAGTGCACAACAGCCCGCCACCACCTTTGCACAGTGGAGAGTTTCAAAACAAGTTTGTACCTAAAAAGCCGAGGATAAGACCTAGTATATGCTCTCATCAAAGAAATATTCGACGCACGTGCTCCTTGCCAGCCACGTTGTTGAAAGTAACATCATAGTTCAAACTGTGAGGGACTTCGTCTATTTGGGAACCAGCATTACACCGAAAATAATATCACTCTTGCCAACAAGTGCTAGTTTGGACTGAGTAGGCAATGGAAAAGTAAAGTCTCTCTCGAAGAAGAATCACGCTCTATAAGTCTCTCATCATACCTGTCCTGATGTATGGTTCAGATTCTTGGACAGTGTCAAGAGAAGATGAGATCCCCTTGGAGTATTTGAGGGAAAAGTTCTCCAGACGATTTATGGTCCTTCCCGTGATGCTAACGGCGAGTATCGAAGGAGATTTAACCTATTACCTTTGGACCTTCACTAACGTGAAACTGCCTCCGCGGACTTACTGATGTGTCTTCCAAAAAGGCAGACTATCACACGCCCACGTTGACCTACGACAAGAACAACATGTGGCAAAGATGAGTATCTACTCTTTTAAACGGCAGATGCTTTGACAAAGAAGGTTGCAAAGATACAGGCGCGCATTACCTATGCGAATGTCCAGCTCTAGTGCATATTAAGTTTATACTCTGAGAAGTTGTTGTGGCTGTTAAGACAAAAATACTCCCCGAAGGTTATGGGGAGTGTTGTCGAAATTGACAGTCCTTGACCGGATGTGAACCCGGTACGCTTCGGTACTGCCCGACTGTCGTGGTAGCGATTTGGTATGACCAGTGGAACCTTGTAGGTCATTACATCTCTCCATCCGTAAGGAAGGAGAAGATGGGTAATGAGAGGCATCATATCCGTAGATAAACATCGAGTTAGCACGTCATTGCCTATGTGCATATTAGTCGCCTCTTACGGCCGGTATGCCTACCTCGGCCATATTCTAAACCCCTAACCCGCAGGGTGTTACTTAATGCCGGAAGTAAGTGACATTGCGAACTAATCGAAAAAGAACACCAGCAATTTTATCGACGCCAAATGGTTTGAGCGTAACTAACGCAGTCCAGCGGAAAGTACATCACACTGGCGCCCAGCGCGCGACTTGGACTCGGGGTTATTCCACTTTCGGACAGCACAACAACCAAAAAACCGGTAGATATAGAAAGGACCTAGACAGGAATAATGTAGATGACTAAGATGTCCTGATTGGATCTTGAGGGAATTCATAATAAGTAGGTGCACTACCTTCCAACGGATCGTGGCAACCTCGTCCCCTTGACCGAACCTATTCTACCAAAATAACACTAAGTATTACCCTCTAGTATGTAAATGAAAGGGGTGGCCCTTGACAGGTATACAACCCGAAGTCTTAATCTGAATCCCCCCAATAGGGGGGTTAAAACGCAGGAAAGAGTTGAAAATGATCGTCACAGGAAGCTTCTAGTATATGCCAAGAGCATAGAGTTATTCCTAAACGGGGATCCTGGTCTAAGAAACTTCTGGTAACATTATGGACATTTTCAGTCTATGTAGTTTCTTGACACATCGGCCAGCTCAACACTGAGGGTTTTTTTTTTTGGTACTTGATAGCGTTACGTGGAGTCTTGAGGGACCGGCTAACTCAACTTCAAATAACTCTAAGTATTTCTTTGCCTAAACGGTAATAGCTCTTAATCTTTCCCCTTGCACCACAAAATAGCACACTGTGCACCACAAACAACGCCACCTTAAAACAGGTGTCCGACATAACGAAAGTTTGGCTTTTCTGCACACGCAAACACACACAGATTCATAGTTTTAAGGAATTTATAGAAAGAAAAAAACACATAGCAATAAAAAGGAAAACAAAAAATTATTGGTGGCATAAAAATGTGTGTTATAAGCGTCAAAAAATATTTCTACTGTTTGATAGAGTTTCATACCAATTCGCTGGGGCTTTGACGCAAATGTGCACGACGTGCTTGCGATTTTCCGCTAGACGCTGCTCCCGCCGCTGATGTTGTTGTTGTGTGTTGTGGTGATGCAGCTCTTTGTGGCGCTTGCATTTGTTTGACGTAGTGTTGTTGTTGTTGTTGCTGAGGTGGCATTTTATTGTTGTGTCTGTATTGATGTTGCTGATGTTGTTGCCGTAAAGCGGTCACATTTTGTGTGCTGCTCTCACCAAAATAGAAACTCTCACTACGTCCGCCGCCGGGCGCTGCTGGAGGTGGCGTTAGTGGCGGTGGTGGTGAATCCAAAATACCGCTATAAGGTCGTGGTGTGCGATATTGCTCATACATAGAGATGGGACGTGGTCTTTGTTGATGTTGTTGTGCGGTGGATATGGCAGCATTATTACTGTTGTTGTTGCTGTTGCTGTTAAAGCCATTGCTGTTGTTGCTATTTCGATAATTCACATGCAAACTTATTTTCGATTCAGCAATGGCATCTTGTAGTATGGCTTGGGAAGAGGCGAAACGATCGCGCTGTAATTGGGACATTTGCTTTGGGTTAGCTGCAGTTGCGCCATCTATGTAGTGTGTTTGGTGTGGATGAAGATGATGCTGTTGTGCATGTTGTTGGTAATTGGAAAAATTTGTCGTTGTGCTACGTTGCATGCCGCCCGCACCCGTACTTGCGCCGCCGCCCCCACTCGAGCCACTCCCGCCATTGTTGTTGTTGTTTGTTATATCAACGTTTACGTGCGAGCTTCGCCACATTCCTGTAATTGTTTTTGTTATGGTTGCTAAAGTTTTTTTTGTTTTTGCAATCGCTGCTGTTTTACTTGGTTATCTTATTACTGTGAATTAAATATTTATCTTTCGTCTGTTTGTCTTTGCTGATGACGACACCGCCGACACAATTTTTTTATTTTATTATTTTTCGCTATTTTTGGGCAAATGATGTGCGCACCTTAGCGTTCCGATGACGATGGCACATCGATGGTAGTAAAGTTTATTTTTCTAACTTAATTAAGTGTTTTTTTCATTAATGTTCTTTGGCTTATTCGTTTATTGTATGCTGTTTGGAATGGTTAATCGATATTGATGCTATGAATAAATATATTTAAATGTTTTCACGATCCTGGTGTTTAAACCTTTTAGTTTTTAATTTTATATCATATTTTTATATTTACTAGTATGAAAATATACCGCCTATACCTCAGTTTTTTCAATTTCCGGCACTGATAATGGCGGATCTAGAGAGGACAGCTCGATAAAACCCGAAATTATATGCGTCCGTGCCATGTTGCGCTGGTTACTTTTGGCACACCGAATCAAGGGGTGGTATGCGACACCATGCCCATTGGATGGTTTTCATGTAGGGAGTTTACTAAAGCATCTGTATTAGAAGGCTCCTTCCGGATACCGCTCCACCGCCGGAAGTAACGTTGGACTTGCTCTTGTATGAGGCACTGTCGTAGTTGGCCTTTACCATCTCACCTCTTATTTTTCAAGGTCATGAAAAGGTCTCGGCTAAGTAGATGACCAAAGCACCTGCGAGGGAAAAAATGCCGCCTCTGGACTAGGCGTTGAAGCATTACCAGTACACTTTTTCAAGCCCGGGACCGGTCCGATGGTGCCAGGAATACCTTTACGGCAAACAGCGCTAAAGCCCTCGAGCGAAAGCTGAAATCACCCGAAATCGGAGCAGCCAAACCCCTTCAGGGTAAGGCAAATTCGAGGAGCAGTGAGCAGACGGCGAGTCTCCACAGGCTCGCAATTACATATGTAACAGGTCGGGGGAGCCGGCCGTCATCCCTTTACGCGAGAAGGGTCAGCCCCTTAATCTTACCACAAGCGCCGACGCAAATAAGCGTAAAATGGCACTCTAAGTCCGACACAACGAGATCGCAGAGCGGCAGCAAAAATATCTGTGAGGTGGGAGAATGTGTCTCGCAGCGGGCTGAAGGAGGATCAAAAGGCCTAACTGTTGCTGTTGTTGTTAAGACCTCCCTAGCCTGGGCAAACAAAATTTTCGCCGCTAGACAAGAGAGCGAAGTAGGGAAATGCGGACAGAGAAGAGAAAACCAAGGGGCCAGCCAAATGCACTAGCCTCTAAGCGACAGCGTTCTCAGGAAAGCAACACTAGTGAATCCAAGACAACTGGAGGCATATCCTGGCCCTTTAGTTGATCTCCTGCGCTGTCGAACGTTCGGTTAAGCTTGATAAAGAGGCAATGCCCCTTAGTCTATCTATAGTCTGGGCCAGACTTGGTACGAAACTCCTTGCAGGCAACGAGACTGGGCCAGGATACCAGCAGACGAACCGTCGACATCGGAGGCCACATTGAGGAACAAATGAAAGGGTAAAGCAGAAGCAGCGCAATGTGACACTTGTCTTTAGCGATGAATCGCTCCCTGCACTTGAGACCTCTGGTGGAGTTATAAACTTCTATTTCTACTCCATTACTCTGCGGATCCAGAAGAAGGAATGAATCGTCACGGATGAGCAGGTAGTCGACTCTGAGAAAATCCAAAGGGGTTCGAGGGAGACGTGATGTCCGACAACGCCTGAGCAGAGCGGAAAATTCTAAATATGACACCGCGAAAGACTCCGAAATCGAAACGCTTTCCAAGTCAGTTTTGAAGTCTCATACACTCATTGGAAGTGAAATACATCGACTAAACTTTAGACAGTAAGCTAAACTTAGTGTACCAGGGTACTGCGCCGCTGACGAGATGGCCACAGAACTGCTAAACAATTACCAAAATTGTTACTCCTCTAACCACGAGTAGGCATAGGTTTTTTTGGCTTTCAACAAAAAAGCCTTGTCCGATGTGGGCACCTGAACGCCCATGTAAGGTGTCGAGGCAGACTTAGGCTGGAATAAACAAGAACCGAACAAGGTTCAACATCAACCTCAAGCGCCCCTTCGGAGATCCATTGATCGGAATTCTGTCCGATTGAGGTACATGGTGAACGTATGGGATTTCTAGCAAATTAACTCTGTCGCACCTGTAAGGGAGAGAAGCAGATAGAAAGTGTTAACACTTCATATGCAGGTGTCACGCGCTAGCTAAAATTTGGAAGGATTGTCCTGACGAGTGTTTCATCGCTAGATGGCGCAGGAGTTGCTATATTTGCAAAATTCGTATTAATGTTCGGATTCTGTCCTTTTTTTGCACGAATGGTTGATAAGTAATCAAAAACTATGTTGCAAAAAACCTCGCTAGGTGGCGCTGGGATGGAAATGTAAAAAAACGTTTGTATTGATTGTCTGTCTTTTGTAAGTTTCGCGGACGAAGTCGGGGGAACTGCTAGTCTAAACTAAGGTTACATAGATACTCATTCATGGAGTTTATTTTTTTTCGAATATTATACCCAGCGTACTAGTAATAGTACAAGGGTTATTGTACACATAACGGTACTACGTAACAGCACAAAATAATCGAGATAGATATAAAGTTCCATATATGAAAGTTCGTAGGCTGAAAAGAGGAGTTGATGAAGGTTACTTTCTAGCCAAAGTAGGTTGCTAGGTAAATAGGCGAAATCGGATGATAGCCACGCCACCTTTTTCGACATCGAAAATCACATAAATTATCATATCACGGTAGCTGTTGTTGCTAAAATTATATAATTTTATAGGTGAACCCGCCTTGGTCATTCTATTATGATTTTCTGATAAATTGTTTAAAGTGGGCGTGGCACCCCATTTTTGAAAATTCTACTGGTCATAACTTTTTAAACTGATCGCGGTAGAATTATGAAAATTGGCAGAAGGTATACTAGCAGTATAGGGAGTATACCTTATGAAATTGGACGAAATCGCTCCCCGACCACGCCCACTTTCGATGTGGAATATTTAGAAAATCACATAAATAATTCGGCAAGGTAAATAGCTCAAGTACATATCGACGTGCCATACGAAAACTAACACTTTTATTTTGTGTCTGACGAAAAGTAACACTTTCATTTTTTCTCTGAAGAAAATGTACTACATTAAAGTGTTAGTTTTCGTCAGAACAAATTGAAAGTGTTATTTTCCGTCTTACAGAATTTGAAGTGTTAGTTTTCGAAAAAAATTTAAAGTGTTAGTTTTCGTATGGCAGGTCGATATGAAGTACTATTTGGTAGGTAAATCCTCCTGGTAATTTTATTGTGATTTTCTGTTAAATTTAAAAAATGGGCGTGAGACCTTTCAGTTTTAAGGGGGCTGGGGAATTTTTCGAAATTTCGACTGGT
This sequence comes from Campiglossa producta, assembly GCA_964058755.1. Taxonomy (NCBI): domain Eukaryota; kingdom Metazoa; phylum Arthropoda; class Insecta; order Diptera; family Tephritidae; genus Campiglossa; species Campiglossa producta. The sequence goes on from CAXKVI010000003.1 coordinate 105,577,529, forward strand.
CATAGCTTTAAAACTGATTATAGTAGAATGAAGAAATTTGGCACCACTGGGTATTTAATGTGCGATTTACTGGAACTTAGACATCCTTACTTGTTTTTTATAACTTTTTCGGTTACGGTTATTACTTAAAATTAAAAAAAAAAATTATATGGTAAATTTTTTTTTTTTTCAATTTTAATAGTTTTTTGTTTATACGTTTTTCAGCGTTTTTAACCTATATTTTAATTCGGTTTTTATGTTAATGGAATTTATATTTTTTCGAAATTTTTTCTTGTTTTATTTCAAATTTTGACGATTTTTTTAAATTACACTTTTTTTAAATTCCACACTTTAATGAACTATTGGCACCGCATTTTTTTTTTTTTTTGTGAGAAACGGGTTTTGCCCTTGTTTACCACTTTCGATGATTTCTAAACCACTTAAGAATATTTTTGTGATATTAAATTTTTTTTTTTAATTTCGTATCATTTCCGATGCAAAATTGCAAGCTTTAAAACACCAAATAAAGTTGAGCAGTATAAACACACCCAACAACAAATTAATGCCTAATTAAGCTTTGGAATATTTTATTTTTAATATTTTTCTTTGTATTTTCGATTTTATTTTTTTTATTTTTTTTTTATAATTTACAATTTAGGGTGCGGCAAAAACGGTAATGGCAGTGTCAGCAGTACATTGCCATAATGACAAACCAAATCACGGCCAGAACCGCATTTCACAGCAACAATTTTTCATGCATATGTAATTTGTGTAATGCATATGTGGATATTGAGATATGTAAGCGAGTAAGTATGTTAGTTGTAACCGTTGTACACGCGCACACCACACTACGAGTTAACGCCACGTTTATATGTTTGCTGCTTCTTGGCAAAACGTTGGAGCGCGCGACACAGTTTATGCAAAACACCGTCCTCCCATCTACCGCACTGAGTCGAATTTCTAAACGTTATTGGCTAGCTGTTTTGTTGGTCCGTCAACTAGCCAGCTGAGTTGATTGTGGAATATTTATGTGTAGATAGATAAATACGTTTTACGAGTTATTTTTATTTGGTTGGTTGGTTTCGGGCTGGTTGCTCAGCTGGCTTTTTGTGCCGTTCTTGGAGCTCTTCGGTATGTGTGCGCGCTTGGCTTGTTTTAGCGTTTGTCAAAAATACAGTGCAAGCAAAAAAAAAAAAAAAAAAAAAAAACACGAAACGATTGTAAAACACACGAATGCCATGTAAAAGCTAAAACACCGTAATATTTAGTATTCAATGGCATGTACGTACCGCACCGCACCGTACCGTAATGGATAAATGGACATTCGAGTAAAGCGAAAATCTTTTTATTTTTTAACGTGAACTAACAGAAGTGAATTAAAAAGTTAAAAAGAAAATTTAAAAGACATACTTAGTACGAAAGAAAAACTGTATACCCAGTAGTAAGTTTTATTAGCCTATAGGACTCTTAAAATTACTCGATCAATTCGATTATTCGAAGCTACGATTCCCGATCAAATATAAGTGTTCGAAAGAGCTACTTTTTTCAAATATTTGATAAACTGCGGATATCCGACGGTAATTCGAATACTTGTTATAATTTCAACGTTCAATCGTTGCGTTGTCACGTTTAATTAATGCTTTCCATATTTCAAAAAAACTTATGCAAACTTTTGGACACAAAAAACACGAAGCGATTTTGCTTTTGCCATCAGTTCGGATTTTTAAGTTCTTGAATGCTGGTTTTAGGGTTTTCCATGTATATGGTTCCTGTAAGGACAATAATGGCGACCTGGTAACCGACGTACAGAGTGTACTTAAATTATGGAGGGAGCACTTCTCCACACTGCTAAATTGCGATGGAGTCATCGAACCCGATATCCCAATCCCTGAGGATGGAAAAGTCGTCCTACCACCTGACTATGATGAAGTGAGGATAGCTATATCCCGCCGAGCAGTTCAAACACGGAGGCGAAGAGCTGGTAAAAAGAATGCATCAGCTCTTATGCAGAATATGGTCAGACGAGTGCATGCCTCCGGATTGGAATTTAAGTGTGCTCTGCCTAATCCACAAGAAAGGCGATCCCGCTAACCACACCAACTATCGCGGAATCAGTATTATTAATATCTCATATAAGGTTCTTTCTAGCGTATTGTGTGAAAGAGTGAAGCCCATCGTAGACAAACTGATTGGACCTTATCAGTGTGGATTTAGACCTGGTAAGTCTACCATCGACCAGATTTTCACGATACGCCAAATCCTGGAGAAGACCCATGATAAAAGAATCGACACACACCATCTCTTTGTCGATTTTAAAGCTGCTTTTGACAGCGCAAATAGGAGCTGCCTGTATGCCGCCATGTCTGAATTTGACTTTCCTACTAAGCTTATACGGCTTTGCCAAATGACGTTGAGCAATACCACAGCTCCGTCAGAATCGGGAAGGACCTCTCTGAGCCATTTGAAACCAAACGAGGCTTCAGACAGGGCGACTCACTTTCGTGCGATTTCTTCAATTGGAAACCCCAAGAGGGTTCAAGTCATCTTTCACTTGTTGTTTCCATCTCAGTCGAGGCCTCTCCCTTCCTCTGCTGCCGAATTCGGAAGTCGATAGAAAAACCTTCTGTGCTGGAGCTTCTTTGTCCATTCGCATAACATGACCCAGCCAGAGGAGCCTTTGGGCTTCAATTCGCTGAATTATGGTCAGGTCTGCGTAAAGCTCGCACATCACGGGAACAACCATAAATCTTCCGAAAAACTTTTCTCTCAAATACTTCAAGGGCCATATCATCTTCTCTTGACACTGTCCATGATTCCCAGCCGTACATCAGGACTCGTATGATGAGAGACTTATAGAGCGGGATCTTTGTTCGTCGAGAGAGGACTTTAATTCTCAATTGCCTACTTAGTCCAAAGTCACACTTGTTGGCAAGAGTGATTCCCCGTTGGATTTCTAGACTGATATTGTTTTCGGTGTTAATTCTGGTTCCCAAAAAGACGAAGTCCCTCACTGTTTCAAATTTGTAACTATCAACGGTGACTTGGCTGCCAGAGAGCAGGTGCGCCGACTCTTTCTTTGATGACCCGAAAAATCTGACGTCAGATTCGGATTCAGCACACCCAAAAGCTTTAGAAACCGATGAGAACCCATCTGGCATTTTTTTTGCCTGTTGTACAGTGTAATTGATAAATTATTATTTTGATTTTTTAGTTATAATCATAATATCGTGGTTTCCATTTTTTTTTTTTTTGACTTATCGGTTTTAATTGTCTTAATTAGATATTTTGGACCCAGTAGTGATCTGGGAAGTAAATTTCAGTCTCTACAAGTCCTCATGTATGAGTCGGAATCATAAAGCCTATAGGTATTAGACGACCCTATCGGTATTAGACAAGATGACCATAAGATTGATGGTTCTTCTCGTTATAACAACGGCTGTCTGAGGTTATGAGTATGGATAAAGATCGCCCACCAACAACACCTAACATTTCTTAGTTGGGAATAGCATGTGAAGGACGACTTGATCTCCGTTTCCAAATGGATCAACTATTTCTAAGAAATCGAGTAAAAATATATTTTTCAATTACTTAATACTCTGTTTTTAACACTACTGGGTATAAGAGAAGAAGACAATTCAAAAAACCTGAGCTCAAACTAAGCTTGAGCTAGTACTAAATTACAGAAAGAACAAATAAAATAGCACAAACGCGATCGTTTTATACTAAGCTTAAATACAAACGGGAATATTATTTCACTTAGGCAAACTGTCGATTTAGACTTATATTAGAGACGTAGTGAGGTGTTAAGGCCGCAACGGAATTCCAGTATAAAAGAAAAAAAAATAGATATCTAATAATAGTATCTAACACAATAACAAATTCAAACTGAAAAATGAACGCTTAAAGAATTCGTAATTATAAAAACACCATGAATATTTTATTTATTGTAACTCGGCTAGGTCACAGAGCACACAACGCGCAAACAGTCAGCAAGCTGAGTTAAGACGTTACAACTTTAGGCGAACGAGCGAGAGCGATTGCCAAGTACCAATAGAGTCTATTGAATAGACCCAACGACCAACCGACCAACCAACGTAGCAATGTTATTACATTGAAAAGATCGATCACACGCTGCAGTTGTTGTTTTAATTTTTCAATATTTTTGTTATTTCAATTTATTTTGTTTAATTTACTATTTTTGTTTTGTAACTTTTTCATATATGTAAATATTTTTGTTTTTTTGTACAATTTTTTTTTCTCTTGGTAGGTATTTTGTCACCCGCCACGCCAGCGCACAATCAGCGACAATACAATTTAATAGACAACCAAAGCGTTGGGCTAACAAAAACAAACTGAAAATCGTTGACAATCGTGGTTAAGTTGTCTTTGCTCCGACTGAGAGAATAATAAAAGTCGTAAAGCCAGTGTTAAGTTGCTGGCTTGTTGTTGTTATTGTAATAGAGTGTTTTTGTTGTTGTTGTCACTTCTGCCACTGTTGGCTGTACTCAATACTACTACTGATATGCCACCGCTAAAAGGCAATTGGCTATAGTGATGGACAGAATTGAGTAACCGGATAAGCTCAACTGGGTCATTTCATAACTGCCGTTCAATTTGCACAAGTAAACGGCAAAGGCACCGAAGCTCAAATTACAAGACAAAAAAAAACTGTTTAGAAAACGATTTTAAAGTAGTCACTAGATGAATCGGAGATAAATAATAATAAATGTTCTTTAATCAGATCCAAATTTACCCAGATGCACACAATATTCCACTTTCTCGGCACCATCTAGCGTCCAATCCGTCATTTTGGTTGTAGTTCCTGCGGCTTAACGGTAGATGTCGCCAATAATTGTTGATTAACCGGCGACATCTAGCGTATCAACCGCTCAATTTGCTAAATTTGGTTGTGTTTCTTGCTGTTTTTGTTTGTTTACCGGCGCTAGATGTCTCCGAAACTCTCATTTTCTTTCATTTGGTTGTGTTTCTGGCTGTTTTTGTTTATTTATCGGAAGTGTCTTGTCAGCGAACATTTTTTTGTGCTCTTATATCTGTTCAAATCTTCTTCATTTTTGGGAGTTTATAATGCTCAAGTTAATTCCCAAAAACGCAGTTAATTCCGGATTTGCGTAATGTATCATCCCTATAAAATCCTTTTCATAGATCTCAAAATCCGCTTGGATTTTTTAATGACTACTGGAATAACTAAATTTTGGAGGCTAACTTCGAAAAACGAGGTACGTAGTTTTTTTAAGTATATCTAAATCTCTTCAAAAGTTGGCTAGATCCCATACCCACCCGGCTGCTGTACAGTGTTATAAAAATATAATTGATCAAATGATAGTTCAAACGAATGGGACGTTCGCTCACGTTTGCAATACCAATTACCCCGTAGTTTTTTATGTATGTCTGTACACTAATTCAGTATATGTATATTGTTTTTTTTTCAATTACTCTAAGTGAAAAGTTCAAAGAAAAGAAACATAAAAAATTGTTCTTTTGAAGTTAAATAGGCTATGCTGCGAAATCAGATGATAACTAGGTAAAGAATTCTATAATTTTAAAAAACTTACAAAATCAAATACCTACTTCAAAGGGCAAGGTTATGTACCTGATATCCGGATCATTAAATACTTCGAACTTTCCAACACTAATAGCCGCCAACAATGCAGGCCACGATTGGTAAAAACTTAAAGTAACAACTACAATGATCAAGTCAACAATTACAACACACATACAAATGTACTATATTTCCATTGTTTTTCAAAGCTGAGAGAACGCAGCACCAGCAGAAGCTTCAATATACTGTAGATACACAGGCGGCGAAAAAAATAGTTTCAGTTAAAAAAAAAAAAAACTGATAAAGGCAATCCCGTTTCTGTCTTAGCCACGTATCTACAAAATGGAAATATTTCATAAAATAAAGAAACCCAACTAAAATTTTCAAGTTTTACATACTAAAAAGGTAAATACGAAGTAACTGATCGCAGTATCTAACAACCATGAAGGTTTGTATATTTTACTAAACTCATTTTAAATTCTGATTTCCTGATGCCTTAAGGGCATTTCCAGAGGTCAGAGACGGGACGATATGGGCCATTGATTAACCAGCAGCGTATATAAGACTACCACAAAGAAGACAGGGAGATTTAAATTTGAAAACTACGTTAACGCCGAGTATTTTACGAATTTTTAAGTAATATGGATTTTCAAAAAATGTAGAAACTTCGAAAAACATAGTTTTTGAAAAAGAAAATTACTATGCAAGTTTGGATTTTGAAAAGCTTACATTTAAGAAATTATAACCGAAATTTTTACATTTAAGAAATTATAACCGAAATAATCTTGGAATTTCAAAAGATGTTGGAACTTTGAAAAACGTAATTTGCAATACGAAATTTTAAGTTTGAAAATTTTAAAGTTTGGCATTTCGAAGAAGTTTTATATTTCGAAAAACATAATTTTTGAAAACTGAAATGACTATGAATCTTTTCATTTTGAAAAGTAAGAATTACGGAAATATTGCGAATTTTTAATAAGGAAGCTGAGAAATATTGAAATTGCCTACAATTTTGGAGCTTTAAAAAACATATAAAAAAAAAATATTATAAAACTTTGATTTTGTAAAATTTTAAAACTCTTGGAAGTTCAAAAGATGTTGGAACGTCGAAAAACATAATTTTAAAATTACTACGAAACTTTAAGTTTAAAAATGTTACATATTATGAGCAGGGAATTTCGAAAAAGTTTGATATTTCAAAAAATATAATTTTTGAATTTTTTCATTTTGAAAAGTTAAAATTTCGCAAAATTGAAATTTCGAAAATACATATTGTGAATTTTTAATGTGGAAGCTTGAAAAATCGTGGAATTTCGTAAAATATTGGAAAAAATTAGTATGAAACTTTGGATTTTGTAAAGTTCAAAATTCTAAAATTTTACAAATTTTTAAATATGGAACTTCGGAAATCATTATTTAAAAAAATGACTGGAACTTTCGATTTTGAAGAAATATTTTTTTTTTTTTAATAACGCCCTATTTCTAAATTTGGTTTAGAAACGTCCTATCTGAGGATGTGTCCAACGAAAACTCAATACACCCTCAGCTGAGATGGGGCGCTTTTGGAAAATACTTTGATGTAGGACGATCCTCCACTCATCAATCGACCTCCCATCTGGGGTTATTTTTTTGCACCAGTGAATAAACAAATACAAATGCAAAATTCGAGTCGAAAGTTAACATTACCAAGTTGGCTCAAAAATTTTCTTTTTTTTTTGGCTCACTTCCAATTGCTCTCGCCCGCTCCCAGTTTTGAGCTTACGACTGAATTTTACAATTGAGGGCTTGGCGGTTTTGTGCCCAATATTATTGTTGCTTTTTTGTTACAACAATTTGATCATGTCAGAGAGCGCTAGGATAGTTTACTCTCTGCACTCATGCAACAGATGAGAAGCGCGAACTAGAAAAAATATAGGTACGTGAGATACATATATGTAATATATGCCAGCAAACATGTTGGAGTCGTTTATAATTTAAGAAAATAGATCGCGGTAAGGGGGTGGTGTGGTACTTCTCATGCAAATGGCATTTTTCATAGTACATAATTATCTTTGCAAGTTTTCATGCTACACGACTGAAATTCGGTACGAAGATATACGAAGTTAAACTCCAATTACCCTAGAAAAATGGAGATTAAGGGAAAGGGGGCGTGTCACCCTTATACAGATCGGAAATAAGGTAATATGTATTATATATTTCCTAATGTATCGCATGAGGCTCTTATCGGACAACTATCAGGAACTTGACTTTGAAAACAGCCCTTTATCTAACTCTCATGAATTCAAATGTTTGCTGGGTATGCATATATTTTAAAAAACATATATTATTGTATCGTAAATAAGTATATTTATATGTTGGTATGTCTAACATGCTGCAGGCATTGCGGAAGACATTTTGGCCACCCTTCCTATTTTGGTGCAATGAGAAAATCAATTGCCCATGCTAATCACGTTTTGTGTTTAATGCACTTCCTTTCGAAAGCGAGTGAGATTTTTAACTGAGTTTGCCAAAAACGCTCAAGCTGACATGTTCAAAATGGCTATAAAGGATTGTTTAAAAATATATAGTAAAAAAATGTTAATTCTCAAGTTTTGACATTTTTGTGATTACGCCTAAAAGTTTGCAACCGTTTTGAATGATGGCGCCTAAAAGTATGCAATTTTCTTGGGTAGGGGATAGAAGCAAGGGCTAAATGTTTCACAGCGGACTACATCTACCAGATATATTTAATACAACGGGAATTTATCAATTTACTTTGGGTATTTCGTTTATAGCACTTTTCGAACAATATGGGGATTCATTTAAAGCTTTGTAAACCTGATAAAGCTTATAAACCTCATAAATATGTCACTTTTCATAGCAGTTTACTAGGTTTATACATTTTATAAGCTCTATGAGGCTTTTATAGCTTTAAATAAATTCCCTGATTGACAATTCTCTTCTTAGAATTTCTTCAAGTTTTGAAAATATCAAAAACTTCCGAAAATCCTTCATTTTTTTTAAATAGAATTTCTAAAGTGTTCTGAATATTGAAGCAATGTGGAATTTCGAAAAATTGTTAAAAAGAAAATGACTATAAAAAATGGGTTTTACTTGGATTTTACATGAATTTCGAAAGAGTATGTAATTTCGAAAAATGTTAAAACTTTGAAAAGTCTGAATAAAAACACTATTTTAAGAAAAGATGACTAGGAAAAGTTATCCTTTTACTAGGACCTTACAAAATATTCGTATTATATGGAATTTCAAAAATTGTTTGTTTACCAAAAAAATTTAAATTCGAAGTTTTCAAAATATTAAGAATTTTGAAGTAAATGGAATTTTTAAAAATCTTGAAATTTCGAAACATGTTGGAATTTCGCAAAAACTTGAAACTTTGTTAATTTTTCGAATCCTGAATAAAAACATAATTTTAAAAAAAGATACATAGTTACAATGTTCATTTAAAATTAAAGAATTAAAAAAAAAACAAAAATTTTAGATGTTGAAAAGTTAATATTTTAAATTTTTAAGTAATATTGAATTTCGAAAAAATTTTGAACTTCGAAAAGTTTCCGAATTCGGAAAAAACATACCCCTTTATTAATAAAAAATATAATAAACTTTTTATCTTTTTATCTTATAACTCAAAATTTGTATGGAAATGTCATTTAAAAAAATGCTTAGGTTAGCGTTAGGTTCAAGTGGCTGCCGCAGAGACACACCTAGGCCAGTATACAAAGGCCCGTTGTGATACTACCAACACTAGGAAAGTCAGTTCCGGGACCCTGCCATATGGAAAATACCGGTATTATCGGAATTCTCCACATAGAAGAATCCCGGGACTTAAGTTCCTATACCGACCCCGTTACTCCTCCTCGAACCATTCAGATGACTTGATGAAGGCCATCAGGTCCTTTATGTCCAGCTCCTTGACCTGGCGTAGGCTAACCAGGAAGGGAACTCCCAAAAAGCCGGGCAGTTGCAGATGAGGTGCCCCACCGTTTCCTCCTCCTCATCATCCTTACAACTCCTACAGCATCGTCGGTAGGGCACAAGACAGTACTCCTTGTCATACAGCGATTTTTCAATAACAGAAACTAGGCTGTGAAGCGCAGTTTCTGTAGATTTCCCTTTGGTGTATGCATACTGATAGCTACAGATCAGGTTGCTATCAATAGTAGAGGAGAGGTAGTCATTTATTATCCTCTCGAAGGTTTTGAGCACAAAGGATGAGAGACTGATCGGCCTATAGTCCTTGGGCTCGTAATGAGACGCCTTCCCCGCCTTAGGAATAAACACTACCGTGGTACTTCTCCAGGAGCACGGAATGTAGCTAAGAGCCAGGCAGGCTGTATAGAGAAATACCAGCCATTTGGCTGATGTCTCCAGCGAGTTTATGAGTTGTGCGGGAATAATCCCGTCTGGCCCGGCAGCCTTGAACGGTTCGAAGCTTTTAACCGCCCACCTAACCTTTTCCTCCGTGATGGGATGTATACAGCCAGGTTTGTTGTAGGTGCTAAGGGTTCCTCATGCAAGTTCCCTGGGAAGTGCGTATTCAAGAGCAGCTCTAGGGTTTCCCTCTCCGTGCTGGTCCAGGATCCGTCAGGTTTGCGCAAATAGCTTGTGGCTGTTTGAATTTTTGAGAGCACTCGTCTAAGTCTCGCTGTATCGTCGACATTTTCGACCCCAGTGCAGAAATTTCTCCACGATACTCTCTTCGCCTGCCTCAGAGCTTTTTTGTAGGCCCTGAGTTTAACTTTATATTCGAGCCATTGAGTCTCCATGCCAAGGCTCTTGGCCTTATTAAATTGTGTCCTACATGATTTTCGGAGCGAGTCCAGGTCGTAGGACCACCAATGCGGCCTATGTTTACCGCGTGGTTTTGGCACTGGGCAAGCCTGCTCTAGGGCATTCGAGAGCGCCGTTGTAAAGGTCTTTACCAGATCCTCCAACTCCCCTACTGATGAGGGGACTTGTGGGGGCAGTGCTGGTAAGTCCCTAGATAGTATTTCATTGTGTAGCTGCCAGTTAGTGTTACGTGGGTTGCGTTTAATAACCGGCTGCTCAACAGAAAAGTCTAGAACTAATTCTACGTACCGGTGGTCGGAGAATGAGTCTTCATCGAGAACGCGCCATTTTCTGACCCAATCATAAGCGCCTTCGCTGCAAATAGTGAGATCTATGACCTCCCTACGGGTTTTAGTAATAAACGTAGGTTCGTTACCTACGTTTCAAACTACCAGGTTAGTTGTTAACAAATAATCTAACAACGACTCTCCTCTAGCATTGATATCGGAGCTTCTCCACTGGACGTGATGAGCATTGGCGTCAGTTCCGATAATAAGATGACCCATGGAGAAATTTGCCACCAGGTCTTTTACCTCCCTCTGTGGGCAAGAGAAAGGCGTTCAGATCAGACTTAACCAAACCTGCCCCCCCCCTCGCTGGCTCGGATAAGCTTAAAACCCTTAGACCCCAAACCGCAAATCCTTTAGCTGTTGACCCAGGGTTCTTGGATGAGGACCACATCTACGTCGCCTTTAGAGAGACAAAAAATGCTTACGTGGAGCTGAATCAGAAATTAATTGGAATTCCGAAAATAATTCGAACTCTAAAATTGACATCATACTTTTATTTTACATTTTCGTGCATACATAGTTTACCTACTACCAGCAGCTAATTAACTCCAAGGGTTAAGTTAGCTGGCTTTGTATGCTCTTATGAACCTGCCGATGAAGTGGTGACCCAAACACTAGTGGTGGGAAGTGAGAGAACAAATATTAAAATGTTACTCACAAGATGGCTCTCAGCACATTAAAGTAAAACTACGACGTGATACTTCTGAGTGCAATGTGAACCAGCGCGCTTGGGACGATTTCAACTTCTTTTGTGAGCACCGAAAACTGCGCAGTCGCAGTAGTTGCCGGGGAAAATAACACTACAATTATGTATTGCAAAACAGATTATATATCGGCGAGGCCCCCAGCGATGTTATGAAATAAATGAATTAACAATTTTGAAAAAAAAAAAAAAAAAAATAAATAAAGGGAGTTAACTTAAAATACCTAAACCTATGTTCAATCGCTTTCGGTTACAATTCTTAGATTGTTTATTATGGGAAACTTGCTATAAGAATCATAATTTTGAAGAAGCCTGACGGAAGACGGTCCATTTAAAAGTTAAAACTGGTCCCGGAGAAGTGTCAGTCCCTAGAGCAGCCACAATATCTACTTACGCTGATGCAAATGGCAAGGTCGGAGAATGTGTCTCCAAGCGGGCTGGCGGAGAAATAAATTTCGGCATCACTCCCCAAAACCTTCGGGGAGTGTTTTTTGCTGTTAACAACAACAACAGGAATAAAATACCCACCTAGCATGGGCAAATAAAAATCTGCCCACGTGATAGGATCGCGAAGTAGGGAGAGCGGCGGAAAAAGGAAAGCCGGTGCCAAAGCAAAGGCATTGGCAGGCAGCGTTCTAAGGAAAGCACAACGAGTGAACCCAAGAGACGGTTTGACGAGGTTACCAAAGAACACCTTATTCTGGCGGTGCTCGACAATGGATACCCGGATAATAACATCTCACTACACTAATATCCTGGCCTTGACCCATGATCCGCGACGCTGACTGGTATCAAAAGCGAGTCAAGCTGATCTCATGACCGATTAACGTTCGGATCACAGCTTATGTGAAATCAGACTTTCGGGCTACAAAGTGACCCCGAGTGAAGCATATATCTACTGAGTCCGGAGTCGATTCAAAGCGTCAGATACTAGGTGCTCGATTAGGGGTGTAAAAGTAGGTCGCCTCCCAGTTGGTGCACCCTGGGTAACGCTAAATGACCTACATAGCCTACACAGCTAGTTTCTTGTATTGCCGGTTCTACGAGAACGGTACCAGTACTTGTGCTGTACCCATCGTGCCGAAACGACCCGGGCCGTTTTCTTATATCGACCCGGCCAAGAGCAATACACTCGGGGTGACCCTGTTTGACATTTAGGCAGGGCTACACCTCGCTACAACAACAACAACTACAACAGGTGCTCGATTACGAAATTCTAAAATGAAGGTGCTCGATTTGGCCAGATTCAACGAGGGCGCATTCGTAGTGACTACTTTCATACTGGGACCGGTTTTTTGAGAAGAACATATTTCAAACTGCCTAAGTTCAGACTATAAAATCATATTTACTAATACTATCTCTTCACTAGCATATTCCAAATTTGCCAAAGGGAAAATGTAATTAAAAGCAGGTGTTTTGATAAAATTCTTAAATGATAAGCTTGTTGACTCATTCTTCGAATTACCAATTGATATAGTGAAAATATATTTATCTGCACATACAACACCTCTATTTATTAATTAGGTGCGTATTTGCTGAAGGAAACAACTCATTGACAAATATGAAAAACTAGAATGTTGGTTCTTAATAAAATAAAGATTTCAAAAACTTTGAATATGAGAGTTTTGGCCCTAAATCCATAAGAAAACAAATTAAAGTGGATACGGCACAGGAGATAATAAAGAGGAAAATGTCTCAACAGAGCTCCGAACAAATAGGATAGACGTAGCAGCTACTTTCTAGAGAAGTTATAGAATTCTTTTTGATGTGAAACTTTTATGGAACTTTTGCAATGCAGTTCTCTAAAAACAATCTTAAAATTTATAATTACCTAGATTAAATTTGAAATTGAATATTAGTATACTCTAAAATCCCACTTACCTCTGTCCAAGCCATGGTGGTTGCAGTATTGTTAGCTGCAGCTGTGGCAGCAGCTGCTTGGGTGACGTCGATGACACACTTGGATTTCGTTGGCACAGAGCGTCGAGTTGTAGTTGTAGTGCGTAATGCCTTGGTAAACGTTTGCGGATATGTCCGCCAGGTGCGTGCAATTGATGATGTTGTTGTTGTGCTTTCTGCAGTTTTGTTTAAAAGCAACGCTGTCGAAGCAACGGACACGGTTGATGGTGAGGATGAAGGTGATTGTGGTGATTGAGGAAAGCGATGTATACCAACTTTTTCGTTGACCAATGTTAGTAATGTGGCGGACGAGACTGTAATGATGCTGGTCGCAACGGGTAATCCACTAATTCTGATGCTGTATTGCAAAATCGCTTAGCTAATGTGCTGAAAAAGGAAGAAAAGTATGTATGGTTAAAGTTATTAAAAATTCACATATCAAAAGAGTGCTACTTTTAGTTTTTACGACCTACGACACCCACTAGCATAGGCAGGTTTGCTGTGAAGCTTTTGTTGGTAAAAATATAATATCAGGATTGCAAACCACTACAGATACCCAGATGATGATGATGATGACAGACACCCATAAAAAAACTCTCGAGACCGACTGAATGGAAGGCCTGTAAACCAGCCCCCGGAATCAGACCTGCTCCGTTTGCGGACAATTCTGTTTGTTAAGGTCAAGCGACCAGTCCTCCGTCAGGCATAAAGAGAGAACAAACAAGCGGCGGTTGCCGTCACGGTTTCGGAAGCCAAGAAGGTCATTTTAAAGATCAAATCCCCAAAATGCATTGCCATGCCTTGGTCATGAGGGACAGAGTTACTTGACGGCTCCTTTCTATCTGCCACTCAACCCTCTGGCATGCTAGTGATATGGACTAGATAGGGTTGTTGGGGTGTAAGAGTACCTCCCCGTTGGTGCACCCTGGGTAACGCTAAATGAACTACATGGCCTACCCGGCTAGTTTCTTGCATTGCCGGTTCTACGAGCACGGTACCAGTACTTGTGCTGTACCCATCTTACCGAAACGACCCGGGCCTTTTTTTATATCGACCTGGCCAACCTGTCTGACATTTGGGCAGGGCTACACCTCGTTACAACAACAACAACAACAACAACAACAACAACAACAGCAACAACAACAACAACAACAACAGGTTTGTACGGATGTTGACAGTCCTTTGCCGGGCATGAATCCTGTACGTCTTGGGAACGATTTCTTTGACCCCGTAGTCGGGGTCGAAGTGGAATTTAGTCGCCTCTTACGACCAGCATACCTACCACGGGCATATTCTAAACCCCTAACCCGCTGGGGTTACTGAAACCGAGTTAGTCGTTAGGTTTCATCCAGTTATTAATATTCAACCATCCGAAATAGCTGAAAGAGAGCGCAATCATTCAGAAAAATTCGATCCGGGAAAATTACATAGTAGAAGGAGAGACAGCCAAACGAACCATGCTATAGAATATAACTAGGTTACGCGATGCTTTTTCTAGAAGGCAGAAAACTCTTGGAGCTTGAACTAAAGCCGACCCTTATTCTAGATACCCTCAAAGTGATCAGTCTTGAGGACGTTTTATGAGGATATGAGGGCACAATAACTAAATCCTAGCGTCGCAGTTCACTACCTAAATTCTATAAGTCCTTTGTTGGATACGTATGTCTTTTGCAAATACGCAGATTGGGCGCCGAGCGACGAAATACTAACTATTAAGCCGTGGGCAAGGACCTTAGAGTAGTGGAATATTGTCGCCTCTTACGGCAGCCATGGGGGATCTCGGACATGGGGGTGGTTTAGAGCCCGTATCGGGTATCAAAATGGCCCTATTTTTCTGGCCTAAGTGCTGGACAGGGTTTGGGTGCTCTGTTCTGCCCTTGCAACCTAACCTAACCTAACCTACGACAGCCATACCTTACAGCGTATACGTTCTAAGCTCCTAAAGCCCTGAGGGAACCAGGTGCTATTACCCGAACGGACTGGGTTCTTGTTCGGCAATGGACTCTCAATTCGGCGGCACTCAAACAGAAAATTCAATAAAAATTTATGGGCCATTAAATGCACCATTGCATTATAACCATTCAGCAACCCACATTTATTTGGACAATCAAAATGTGTTTTGTGTAGGTAATACATTTTCCTCGCTTCGCTTACCTTTTTCGCCGAATCACTGCAAGAGATGTTTGCACGCAATTCCCTTCATGCTACTTCTAAATGCAGATAGAAATTGAGAAAAAGTGTTTCTTTACTCCAGTTGGAAGAGTTGGCTTTTTGACGTTGGTTTTGCAAAAACTTCAGAAGAATGGTTCAAAGTTTGGATTGAGTTGATCCGCTGCTGTGGGGTGGTAGCTCCGTTCCAGCATTCCCACCATACGATCACTATTACTTCTTCTTTGGGTTGCTGCAGCTTCTGTCTTTCTTGTGTGCTTGTCTTTTCTCTCGCTTGTCTATTTGGTTAGCGAATCTCTGCCGCGTTGCTTGTTTGGTTGGTTTTTTCTTCTATGCTCAAAGTGGTAGCAGCCTCGCTGGCTTCAAGTTTTTGTTGTTGCCCCTTTTTTCTTGATTTGCCTACTTTTTCCACCGATTTCAGTAGCACAAACACAAATAAAGAAAACTATATTTTTGCACTTTCCTTTTGTAAAAAAAGTTTTTATTTTATTTTGTTCGTTCTAAGAGACCTTCTATTTTACCTTTAATTATAATTTGCTTTTTTTTGCACTTCACAAACGCACTCGCTTTTTTGCTACAAAAGTTTTCTTTTCAACATTAGATTTGTAATTTTTTGCAGTCCTCTTGATCTCGTTTTTTTTTTCACTTTTTTCTCTTTTCTTTGCACATAAAAGGGAATTTGGATTTCGCTGATTCGTGTGAAATCTGAAAATTGCAATTTTATCTTTGACCGGAATTAGGCAGCGTTGGCTGGGAGCGAAATTAAATAAACAATTTTCCGTGTTTTTTTGCTTTAAAAGAGTAAATGTTGGAGAATATTATGTAAATTCAATTATTTCTGCTGTCAGAGAAGTTAATTCTTGTTGCCTTTTCTTTTCATCAACCACATTGCACCCAACGCACAATTTACTTCACATTCGATCTTTTGACAACAGCTGTCAGTTTTGATGAAATGCCCGGCACCGCCAAGATAACCGGGTATCAGTGCCGAAATGAATCGGGTTTTAGCAAACTACTTTTTGTTGCTCCAATTGTTGTTTTTGTTGTTTGTGGCGAAGGTTTTGGGCAGTGTTGTCGACACAGGTCATAGTTTGAGGAGCTTTCGTGGGAGTGTCATGGTGCTTAAAGGCCAAAACAAATGTGCAGTAAACGCTGCGCAGGGAAAATTTAAACACACTAATTTGTACTAGAGCAGACACATGTATCCCTGCATGGTGTGCAGTAGCTACACGACGTGTTCAAATCAAATTTCTACGCACCTCGCCAGTGTTGCGTATCAAAAAAAACAACAAGCACGAACAAGCCAAAAATAAAATGCCAAAAAGATTTCGTGATTTCAATTTATTTTGAATTTTTAAATTATAATATTTGTAAAAAATGTAATCTCAAATATAAGTTAAGTGTTTGATACGTAAGGTGATGACCCAATGCACGATTGATTTGCTTGCCTTGCTTACCTAGGCTGACCTTGCTTTTCTTTGAAAGCTTCTATGGCCAAATAGAAGCTTCAAAAGTTGTCAAAAATACAGGATGATACAAACAAGACAACAACAAGACAAATAGTTAAGTGCGTAAAGCGCTGTCAAATAGAGATTTGCGCTATTCGACGCTTTGAAGCGCTTTAAGCGAGCAAAGTAAGGCTGCCACTGGGCCAGCTTTCATATATTTCAGTAGAGTTCAAAAAAATTTTGACATTTCTCGAGGCAAAGCCAGGAAATCAAGCTTGCATTGGGCCATTACCTTAAGCTTACCTTGTCAAAAATACAGGATGAGACAAACAAGACAAACAGCGAAGCGTGTAAAGGCTGCCACTGGGCTAACTTTCATACATTTCAGTAGAATTTAAAAGAATTTTGACATTTCTCGAAGCAAAGCTAGCAAAGCAAGCGTGCATTGGGCCATCACCTTAATTTAACTTGTTTTTGTATGTTAAGCGGGCTACCCACCTGCCAAGAAATGCCTCAAGAAAAAAACGAGCATATATTTCTTATGCCTGGTCAAGAAACTTTGACGTTTACTGCATTTTCCATTTTATTGCAGATTACTATTATAAAAATGTATAAAACATGTGCAGCGAAGTATATACTCATCTTTGCCGTGAATCTGCACATTTACCTCAAAAAATATATGTCAATGTATACGCCCTTTTAAGTTCATTTACTGGGCTGAATTGATTGTGTTAACATGATGGCAATGTTTAAAATATTTTCCAGTGCCTAACCCTGCAAAAATCGAGAGTACTCTATTTCCTATCCAAACTGTACTCCAAATGTAATCTTTTTTCATATAAAAATTGTGCTCCAATTAACTGGTATTTCCTGACTAGTAGATAACTGGTATATTCTGGTCGAAATCTGACAATTGACATCTCGTAGGACATCAACACGTAAAAAATACCAGTTGCTTATATGGAAAAAAGACAGAACACCGACTAGTTGAGCCCGGTGCAGCAACTAGTTGTAAAGTAGTTTTCAACTAGTTGCTTTCGCTGCAGGGTCCTTGGAGTATACACTGCCAGAGCGATAGTGTCGTGATTTTCGTCAATAAGGCACGAGCAATGATCGACTTTCAAAAAGATAATAATAATTCCAGGTTAAGCAGTCCGAGACGTTTTTGACACTTCTCGGCTTCATGCTTCCTTGTCTGATTGACAGCGCTACTTCTTTTCAAAATCGTATGAAAATGGTAGTAAAACCAATATTCTTGATACGAACAAAATTACAGCAACACTGAAAGCTTTTGAAGTTTGTTTTATTTTTATTTTAAAAAATTAATTTTTTTAAAAGTAATTGTATGAAAATTTATTATTTTAATTTAATAATAGCAATTTTCCCTTTCTGCAGCCTTTTGTCAGCATACAAATACGTTACCCCATCGTTTCAAGCTGAATTTAAATCAAGGAAAAAGCTTGTGTGCCTTCTTACAAGAAAGGAGTCCAGCACACATTTAGCCAAAATGCAGATTCTGCCCTTGCGCTCCTCGCTGGCTCGAATGAGCTTGAAGCCCATAGTCCCCAATCCACAGATCCTCGAGCTGTTGACACAGGGTTCTTGGATGAGGACGGATTCATTATCCGGAATATCGTGAGAATTCTCTCAGGCTCTGCAGGGATGGCAGGAATCGATGCCCTTGCCCTTGGCCAACCCGGAATGTCATTCCAGTCGACGACCTCGTACAGTGCAACAGTTCATGCGTCGTCACAAGCGACTATTTTAATGTGTCCCTGGTACCAACCCGCATCCGTGACCGCCGCTGTACCACCCGGAGTCTTCAAATAAACGTCAATAAGAGCGTTACCGAGTTCGTTCCGGACGTAACGCAACTGGTTTTTAGGTATGGCCAAACGGTCGTTGCCTCGGTCAAGAATGCCTATAAGGATCCTGTCCTTAGTTACTTCGGCAAAGCTTGGTTTGCCTACTCCGGGGTGAGGGTTTAACTCCTCGTCCGATCTCTTGCGTTTGAAACGGTTTCCGTTTACTCTCTTTGACACATAAGTGGTTTGGAAATCCGGTATCAGAGATTGCACCAACGGCGACAGCGTTTCCTGCGAAACTTTCTCATATTTATTCAGGGTCCTTGCGGCCAATCGTTTTTCCAAGTACGCAGAGCGGAGGAGAGATGTCTCCTGGGAGTCCAGACCTGTAGTTGCCATCGCGGTCGCTCCCTTTGCTGAAAACTCAGGTGTAGCTTTTTTCTCCTTGAGACCGCTACCACAGACGTTAAGAGATTGTTTCTCATACCGGCGAGTGATGAAATTTATTAAAAGGGATCCAATTATAAACCATGTACGAATGTTTACTGCCATCCACAAAAAAGGCATGCTTTTTACAGTTAAATTTAAAATTAATTTAATTTTCCTAATAATTTTAAAAATAAATGTGGAAAAGACAGATTTCCGAAAAAAATATCCTGAAATTTTGCGAACTGCGTTCCTTCCTTTTCTACTACAATTTTCCTAAAGTGGGATTTTTTTACCCTTTTTGCATCCTTCGTAAATGCAACTCTAAAATCTGTCAAAATGTCAAAATCTGTTTAACCTTATATAATTTAACAATGCATAATTCAACGATTTTTGCAGGGAACTATGGTTAGCAGGCAGGGCATGTTCGAAAATTCTCGATTTTTGCTATGGAACGCAGTCTGACAATTTCCAAGTATATTTTTCCCTGTGGCCGCTGTCATTCTTCTTGCAAATTGACATTTCGACGTAGTGGTGAAACAGACCTAAAGGATCCAAGCACAAGTGGAAGTGTTCGGAAAGCATGTTTGAGAAAAGGTGTAATTCAACACACTAACAGAGTTGCCGTATCAGTATCAAATCCATTTGGAATGTACGTATCATTGTGTATCAATACCAAGGGTGAACTCTTCTTTTGACAACACACATTAAAATGTCGGTTTGTTTACATCCTGCACATATTAAAATGTCGGCAGCACCGAATAACAGAAAAGCAATGGCGTTGTTTAACATCCTGCACACATCAACATGGCGGTCTCCTATCTTTTACCTAATGGTAGAAAGAGATGGGAAGATGGAAAGAAGTGAGACAAAAAAGGAAATTAAAAACAGGTGACTAAACTCACTTTGAAGTTTTCACGACTATGTCTATGATATCACACTTGTTATTAACCACAATCTCAAACAGGTGTTAAACTCATTTTGGAATTTTGACGTCTATGCAGAAGAGTTTACACTTGGTATTGATACACAATGGTACGTATAGGATTCGTACCCATCCCTCGAGAAAAGAGTAAAGGGTCAGTTACACAAAGCATTATTTTGACTTTACCTCAAACTTTGACTTTGACAGAAAAGTTCAGTATACGTATTTATATTTTGCTTGCTTTGCTTGCTTTGACAATCAGATGTTGATGACTTTGCTTTAATTAAAGAATAAAAAGTTGGAGGAAATAATAATTAATTTATTTTTTCTATATTAAATTAATAAATTAACCAGAACACTCTGAATGCAAAGAAAAAAATTACGAAAACAAATGTATAAAAGAGAAGCGTCAAGGCGTTCATTGTAGCATACCTCTGAAGTTGGACGCAAAGTTTTGAGGTAGCAATTGTCAGGCGAGGTTAACAAAACTTTATGTATTCGACCCTTTAAGGTTGATTTATACGGGTCGATTTTTGTCGTTCACCCTTGTATTTAAGTGGTTCGATAAAAATCGACTAGAAAATCGACCCGTGTAAACTAGCCTTTAAGGTGTTTTAGTCAATAAGAGATGATTTTTGTCGTTACACAGCGGTCTTCAAATAAAAGGTGTAAATCGATCGAACTGCTATTAACACAGTGGAACGACAAAAATCGACTAGAAAATTCAACCCGTGTAAATGAGCCTTAAATTTCGTTTTACGGATGACAAGAAATAGACCAAGAAATTGAACCGCGTAAAAGATCCATAATCATCGGTAATTACCTAAATGCTAACCAACAGCGGATAAAATCTTGGGAAAATACCGTTTCGCATTTCCCAAAAAAGTAGGTAATTTTGTTCAGCGAGGACCGTTTTCTATTCATGTTGAAGTGCCAATTAGTGTTGCAAATTTTCTAATTATCGACTTATATCGATGCTACTTTTGCCCAAAGTCATTTTTGGTATTGCACAGCTCCAATTTCTTATTTTGTTTTCACCGTTTTTACCGGTAGCTCTGGTTGGTAGGGTCATAAAATATTACATCAGTGCATAAGGGGTTAACATCAATTGTGGAAAATTCGAGACTAGCCACCACTCATTGTAAAGGCTCAAATACATAATGGGTCAGTTACATAAAACTTTATTTTGGCTTTACCTCAAACTTTGACTTTGACAGAAAAGTTCAGTATACGTATTTAAACCAAGCATGGAGACCTCAAAGTTGAAGCGAGGTTGAAATTTGGCAAACTCTCAAATTTTGCTTGCTTTGACAATCAGATGTTGATGACTTTGCTTCAATTAAAGAATAAAATGTTGGAGAAAATAATAATTAATTCATTTTTTCTCTATTAAATTAATAAATTAACTAAAACACTACGAATGCAAAGAAAAAAATAACGAAAACAAATGTATAAAAGAGAAGCGTCAAGGCGTTCATTGTAGCATACCTCTGAAGTTGGACGCAAAGTTTTGAGGTAGCAAATGTCAGGCGAGGTTAACAAAGCTTTATGTATTCGACCCTTAAAGCTTTGTTAACCTCGCCTGACATTTGCTACCTCAAAACTTTGCGTCCAACTTTAGAGGTATGTTACAACGAAGGCCTTGACGCTTCTCTTTTATACATTTGTTTTCGTTATTTATTTCTTTGCATTCAGAGTGTTTAGGTTAATTTCTTAATTTAATAGAGAATAAATGAATTAATTATTATTTCCTCCAACTTTTTATTCATTAATTAAAGGAAAGTCATCAACATCTGATTGTCAAAGCCAGCAAAGCAAGCAAAATTTGAGAGTTTGCCAAATTTTAACCTTGGTTCAACGTTGAGGTCTCCAATTTGCCATGCTTCGTTTAAATACGTATACTGAACTTTTCTGTCAAAGTCAAAGTTTGAAGTAAAGTCAAAATAAAGCTTTATGTAATTGACCCTTAAGTTTCTTGATACCGGTATACTAGCCTTCAAGTAATTAAAATATTCAACACTCTGAACATGCAACCCTGTACGCACTTCAAGCTGGCAATGCTGTGTTGTCGGAAAGAAACGTGTTGAATTGGGTAGGGTACCGAGTAATAGGTGGTGAATTCGTCTGTCGTTCTTTTTGCCAAGTACACGATTCGAAGCGTGTAGTGTTTTAAAAAGTTGGTCAGAAAAATCATAAAACATCCAAAATGGTATGTAAAATATATTTAAAAAGTTATGGAAAAATGCAAGCAAAAGCATTAAAGTTTTAAATGAAAAGTTTATTTTGTGGAAAATACAGCAAACAGTTATGCAAAATCGGTCAAGAAAATTTTGTAATTGTGAAATCTTTGGCGAAGGTCGAGGAGTGCTCGGTTTGCGCTACAACGATGTGTAATCTTTGATGGCTTCGTGCAATGCATGACGTATGCAATTTCATACAAAGGAAACGCTCAAGGCCAACATTTTCGATTTTAATGCAATAAATGCACTTTTCCGAACATAAAATGTTACTAGAAAATTAATATAATTTTTTCCCTTTACACTTGGCTCATTTTCTTTATGTATACCGATGCTGTCGCTGCTTCTCCGCAAATGGCTGCTGCTTATATGTACGTGTGTGTATGCAGGTCAACTTTACTGTCGACGAAATTCGTACCTTGATGGACAAGAAACGGAATATCCGTAACATGTCCGTCATTGCTCACGTCGACCATGGCAAATCCACCTTGACGGATTCCTTGGTAAGTAAAATGTAGTATAATTTATATATATATGTACATATATATATATATGTAGCATATTAAGTAACCTAACTCCCGATCACACGACGGTTTTATGACGTCAGCAACAACTACATATTTCACAATGCCAGCTAATCTTTTTGCTTTTATTTATTTTTTTTTGCTTTGCACATAATAGGTATCAAAGGCTGGTATCATTGCTGGTGCCAAAGCTGGTGAGACCCGTTTCACTGATACACGTAAAGATGAACAGGAACGTTGTATCACAATTAAGTCGACGTAAGTAAACAGAGCTCGCTTGCTTTCTCTTTTATCAATGTAATAGAAATTAACACTATTTAACCTCATACAGCGCTATCTCTATGTACTTTGAAGTCGAAGATAAGGACACCGTCTTCATTACTCATCCCGATCAGCGTGAGAAGGAATGCAAGGGTTTCTTAATCAATTTGATTGATTCACCCGGTCACGTTGATTTCTCATCCGAAGTAACAGCTGCTCTACGTGTAACCGATGGTGCTTTGGTCGTTGTTGATTGTGTATCGGGTGTGTGCGTACAAACTGAGACTGTATTGCGTCAAGCTATTGCCGAACGTATTAAGCCAATTTTGTTCATGAACAAAATGGATCGCGCTTTGCTTGAATTGCAATTGGAAGCTGAAGAATTGTATCAGACTTTCCAGCGTATTGTTGAAAATGTCAACGTTATTATTGCCACATACAACGATGATGGTGGTCCAATGGGTGAAGTACGTGTTGATCCATCAAAGGGTTCAGTCGGTTTTGGTTCAGGTCTGCACGGTTGGGCTTTCACTCTCAAGCAGTTCTCCGAGATGTACTCTGAAAAATTCAAGATCGATGTTGTGAAGCTAATGAACCGGTGAGTTGGATCTTAGAATAGATGGCAAAAACTTGCACCATAGCTATATGGAATATTATTAAGACTATTTAAACTGGTATATAATTTTTCCACCTTTTATCTAATAGTTTTATTAAGATACGTTTGCATTTAGAAATCGACTGTTGAGTGTAAGATCAAATCATTTAAAAATAATTTTCAAAAAGGACCTATATATATTATAGTCTAAGATCCCACCGCAAGATCACTACGCTCATCGAATACACGGTAAAAAACATATATTTATATTAGTTTACAACGTGGACAAGACGTTTTGGGCATGCTGCCATTTTCAAAATGGCCGCTAATATTTTTCTTTAATTTTTGAAAAACCAAATTTGGAAGAGTCACTACGCTCATCGAGTAGCCGAACAAACTAAACTGTGAACAATAGATATTCACCCAGTGAACTAAAAAAGTGATGGCAGCAATAAGGCAGTTGGCCGCAACCCGGTAGCAGCATCGCCCAAAGAAGTGGTTTTTGTTTTGGTGACATTTTCGGCTCATAACTTACCAGTTATATATTTATCAAATGAATACTTTCCATTTCCCTTACGTAATAAAGCATGGCTTCCTATAAAGAGGACGCAGGTAAGGCTTGCCAGTCCCAAAAGATCGAAAAGTACTGAACACCCTCGACGAAAAAAATGAAAATTAACCCAAAATGTTGCGTTACTTTTAACTTGCACATTACTATACTAAAATTTTATGGACTGCAAAACTGAGATGAGCGTAGCGATGTTGCGGTGGGAATCCCACGGTGGGATCTCGTACTTTTAGAATAGGTATGAACGCGCTGGCTGTGACTTTTTTAAAAACACCATTGAGCCATAGCAATGCTTTTAGCACCCAGCCATAGCAATGCTTTTAGCACAATTTGTGTTTCACGCAAGAGATATGCTCAATTTGGAGTTATCCGAATAGGTATATTTCTGTTGACCGTGCGACAAGTGCAACTACAATAAAAGCAGAGCAAAGGTGAATTGCTCTTTAGAGCAGCTCTAATATCGACGCTTTGTAACGCTGTTCCGGAACCTCTTTCTTAATGTTCAATCGGAATATGCTGAAGATTTGTCGAAACATTTATATAATGCTCCAGTGTTTTTTGATTTTCGTAACTCCAAAACATCATATATATGTATTTATTTAGTTCTATTTTCCTCGCCCAGATAAATTATTGTCGTATGTTCTTTCCCCCTAAACTCCGAAAACGCTCATTTTAAGTCCCAGAGAAACACTTTTTCTTAATTTATGAACATAATTTTCAGCTCCTTAGGAGGGTGAACGTTCGCTTTAGGTAGTCCTAATTAGGCACCGTGTGAACTCCTCTGGTTGGCTGGGTTGGGTTTTCATATCACATACGATAATCATTTATTGGTGGCGAACATTTCAGCACTATGACCCATAAATCGTGAGTGATTTTGCAGTTACTAAAAGAAAATCTGACATTGATAGGGCATGGTAGCTATATACTATACGTATGGTTGCGTTATCTTGCAAAAAATATATGCGAATATACTTCTTATCAAATGTGGGTTTTCCCTTCACCTTTCAGTTTGTGGGGTGAGAACTTCTTCAATGCCAAGACCAAGAAATGGCAAAAACAAAAGGAAGCCGATAACAAGCGTTCCTTCTGTATGTACATCTTGGATCCCATCTACAAGGTATTCGATGCTATCATGAACTACAAAAAAGAAGAGATTGGTTCATTGTTGGAAAAGATTGGTGTTGCACTCAAACACGAAGATAAGGACAAGGATGGCAAAGCTTTGTTGAAGGTTGTTATGCGCACCTGGTTGCCCGCCGGTGAAGCTTTACTTCAGATGATAGCCATTCATTTGCCTTCACCTGTTGTGGCACAAAAATACCGTATGGAAATGTTGTACGAGGGTCCACATGACGATGAGGCAGCTATTGCTGTTAAGAACTGTGATCCAGATGGTCCATTGATGATGTACATTTCCAAAATGGTACCGACTTCCGACAAGGGACGTTTCTACGCTTTCGGTCGTGTATTCTCCGGTAAGGTCGCTACTGGTCAGAAGTGCCGTATTATGGGACCCAATTATACACCCGGCAAGAAGGAAGATTTGTACGAGAAGGCTATTCAGCGTACCATTTTGATGATGGGTCGTTATGTTGAAGCTATTGAAGATGTGCCTTCTGGTAACATTTGCGGTTTGGTTGGTGTCGATCAATTCTTGGTTAAGACTGGTACCATTACTACATTCAAGGATGCACACAACATGAAGGTGAGTTATCTACTTGCACTGTATTTAAATCTTGTAATATATGTAGATAGTATGATACATTCTAGAATTTTTACTTGGGTCTGCCACTTTCAGGCAGGGTTGCTTCCTAGGACTACCACATAACTGCATTTTATTCATTCCTCCGTGTATATATCACTATCTCGGGAACCGCATAACCGATTTGGATGAAATTTGGGATATAGGTATTGTGTCATTGTAAGATTTTTTTCTTGGGTGGTGCACTTTTCGTATATCGACTACTATTTCGGAAAAACACAAAACCAAATTAACTCATTTTCTATTTGGGTGTTGCCGCTTGGGTCGATTTACATGGTTGTCTTTTATCTGTTTTTCTTTGTTTAACTCTTAACCAGGTACTAGATATGATATTCAAGCTATGATATGATATCTATCAAACAATTTCGATGAAGTTTGATAAACGGATAGGATTCTTCATTAAAAAATTTCTAATTAAATGTTAGCACTTGGGTGGTTTTGCATGATATGCCAGTAGCCCCGCATTGGCCCATTTTAATTTGAAATGCAATATACTATATAGTATGCTTGAAATTTTCTGCTAGGGTGTTCTCACTTGGGCGGGTTACACGGTTGCCCGTATTTTATTTTTTTAAATCTATTTTAGAATCTGGAAAAAGCACCCTGCTATTTTATATTTAATAGTTTTTAATTTATTTAATGATGATTAATAGTATCACAGACCTGTACTGAAAAAGTTAATATGAAGTCATTTGGTCTACTGATTTTTATTAATTTATAAAACTATTTCTTCCCTGTAAATCCTTTACTCATAAATATTTTGTCCTCTTTCTTTTCCTTCCGCAGGTCATGAAATTCTCTGTCTCACCCGTCGTGCGTGTTGCTGTCGAACCCAAAAATCCTGCTGATTTGCCCAAATTGGTGGAGGGTCTTAAGCGTTTGGCCAAATCCGATCCTATGGTGCAATGTATTATTGAAGAATCTGGTGAGCATATCATTGCTGGTGCCGGTGAATTGCATTTGGAAATTTGCTTGAAGGATTTGGAAGAAGATCACGCTTGTATTCCATTGAAGAAATCTGACCCCGTTGTATCATATCGTGAAACCGTATTCGAGGAATCCAATCAAATGTGCTTGTCCAAATCGCCCAACAAGCACAATCGTCTGCTAATGAAAGCTGTACCCATGCCTGATGGTCTGCCCGAAGATATTGATAACGGCGATGTTAGCTCAAAGGATGATTTCAAATTGCGTGCACGTTACTTGGCTGAGAAATACGATTATGATGTGACAGAAGCACGTAAGATCTGGTGTTTCGGTCCCGACGGCACTGGTCCCAATTTCATTATGGATTGTACCAAATCCGTGCAATATTTGAATGAAATCAAGGATTCCGTTGTTGCTGGTTTCCAATGGGCCACCAAGGAAGGTATCATGGCTGAAGAGAATATGCGTGGTGTACGTTTCAACATTTACGATGTGACGTTGCACGCTGATGCTATCCATCGCGGTGGTGGTCAAATCATTCCAACAGCACGTCGTTGCTTGTACGCTTCAGCTATCACAGCTGGACCACGTCTAATGGAACCCGTTTACTTGTGCGAAATTCAATGTCCTGAAGTAGCTGTCGGTGGTATTTATGGTGTATTGAATAGACGTCGTGGTCACGTATTCGAGGAGGCACAAGTTGTTGGCACACCTATGTTCGTCGTAAAGGCTTACTTGCCCGTAAATGAATCTTTCGGTTTCACTGCCGATTTACGTTCCAATACTGGTGGTCAAGCTTTCCCACAATGTGTGTTCGATCATTGGCAAATGTTGCCTGGTGATCCGTGCGAACTTAGCAGCAAACCATACCAGATTGTGCAAGATACACGTAAACGTAAGGGTTTGAAGGAAGGTCTCCCAGACTTGTCCCAATACCTCGATAAATTGTAAGGCGCGCTGGCAGCAGTTTACTATGATGTGTGTTTATTGATGTAGAACGTGTAGCGGCGCATTGGTGGAAATCAAGAAGAAATTACATAATTAAAACAATATAAAGAATACAAAAAGAAACAAACTTATTTTTCATAGTATGAATTTGAGGCACATACATATATATTTACAAAAATGTACTTTCAGCTAATCGTAATGCGCAAATTATATTTTGTGTAAGCGTTTAATTTCATTGTACTGCATATTTTATACTTTATTTTAATTAATTTTTTATTAATGTGACTCAAAAACGGTTGTTTTTCTTCTACATCTGGCATTACATTTTTGTATATATTTCAAAAAAGATCTTGGGTTGTGCCTTGGGTACTTAAGGCACTAGCATTTCGACGGGTGAGTGGACGATTACACTATTTCCATATGTTTATTATTCAGAAACGCCCTATCTCAATGAAAATTCAAAACATTTTTCGGTGATAAAAGGCGTTTTTGAAGATGCAATCTTCCACTCAGCAGTCGGTGTTTTAGTACCAACTGTCGGTTAGTCCCCTTTTACGATAATCATTCTTTACCTTTAGTAAATTCTAAGGGCCGTTTGCATAAAAGCCGATAACGACTAATCGGAGTTTAATTGACGTATTTTGTATGGTAAGCTGTCAAGTTAATCACCGGTTAGTCGTTATCGGCTTTTATGCAAGTGGCCCTAAGTCTCTAACAAACTGAAGGTACTACAGCCAATGAGAATATATCAACAAGAGCCACCACTCGTTACGAAAGCAACGAAAAAGATGGATGCCGTTTTCTTTCAGGGTTTCGGTAATTTCGATATAAATATGTTATTGTCTAATCAAAACAAAATGTGTAAAAGAAAATAGACGGGAAATGAAATAACACAAGAGGCGAAACAAAAATATACCAGCTGTCGAATTTACAAAACTGAGGAAAACAAAATTACCGAAACCCTGAAAGAAAACGGCATCCATCTTTTTCCTCGCATTTATAACGAGTGACGGCTCTTGTTGATATATTCTCTTTGCTACAGCATGATGATTAGGCTTCTTTGAATAGTCACGTCGAATTATAGAATGTGATTTGACGACCAGGCGGGAGTCGTAAAGCAAAGCAACATCTATACTTCTGATATCTACCATCCATCTTAAACAATCTCTAACCAAATGCTAGGTTCTTGGAAATCGAGACCACCTCCTATACCTCCTGTTTCTCCATGACGGTCTTTCTGATGGATGTTATATCCACGTTAAACATTGCACAAAATGCGATCGTTTAATATAGATCTTTTTGCAGCAGATACTATAGATCAAAGGCCGGCAATTACTTTCCTGGGAGAAAAACTCCAATGCTTTAACATAGCAGGCGCTCTCTCCGTGCCGACTACTGCTATAGATCTATTCTATTGGTACGGGTTCTGCTCGACGCCCACCCGTAACAACGGAATATGGAACAGCTGCAAGGGTCTGCTCCGAGGATGATAGTTTTGGAATGGGACACAGTCTTGGGGTTCCTGCTCTGATAATCTGAGGACAAAAGCAGGTAGGGCGGAAAGAAAACCTCTGCAACCGTGGGGTCTCTGAGTAAAGGGTAATTTACACGGGCCGATCTTTCTAGTCGATTTTTGTCGTTCCGCCGTGTAAAGCGGGCTACTCACCTGCCAAGAAATGTCAAACACCATATAAAAAAAAAACGCTCAAGAAATGGTCAAGAACTGTTTTCACACGTCAAATTTTCTTGAGCCAATACTCAGCTCATAAGAACAAATACTACTCGATGGTTGGCAACGCCGGCTTACCTCAAGAAATAAATATGCTTGTATATATTTGAAGTATCATCGGTATGGCATAATTGCCAAATTTAACACAGAGCTATATTTGGATTTTTGAAACCTTTATAACTTTTTTAGTTATGGACAAAAGTAGTTACTGTTAAAGAAAAAGTTTCACAGAATTTAAAGACCTTTTCGACAGACTAAAAAAAATTGGAATTTAGGTATGATGTGAAACGAGATACCTACAGTCACTACTAGAATTTGAACTCGGAGTAAAAAATGATCAAGGTAAGAAATGTGGCGGCTGGCAAGCCATGAACAACGATATACGGCTCATTAAAATCGGACTTAAAATGGCGACGTAGTGTCAAAAAAAGTAAATAGCCCATCGGGGGGGCGTGGCAAAAAAAAATTGTTGGGATCGCCTTCAAAATATCTTTAATCCTAGGGGTGGACTGGACAAACTTTTTTTTTCGATCCACCCTAGTGGACATTCAAGAAAGCTGCGTCAAGGAAAAGGTTGATGGCAGGACGAGGTTTTAGAATTTCTCAAACCTCGGATTGTTGTACCTGCATAAATATTTCGAAATCAAAACTTTCCCTATTTTCACCACGACTCAATTCGTAAAAAATGAAAAAAAAAATAAAGAAAGTGAGTTTTTTTCAAAACATCAGTCAAAAAATTTTTTTTTTTTAAATAAGAAAATCTCAAAAAATATTTTCGGCTTCTGCTTCAAAATTTGTTGTAAACAGAATGCAACATTCCTCAACTTCTTGGCCAAATTATCGATCTCAATATTACAATCCGGTTTACAAAATTCGTTCATTAATACAAACTTTGGACTCCGAACTGGCAGCGCTATCGCAACGTTGCGCTCTGTCAAAAGTGACCCTACTACCAAAAGTGGACTACGTGCTGGGACATAGTAGTACCGGTGCTAAATATAGCCCACAAAAAGATTTGACTAAAAGTAGTATGGCTGTGTTGGGTGATGCAAAGCCCGCGACAACTGTGCAGACACGCACCCTTTCCAGTATTTATCGATCGCGTGTTATCGAAGCATTTCGTAATCGACGCATATTTACCGTTTATGGAAATTATCACACGATACGACGCGCCCTCCTCAATCGTGGTTGGTTAGAAAAGCTCGCACCAAATCGTTATCCGAAGCTGCAGAGTCTACCCGAAGATGTGCTGTTACAACATGCCAAGCGTGGTAATGATTATGAAGCTGTGGCGATTTCGAAAATCATCGCCCATTTTCCGGCATTTTTCATTTGGCAGCCGAAGGCGCTGCGCGACGATCATTCCGATGTATTGCCTTTGCGTAATCGTGTGCGGCGTGCACGCCATTTGGATTTCTCCACCAAAATTGGTTTAATTGGTTGTGCCGAACAGGAGCAATGGTTTCATGAGACGGGTGTTTGTGGTATGAGTCATCCGCGTTTTTATCGACTCGGCGGTAGCACTGAAGAGCGCATGGCTTTTATTGATGATTTCCGTCAGACTCAATGTCGTAGTTTATTAAAATATTTGCTAGAGCATGCTCATCACTTACAGGAGCTTGCTGATGCAGACGAAGGTACGATCTCGATTTCGGTGGTACAATTTGCAATGACGAATTTGAAGAAACATTTTGATGAATTTGAGCATCGCACCTTGGATAATATTGACGAAGGGAATGATGATGCGGAAAATCAGGAATGGAAGAATTTTATTGCAAGCTCAAATGAGGTGATACGTAATAATGCAAAAATTAAAGCGAGTCTTCACTTGCTGCAGGACGTATCGAAGCTGAGTCGCATTTATTTGGCAAAGTTGGAGGAAAGGCGCAGAGATTACAAATGGGATGGTTGTCGTAATTTGTGGATCCTAAAGCCGGGTTATCAATGCCGTGGTTTGGGTATTATTATACGTAGTTCGATTGAAGAGATCTTGCAATGGGCTACAAATAATCCACAGAGACGATACATCGCACAAAAGTATTTGGGTAAGCTTTTTTCAGTAAGTTTCAGTAGGAAATACATCTCTTCGGCCCAAAACTTCCCTGTCAAAATCAAACTCTGAAGATGAATGGGTCATTGTTAAATAAATGGGTTGATGAAATATTTCAGAAGTGGAATCTGAGGCATAGTAGCCCTGGATGTCACCTGGATGTTGTTGTTGTTATTGTTGTTGTTGTTAACAATGCATTGCCTTGCCTGGAGTGTATGATCATTCCGAAGATCTTCATCAAGCTCTTCTAACATGAAACGTGCAGTTTCAAAAGGGTTGGACCAGAGAGACAGAGGGGTTAGAAGAGTGGGTTCAATTGAACGGTTAAAGAGATGTAGACTGTCATGGCAGGACATACCACATGAAGGGCATGTGTTTGCAATGGTGTCATTTAGTCTGGATAAGTAAGAGTTTAACTTGTTACAATATCCAGACCGAAGCTGTGCCATAGTGACTCTAGTCTCCCTTGGTAAGGTGTCACCTGGATGGTTAAACCTTCTTACCAAAGCAATTAAAAACTTCCCAAGACAGTGAAGTATACTCGGAACGGCTTGTTGTTGTTGTAACGAGATGTAGCCCTGCCTAAATGTCAGACAGGGTCACCTCGAGTGTATTGCTCTTGGCCGGGTCGATATAAGAAAACGCCCGGGTCGTTTCGGCACGATGGGTACAGCACAAGTACTGGTACCGTTCTCGTAGAACCGGCAATACAAGAAACTAGCCGTGTAGGCTATGTAGGTCATTTAGCGTTACCCAGGGTGCACCAACTGGGAGGCGACCTACTTTTACACGGCTTGTTGTTGTTGTAACGAGATGTAGCCCCGCGTGTATTGCTCTTGCCGGGTCGATATATAAAACGGCCAGGGTCGTTTTGGTACGATGGGTACAGCACAAGTATTGGTAGGAACTAGCCGTGTAGGTCATTTAGCGTTACCCAGGGTGCACCAACGGGGAGGAGACCTACTCTTACACCCCTTACCCTCGGAACGGCTCGTCTATTTCGGTGTGATTATGTTAAATCGGCAGTCGAGTCTAGCAACTGGAAACGTGTTCTATCAGCGTGCATGAATGAATCGGCCAATCCACTACACCACTGGCGAGAGCTTATTAGCCGCGTAGTCGGACGGCAGCCTTTAGAATCTTATTAGCATGATCACAGATACCTTAAAGATTCGGGAGATTCTATTAAGTAGAGCCCAAGCCTGTTAGCCGAATATTCACTCTGTCAAGTCCCTAGAACGTTGAACAGAAAGAATTTACGGTTTCTAAACGATTTGTGACTTTGAAATTACGTGAATCGATATTATTGTATTAAATGAAGTTGTTGAACTTTCCTTTGATGTCGTGATATGATGCGATCTCGTGATTTAATACAAGTGGTCACTAAAAATATCACATGATATCACGATATCACTAGATGACAAAGCGAGTAAGACGTTTGGGTGGAAGCTTTTCTGCCCAGAAAAGAGCAACAAATTTCATATTATATGATTGAAGCATAAAAAATGACACATCGACAGCCACACTGCAAAACCCTGAATGTTTAAAACTAAAAAGTTTTCAGGATAGAGAAGAAACTATGATAATTTTATCATATGAATTAATTTTATCACCTGAATATTATTACATTTCACCACTGAAAAGAAACGGGAAGTGGTAACCCGATTTTGGCTACATTTTAATGCGCGAAGGTCCACGATGGGAAATGCTCAGAACTTTATTTTTGGAAAAATAGTGAGTTACAGGGTTTTGCAGTTGGGCTGTCGACATGGTATTACTAAATCACGTGATAACACGTCATGTAAATTGCCCGAAGCATGCAAAGTCATTTGACTACTTGTGATGTCACGAGATCACATGATACTTCAAAGAAAATTACAACAAACTTCATATAAATCGACTCAAGTCTAATAAGGTCACATGAGATCACGATATCACAAGATCACAAGGTCCATAGATATTTGGGAGGATACTTTTGTTTGCCTAGAAAAGTGCAACAAAATTCATGTTATTTGCCTGAAGCGTGAAAATGTCACATCATATTACGAAGTCACGTGATAGCAAGGGATCCCAAAGACTTTAGAAGTTTCAGCCAAGAGATCGCGTCACATTGCGAGGACACATGATATCTCGCGATCACAAAGTCTTCATAAATTTTAGTTGTCTACCAGCGTCAATTGATATAACAAGACCACGTAACAACACGATCACAAAGCCTTTAGAAATATTAGTGGACATTATTTTCAACACAGGAAGTACAATAACATTCATCTTAGTCGAAAGATGTATAAAGCGGTAAAATGATAATACGAGATCATGTGCTAACACAAGATCACAAAGTCTTCAGGATTTGGCTGGACATTATTTTCTACTCCACGCATTTTTTTTTAGTTAATTCATATTGTTGTTGTCAATAAACCTTAGTTTATGGCTGAACGTGAACGTAATGCATATTAGGCAAAAAAAACGGGATATCACATGGTATCACCATATCACATAAAGATCATACTGAAATAAAGGTCATGAAAACTTAAAAATTAGTTTGGGAATAACTTTTGAGAGCATCAAACAATCTCAAAAATTACACGGCAGTCTAAAATCTAATCGTAGCTCTTGGAAAACATAGTACATGCGTTCAATATTTGTAGCCCTTATTTTTATTAAGACCCCCAAACAGCATTCCTAACATATGTTTCTCTTATCCACAGAACGTCCCCTGTTGATACATAAAACAAAATTCGATATACGCCAATATATGCTTCTGACCATCGGTGAATCCACATTAACCATCTGGTTATACAAGGATTGCTACTTACGTTTCAGCTCGCAGGAGTTTACCATTGATGATCTTCGCGAATCCATACATTTGACCAACAACTCCGTGCAGAAGCGTTACAAGAATAAAGCCAATCGTGATGTACGTTTGCCGAAGAACAATATGTGGTCGTTGGAACATTTTAAACTCTATCTAAAACATTCAAATGCACCCCCTGACATATGGGAGAATCATATTTATCCAGGTTTCAAAGAAAATCTCGTCGCTGTTGTTATGGCCAGTCTGGAAGAGACACAATTTGTGGAGAACTCTTTTGAATTGTATGGGTGTGATTTAATGTTAGACGAGCAATATAATCCAATTTTGATTGAAATCAATTCAACTCCCGATCTATCACCCTCAACCGAGATTACAGCGCGCATTTGCCCGTTAGCTTTGAAAGATTTGGTGAAAGTTATAGTCGATTTACCACAAAATCCACATTCACCGACGGGAAATTTTGAACGCGTTTTTGAGGTTAATTACAAAATTAAACGAGATTATGATCCGGAAGTTGGTTTGGATGTTTGTGGTAAGGCAATGACTCTATTCAAGCCGACAACTGTGCCGCCACCGGTCAAGAAGCCACTTCGTGCGCCAGCGAAAATAATCAAACGTACCGAACATGTTATTAAAGTGCCGTTAAAGCGATTGAGAAGAACCACTGCGACGGTGAGTATCGTTTACACTGCACCAAATGCGTCACTTTTGGCCAAGTTTTTTCGCGACCGTTCATCCGCAGATTGAATTTGATCACCAAATTAGGTCAAATTAAATTAAATTAATCGAATTTGGCAAACAAATTCATTCTGCGGACAAACATTCTCGAAATAACTTCGCCAAATGCGACGCATTTGGTGCAGTGTGAATGTATCATAAGATGTTTTTGGGAAGTTCGTCGGATAGGAAACACCAAACCCAGGCTGAGAGTCAACATTGCTACGTTATCGGTTTAAGCTTGATGTAACGGTGTGGTCTCCTGTTGCAATATCTACAGATTTTGCGAAAAAGTTACATCTTTAACGCGCAAGAGCTGCCCTTTACAACGTCGCCTTTGGGACCATCGAAAATCGTGGCAAAGGGCTGACAGTCGAAGGTGCTCTGGCTGGGTTCATTAAATAGTTCATGTGAGATAGATATCTTGTACCGGAGTACAGGTGAACCTCAACCCAGAGAAGTATGTGTAGGAGTATGCACGAAGACGGAGGTCGGTCCCTACTGCCTTGGGTTGTTAGTGATCAATCTTGTGATCGTAAATCAACTTTTACTGAGCCTGATGACATTGCATCCTGGTCTCGAACATATTTCCTATGTCCGAAGGTGTGAAAGGCTATCTGGGCAGCTTGACTATGTAGATTGGAAAAATCTTGTGGACTTGCTGTTAACTCCAGTAATACGGACCACTCTCTCTACACGAGAAGATGCAACATCCCTGCTTTCAGACTGCCCTCGCTTGGGGGAGTGTGAAGTGATTCACGCCTGAGTGACCGTTGGAAGGCATGGGGGGAGGATTTTCTATCAGGAGCTTGATAAAAATAGCAACTTCAACCTCTGGTAGTTTCCATACTTTCAGTCCTCCGAAGGATAGATGGGGCAAGGGACACATTTGGGGCAGTGGACTTGTGAACTGGTTCACTTATGAATCACAGTTAGATGGAAGGGGAGGAGTTTTCTGTCAGGAGCGTGATGAAAACCGCAATCTCAAGCTACCTGATTAATTGTCTGCCAAGCGGAAGTCGCAGTATTCAAGAATGCGGAGTGGATGAGTTGTTATCTAGTGCTTCTACGGTTAGGGAATTGAATATTTACTCGTACATGCAAGTGGCCATCAAGGCTTTTAAGCTTAAGAGGATGGTCTCTGAATGCTCTCCAATGCCTTGGATGGCCATATGATGAGCAACTGTCGTTCCGATCTCTTTGGCCAATCGCATACTCGTGAAACGGGCGGGGCTTACTACTACTACTAATGGCGGCGATATACCAACAGGTTATCATAACCTCTAACGAGATTTTTGCCGAGCTTCTCTTTCCAACTTGTGGTGTGTTGCTTTAGAGTTTTTCCTACAAGTTGGCGGGACCTACAGTTTTTTGCCGACTCCGAACGGTACTTGCAAAGCAAATGAATTTTTTGCTGAGAAGCTTCTCATAGCAGGAATACACCCGGAGAGTTTGCCAAACTACTGCCGAGGGGCGACCCCGTTTAGAAATTTTTTTTTTCTAAGTAATTTGTGATGTTACTTTTGCCGGGCATCGAACCGCCACGACTTGGTGTAGAAGGCCGAACACTTAACCGCTACACCACGGCGGGGCTTGCTGTAGAGAATTCAGGTTTCTCCTCTCCGCCTGTCAGTGGGTTCTGTATAAGTTTATCGTCGTTCCTGTCCTTATGTATGGCTCGGTATCTTGGATAGTGTCAAGAGAAGATGAGATGGCTCTTGAAGTATTTGAGAGACAAGTATTTTGGAAGATTTATGGTATCTTTTTGGTATATCTTTTGTAGCCAACGGCGAGTATCGAAGGAATACTAAAGATGAGCTGTACGAACTTTACGCAGATCTCACCATAGTGCAACGATTTAAAGCCCAAAGGCTACGCTCACTGAGACATGTTATGCGATGGACTAAGAGCCCCAGAAGATTTTCCTATCGACACCCGAACTCGGCAGCAGAGGAGGAGGAGACGTCGACTGAATTGAAAAAAAAAAACAAGGGGAGGATAATTTGAACTACCTTGTTGTTTCCAATTGGGCCCCAGTTGTTGTTAAATAGGGCTGTTAAGGGGTTAAGCTTCAGTAAATTATGATGTACTCGCACCTGCCTGGCCGCAGAAAATTTGGGTTCTGCTGTTGACTTTAGCCTGCTCTTAAAAGTATGCTCCGTGAGTCTGCTGATCAAGTGCTGGACTGCCATTACCTCTAGCGGAGAAGTTCGATACATTTGGGCCCAAGTTTGATAGCAGGCGATATGCGGGTTCATTGAGTCCACTAAAGCGGGAGATTGGCGAACGAAGCGCCTCAGGATTTTGCATAGAGAATAACGAGCTAAACCCATCGAGCACGTGAAGATACATTACATCTTACTGTATTTTCATGTGTTATTGTCTAAGTGAGCCACTCCTATCGAAAGAGGGTTCTGCCACTCAACCAAGAAGAGCCCGTTCTAATTGGTAGAGTTTGCTATCTTATGAGAATGTATGGGTATAAACTTTCCGAATATGTTCAGTGAACCACAGCTCATATTAGATCTATGTGTGATGAGTTCAACTTTTAAAGCCGTCGGAAAAAAGTCTTTTGGCTCTTGAAATACCCTTAGGTCAATCTACCTTAGAAATTATAGGAAAGTGGCCTGGATCGAGCCTTATCTTCTCGAATCCAACCTTTGCTATAGAAACTATGTACTTATTTAACAACTTTTCTTACTTCCTACTTTTACAGAAATCCCAAGTCCCAACCGCTTCCGTCGATGCTGAACAAAAAATTCTAAAATCCGCTGCCAAAGAAACACTGGCCATACGTTACACTACGCCAAAGTAAAAAGAATAAGACGAATAATAACAAATTGCTGAGTTCGATATCTCTAATCTTTAATAAGACACTCAGGTCATTTTGTAACAATTAAGAACAAATTATCTAAGTGAAACATAAAAGTAATTTGTATAACAACCACAAAACTTAAACTATTAGATCTAGCTTTTAGCTGTGGGCGATAAGGACGGCACATCCATTCTAGGCTTTAACGTAGAATTATTGGTGCTCGTGGCAGTGCTTGAAAGATAACAGTGATTGGAAGTGCTGCGTGGACGTTCTGTGGCTAGCGTGGTTGACGGGTTTGAGGGCGTAACCGCCACCATGGACATTGCGGTCTTCTTGCCAGCATACGTACTGACTGCATTAGCTACGCTGGTCGTGGAAGCTGCTGAGCGGCTATAAGCACGTCTGGAACGACGCCAAGTAACCAAGCTGTGGCCGACTGTGCGTATGTTAGCTGAGCTGGCCCCACCCTTCGCTGTCGACGCTGGTGGCGTGGATGAGTTCGTGGCGTGATGTGATTTTGCACGTTTGCTAAACAAGTGGCGGAGTGACTTTTCGCATGCAGCTGGCGATAGTTCATTTGCTATGCTGCGACTGCGACCTGATTGTGTACTAAGCAATTGGTCTTCCTGCGGTCTGGACAACTTTTGCTGCTGCTGTTGTTGTTGACCTCTGAACCGGCGTAGCATTTCGACGATATTATCCACACTTTTACTTTTACTTTTGTTCGATTGCGCTGAACTATTTTCAGCTGGTTTTTCCGGGCTTGCGTCTGCGGTTTGAACTTTGACCTCAACGCTTTGTGGCATAGCGCACTTCTTAATAATAAACTTGAAATTTTTATCAGCTTCGAGATGAGTGATTTGGTTGTTGTCACTGGCAGCAGTCGCATTATTCGCTGTCGCGCTCAGACGCGCACCACAGCTGCGGTATCGTTTAATTAGTGGTCCCTTGGGATCTTCATCCTTCACGCTGACAGGCATTGTGTTCGCTTTACTCGAAAGATTTGTGAAGGACTTTCGTCTAACACCAATGGGCGCGCGTGGCGTCTTAAGCAGATTTGGACAGATCAATACGGCTGCCTGAGCTTGTGGCGTGGTCTGATATTTACGACGTGCACTTTGTAACATTTGCATTGGAGTGGGTGAGGTGTTTATAACAGCAGCGCCCGCAGTTGTAAGGCCAGCTCCAGCTCCAGCGCCACTTAAGCTACTGCGACTGCTATTAGCCAACTCAAGCATATATTTCTCTACATACTCGGTGGCATTGAATGTGGGCATTGCTTTGTGCACATTTGAGATGGCTGGTGTGATGGTTGGGCGTTGATGCCGATAGCTATGCCCATTTAATGCAGAACGATCACCACGTGACATCATGCTTGGATGTGCGTGATGATGATGATGTTGGTTATGTGGCAGTTTTGTAGCAATTTGTTTGCCCTTTACAAAAAGATTTAGACCCATATAAGCTGGCGTTGGTGGCACGTTCTGGCGATAAATTAACTCAAATTTCCCCATATCAGCTTTGGGATCCAAACGACGATCAATGACAACTGGAATGGAAAAGGATATTAGTAGGAGACGTAAATGATTGCGAGGTGATATCAATAGGAGTTTATCGATCATAGGGTATATTGGAATCAGATTTTCTGCATCAGATTGATATCAGATTATCATCCTATTAGAAACTATAAAAACTGTTAGTCACATGATCTTCACCTGAGTCATAAGATTGTCATCATCGGATAAGTATCAGATTTACAACTAAGATGATCTGATCAGTAGTATCAAATATCACATCTTCAATATAAGATCGTCGGTTTCGAATAATAAGTATCAGACTATACTTGTCAGAGTAATATACCGTCATTACCTCAATATATATCGCTCTTGTTATTCAGATGATATCATTGGCAGATTATCTATCACAGGGATTATTGAAATAAAATTGTCTGCATCCGTCTGATATCAGATCATTATCCCATTCGAAACGAACGATCAGTATCTCTGTGTCTGTCAAGTTTAGAACAAGGATCGTCTATAAGAGTGTCGTTATCGGATAAGTATCCGATTGTCAGCTCAGTTGATCTAATCACCCACCACATCATCAATATGAGATCGTCGTTTTAACCTAATCAGTACTAGTCCATCATTGTCAGAGTCATTATCTAGCCAGTGTCATATTTTTAATTTTCAGTTTTTGGACCATCAGTACAATGTCAGAAACTGATCAATAAAAACAGTATGACATCGTCAGAGTCGGAGTGTAACCATCAAATAATAAACTATCTTCCGTAGTAGATGGTAGTATAATTTCTGTATGGTAATCAGTTACAGCGTATAAGTATACTATTTTCTGTACATGATATGTAACTCTATGTATCAGTATCAGATCAGCATGAGTGATATCAGAGCATCGTATCAACAGTGCCATATCATTAGTTTCAGAGCATGTAATGTTTCTTTAGTGATTTCTCCGTATATTTCGAAGGCCATCTTGCAATGACTTAACTTTCGAATATTCTAGATCATATAGTAAGGTCTTTCGTCTGTTCATACTGTGAGGCTTAGGTCCACCGGGACCCGTTTATTGGGCTAGCAAACAGTGGTTGGGGGGGTTCGTGACCTTTCCCCACAGTATAGACCCCATTACGTTTTATTCCAGAGTCCCTGTTTATTTATTACAAAAAAAATTTATTAATGGTGCACTAATTTCTCATTAAACGAATTACAAAAATTAAGAACGCTGTTGAAAACAAGGGTGATCAAATTTATGGCCAAAACTTCTCCGTCTCCTCATTCTGAGCCGCCCAGATGACATGGCGCTCGTGCTTCTGCACCCTCCCTACCTTGACATCCAATTTAGCACATGAGGTTATTATGGATGTCCCTAATGAGGATCACTTACCCTTTCACTTGGTTACCACTACGATTGAATCTACACCATCATCTCGGATTATTTCATTCACAAAAACATTTTATTAAAAAAACTTTAATTCACATTTGACTTAAATATGTGTACTAGATTTCTGACCTGATCTCAAATATGCAAGTGTAGTTCGTAAAGTAATGAGGTTACCCCTCAACCACACAAAATATAGATTTTTAATTATAATTTTGATTGGCGAAATTTTGAATGTACAATGGTATATTCCTCTAAGTTAAACTTTGTATATTTTTTAATATTTGAAAACTCAAAATCAGAAGAAAAATATAAAATTGATTCCTGCAGTATTCGCAGCGAACGATACTACGCTTTTATGACTATGTATGTACGTTTCATTAATGTCTATACTCTTACATTATTTATTTTTGCATTATCTATAGATTATTTACAAAGTATAAAAGCGAAATGTTGTTTTTCTGACTATCTTGTGCACAAAAAAGGAAATATAAATATTGCTTTAATGCATCTAAAATTCGAAATGATTGTGCAAAAAAATAAAAATTATTTTTTTCATAAAAAGGTTTTATGATTTCGTAGTTATATAAGATTTTTCTATAAATTTTCTTAGGGCTCAGTTGCCTAGTTTTATGCTACGAATGTTGTTTATGAAGGCAAAAGAAAATATCGTACAAAAAAAAAACATTTATCAATGCAAAATTTTATTTTAGAAACCAAGTTTTTAATGCTTGTGGCAATGAAAATTTTAACACTTTATGTTAATAACAGTTGCAACATACCCTGCTGTTATAGGGGTACAACTTAATATGTGCATGTACCTATCCATGTATGTTCTCGCCTAGAGCAAACCACTGTTTCCGACGTTCGCATACATAAGCTATACAGAGTTTGCCGCTATAAACTTAAATCGCATGTCATTTTCATTTCAATTCCCAGAGAGCTATTAAACCTCGAACATTTTACTCAAACGCTATCAAACCAAAATCAAAGAGTTTACATTGACATTACATTAGGAAGTATGTTAGTAAGAATGTATACTCTTTGCCAGAACGTTCAAATCGAGCTCTTTCTTTTTATTATTGAGTCATACCAAAAAGTTTGCTTGAAGCTCTTGATCAAACTTCACTCAATCTCTACTAACTACCACTCTAACATGACGTACTCTCTGAGCAATTGAAATTCAAAAAAGAGAAAAACCAGTTTTATAAAGGTTGACTTACGTTTTTTTTGCGTAGCTACAGCTCACGATGAAAGCGCTTCCATGTATGTGTTGATCTGCTGCTAAAAAAATCATGTGATCATATGTGTACGTACGTGTGATGCGTGGTAAGCAGTATTAGGGTGTTTGCACATTTTCCGCAACTGAAATTTTTTTTCTTTGCCACATACTTTTATGCAATTTTTAATTAAAAATTTTTATTTATCTTTATATTTTTATATATATGTATTTTTTTTTTTTTTTATGCGTTCCCAATGAAACACCAATTGAACCCTTCATAAACCACTTTTTTTTGAAATTCTTTTTTCTTACAGCCTTTGTTTCTTTATATAGCACTTCAAAATTTTAGCTTAAACTACAGTTTTTATGTAGATAGGTAATGTTTTCACCATATAAACACAATTTTTTTTTTTTTTTACTTTTTTCTTTCTCACATATACCAAAATCTGTTCAAACTCACTTGAATTTTCTTTTAGATCATTTGGTATGTATAATTTTATTTAGGTCCCTTTTTTTATATCGCTAGGGACCTTTTATTTAGTCCTATCGTCACTTAATGGATTTTTTCCTTTTTTTTTTTTTTTTTATTTAAACATTTTTCACTTTTTGCCGACCTTAAACTATTTCTCGCCCGCGTGGTTTAGATGACTGCTCATTATTTCCATCTCCTTATGCGCTGCTTTTTGACGAAAATTTTGCCAATATGTGGTGGGGTATGGAAATTTGTAAATTGCGGTGGGAGAGTGAAACTGTACCCGATCGGTATCTCTCCCACCAACCGTATGTTGATAAAAAATGATGTGTGCAATCTGCGATTTGGGAAAAATTTTTTTTTGTTAGATTATATGTCATTATAAAGAAAATGCAAAACTGAAGCTGGGATTTACCTCTCGAAAAAGGGGTGAAAGGATTTCGTTTGAATCGTTAGATTGAGAACCTGAATCAAAATTTTTTTGAATTTACTGGAAATTTTTAATGAAGTAGATGTGCTATTTTGATATAAATATATCACACTATTCACTACTTTGGGAATGTTATTCTGAGCATGCTAAAACATATTCGCACTGTTTCAATATGCACAGATAAGTTATTAAAGGAAGATTTAAAAAAAGTATTTGGTTTTTACACATCAGGTGGGTGTCTTATTCAAACTTTAGTAAAAATTGAAACTTACCAATTATAGTCCAAATGCTAGGTTCAATAAAGACGTCCGGCTCGGGTGAGAATGAAATCCAAAAGAAGGATTGTCATTTACCGGAACAAAAGCCAAACCTCTGTTCGTTGAGTTTTCTAGTATCTCAAGTATCATATGACTTCCGTCATATGGAAGTCCGAATTTCTTTTTGGAATTTAACGAAACGCTGATTCTATTACAATCTATGGCAAGACTTTATTGCTTTGAATTGATGTGATAGGATATGCGAGGTGGATTGTTTTTTGAAAAGAAATAGTCATCCTCAAATCGCACATTACAAACTGGACAATTCACCCTTTTTTAAAGCGGTGAATTGGACTGGAAAGGAGCAATCAAACTCTTATATCTTTTGTGTGGAATGTTCCTACGAGCTTTCCTTGCAAATCCTCCAGAACATAGTAGGAGTTTCCTAGTTTTTCCCTAACTCTGGCTTTTACAAAAATCTTACTCAATTTAGCATTAAAATTTTTCTCGAAGTTACTCTGCGCAAAATTTCGCCGGAATACCTCCTGGCCAACCTTAAATGATACGGCTTTAGCTCGCAGATTGTATTGTCTTTCATTACAGTGATATGCACTCGTCAAATTTTTCTTTATCTTGGCACGTCCAAGGGCTAAAACATCGTCTCTGGCTAATCGTACGTATGGTTCATCCAGCGCCTGTAGTTTACGCAACATTTCATACGAGGATCCATGTGTGATCATATCAAATCCGTATAAGGCATGATATGGTGAACATTTTAAGGATTGATGTAATGAATTGCGGAGCGCACAGCTGATATACGTCAACTTCAAATCCCATTCCCTGTGGTCATCCTTTAAATAAGCTCTAATGGCGGCTATTAACGAGCGGTTTACGCGTTCTGAAGCATTAGCTTGCGGTGAATATAGTGCAGTAAACACATGTTTTACTCCATGTTCTGTAA
Organism: Campiglossa producta; assembly: GCA_964058755.1. Taxonomy (NCBI): domain Eukaryota; kingdom Metazoa; phylum Arthropoda; class Insecta; order Diptera; family Tephritidae; genus Campiglossa; species Campiglossa producta. The sequence goes on from CAXKVI010000003.1 coordinate 105,621,751, forward strand.
GGAATGCTTCGAAATCGCTGGATTTGAACTGCGAGCCGTTGTCGCTAACAAGAGTTTCAGGTACTCCATAGGTGTGAAAAATATTTTTGAGTAAAAATTCGATGATAACAGAAGACGTAAATTTTTTTAGTGGACACAGCCAGTGGAATTTTGACATATGATCGAGCACGATCAATAGTCCAATGTGACCTCCTTTACTTCTTGGATAAGGTCCTAACAAATCAACATAAATTCTTTGGAAGGGTCGATCTGTGACAACTTGATTTCCCATCGGTGGTCGCAAGATAACGTTAGGGGCTTTCGTAGCTTTACATACCTCGCAATTTCCTATGTATGTTTTGACATCCTTAACTAGTCCTGGCCAATAAAATTTTCGGCGTATCAACTCTAATGTTTTATGTATCCCACCGTGAGAAGAAACCGGGGTGTCGTGTGCACGCGATATGACATCCTTGCGAAGTTCGCCAGGTATCCAAAGCTTCCACGAGCATTCTTCCCTGACAAGTGTACCATCTGAGTGCTCTGTACGTATGTAAATGAAATTGTCGGCTATCTTAACGTCTGGAAATTTTTCTTGGTTTTCAGAAATTTTTGATTTTAAAGCCTGATATTCCGGGCCAGAAAAGTGTTCAGAATCCAAATCGATTTCTGATTCTATCTCGAATGCATACAGTTCTTCGCAATGCATCCTGGATAGCGCATCTGGAACTATATTGTCCTTACCTTTCCTATGGCTTACAGAAAATGCATAGCTTTGTAGCTTAAGCGCCCATCTCGCTAAACGCCCCTTCAATTTCGGCTGTCTCATAAGCCAAACTAAGCTCGAATGGTCTGTGATGATTTCAAATTCCTGCATTTCTATATAGCATCTAAAGCGTTCTATTGCCTCTATAGCGGCTAAGCACTCACGCTCCGTGACGCTATAGTTCCTTTGTGCAGAGTTTAATTTCCTTGACATGAAAGCTATCGGACGTTCATTTCCTTCACTATCTAGCTGTACTAACACGGCGCCTATTCCGTAATCGCTAGCGTCGCAATGCACAAAAAACTTTTTGGAGAAATCGGGATTCTGCAGAACTGGAGCAGATATCAGAAGTTCTTTAATTTTCTCAAACGCTGATTGAGCCGCTTCAGTCCAAGCAAATTTACGTTTGGTCGACAAAACCTCTGTTATAGGATAAGTTACGTCCGAGAAGTTCTCGATAAAGCGTCTGTACCAACCTGCTAAACCTAGAAAGCCCCTAACTTGTTTTAGGTTTTTAGGCGTTGGCCAGTTTTTAATCGACTGAATTTTTCCTGGGTCTGTAGCGATACCGCCGTGAGCGATAACATATCCTAAGTATTTTACTTTCGTTACGCAAAATTGGCTTTTATTGATATTAATGGTTAAGTTCGCTTTTCTAAATTGCTCAGCTATTCTGACAAGGATCGACAAATGGGATTCGAAAGTATCTGAGACGATACAAAGATCATCTAAATAGCCAAACACGCAAATTCGTAAGTCAGCTGGAATAATTTCGTCCATTAAGCGGGACATAGTTTGTGCAGCATTGCATAAGCCGAACGGCATCACCACAAATTGATATAGAGGGCGTCCAGGCACAGTAAATGCTGTAATTTCCTTGGCTTTTTCTTCCAAAGGAATTTGCCAAAAGGCATCCTTCAAATCAATCTTGGTTATGATATTCGCCTCTGGCAGTCTGGCAAATATACCTTCAATTGACGGAAGTGGATACGCATCCTTCTTAGTAACTTCGTTAATTTTCCTTGCATCTATACACAGTCGAATCTTATTTGGTTTTATAACCAGGTGCATTGGCGAGCTCCAGGGACTTCGAGATTTTTCAATCACTCCTAAGCTCAACATTCTGTCTACCTCTTGGTACATTAATTTCTCTACTGCCGGTGAAACTGGATAAAAGCGTTGCTTTATGGGCTTTGCCGCTCCTACATCGATCTCGTGTCGCAAGAGTTTTGTCCTTCCGAGTCCTTGTTTTTCGAAATCGGGAAAAAGTAATTTAACTGCATCTAACTGCTGACGTTGACCCTCGGTCAGCGGGTAAGAAATAGCTTCATCGATTTGGTTTTTGTCATGGGTATCAATATCTAAACTTCTTTGGCTCTTGTTTTCTGAAGAAATACTGCTGATAATGCCTGGAGCCAATTCAAACACCTTCCAGAAATCAATTCCTAATATGAGGTTTTGACTTATCGAAGGAATTATATAAAGCTTAATCTTTTTAACTTTTGCCTGGTATTCTATATTAATCTCAAGATATCCAGTTACTGTTTGAGATTTCCCGTCTGCAGTCTTAACACTCGACTTGAGCTTCCGAAATTCGGGTAAGTTTGAAAAACTTTCCTTTGCTAAACTCGAACCTACACAACTTATATTTGCACCTGTATCTAGCAATCCGAATATCTCGCGGTCAAGGAGTTTTACTTTCGCATAATATCTTGCATCTTCTGCATTTAAAACGGACGATACTAACATCTTGTTTCTATCTTTAATTGCTTTCCAAAAACGTCTAAGTCGCAAAGTCGATCTTTTGGTCTTTACCAAAGATTTCTCAGATTCGGAAGGATCATGGAAAATTCTGTTTCTTGCTCTCATATAATCACGCATGCGCTCATGATAAGGTTTACGTGGATAAATGATTTTGTCAACTTCCTGAAAATCATCTTCTCTTTTTAAAATTTTAAGGTTTTCTACGCCTAAAGTTTGGTCAAAATTTGAAATATTTTCGGAATTTGTTTGTATATCCGCATGGTTTATTCCTAATTTTTTGGATTGCTGAGCATTCGTTTGTGATCGAACGCTCGTTTCGTGGAGTTTTTTGGCTTAGATATACATGTCTCACACTGAGGTTTGTATATGTTTTTCGCGCCGCAACCGTAGCAAAAAGTTTCGCGTTCCTTGGTACACATGTCCCATGGATGACCTTCTTCGTCGCAATTCCAGCAGATTAATTGCCGTATATGACCCGATGGTAACTTAATTGCTGATACTTGCTCTTCATCCAGTTCCGCTGTGTCTTCAATGGCTTCGCCTGAATCTATTGCTGCAACATTGCGTCTTGGTATGTAGGCTGGTGGGGTAGCACGGACTAAAGGAGTACGTCGAAAAGTGGATTCGTTCAAAAGATTTTCTCTCATCTGAACTAACTTTCGGAGATGCGCTACTGATAGCACGGGAACATACAAAAGTTCATGTCGGATATCGGGTCGCAAATTCCTAGTCAGCAATTCCACTAATTCATGTTCTTCCATTCGTACAGGAAGTCGATCTATCATGGACATTATCGAATCATAAAAAGCTACAAAAGATTCATTTGGATTTTGCTTTCTGCTTCTTATTTCCTCGCGCAAGTCACACGTCGAACGGTAATCTTTGAATTCATACCGCAACGCAGTACAGAAAGAATTCCAATCAATGGCAGGCACCTGTTTGTGATACCGCCAATACCACGTCTTGGCTTTTCCCGCAAGTAGGACGTGTAAATTTTTACACACCGCATTAAAATTATTATTTAAACTTTCCGCAGTCAGCGCATGAACACGGTATATAAATTCGTTGCAAGTTAAACCATCAGAAGAACCGTCAAACTTTACATGCCAGTTTTGTATTATGGTAGTGATTTTATCCTGGCGAATGGATGATCCGTTTTCAGGCTGAAAACTTCGTTGACCCTGTGGTATTTGACTATTTCCTGGATAACTTGTGTTCGACTGAATTGATTGAATATTTAAGCTAGCTCTCAATCGCTCAACAGCAGCGTCAACGATTTGAGAGATGTGGTTACTATCAATTAAATTGGGATTTGCGTTTAGTCTTGGATTATCGTTTATTTGCCCACGACTATTTCGATTTTCTGAATTACATGCACTATCATTAGTGTTTATTAAAGGTAAGGAGCGATTTTGGCCATTACTCGTATTAATACCTTCGTTATAGAGTCGGCGCCTAGAATTATATCGCGTATTGTATCGGGGTACCGCCCCTCCTCGTACTTGTGAAGATACAGTAGGATTGGAAAATGTCGCATTATTACGTTTTCCGATCGAAATCTTTTGCAATTCGCGAAAATTACAAGCCCTTCTACAATATGGACATTCTTTTGAAGTGGATAACCAGCTTCCGATACACTCTGTGTGATATAAATGGTTACACAATGTTTTACGCACCTCCTGATCAGATTTTAAGTCTTGTTGACATATGGTACAAATATTACCTTCGGCCTCCGAGCCTTCGGGTATATTCAAAAGATTTTCGTTGCTATGGACTACTGCCATAGTATTTAAAAAGGAAATTTAATAAGATTCAATAAAATTTTACTCTTACTGTGGTAACTTTGTGATGGGTAAGTGCGCATATACCGAGGAGAAATTCTAGCTAACATTTGCTTGGGCTATTACTGAAAATGTGATGCAGTGGCTCATTGTTTTAAGTAGGAGTTGATTTCGGACTAAATAATGATCTAAAGTCGATAACTTAGTATTTCCATTGAAATCACTTCTACTCCATACAATGTTCCATTAGTAGTTTTCCTGAATTTGTATTCTGAAAACAGATAAGGAAAAAGGAGTCATGAAGAGCCAGGCGGTCGATTCTACCGGGTCTTGAATACGCCCTATAGTCGAAATCCAGCGAGGATTCAAAACTTATTTCCCTCACTTGTAAAAAAAAATTTACCTGATTTATTTGAACTAGGAGTAAACATGAGTATGTATTGAAGGCAAAATCTAAATAGAATCAATGATGACACATTAGTGCACTGTGGAGCAAAATGTATGTTACAGGTGTTAAAATGCAAATTCGTATAAAAGTTATATTTTCTTCTGGCTTTGCTAACTTTTTTTGCTATCCTTTCTTTGCCAACAATTCTTGGCTAACATTTCTTTGCCCCACGTTGGGCGCCATTTTGTAATGTTTCTTTAGTGATTTCTCCGTATATTTCGAAGGCCATCTTGCAATGACTTAACTTTCGAATATTCTAGATCATATAGTAAGGTCTTTCGTCTGTTCATACTGTGAGGCTTAGGTCCACCGGGACCCGTTTATTGGGCTAGCAAACAGTGGTTGGGGGGGTTCGTGACCTTTCCCCACAGTATAGACCCCATTACGTTTTATTCCAGAGTCCCTGTTTATTTATTACAAAAAAAATTTATTAATGGTGCACTAATTTCTCATTAAACGAATTACAAAAATTAAGAACGCTGTTGAAAACAAGGGTGATCAAATTTATGGCCAAAACTTCTCCGTCTCCTCATTCTGAGCCGCCCAGATGACATGGCGCTCGTGCTTCTGCACCCTCCCTACCTTGACATCCAATTTAGCACATGAGGTTATTATGGATGTCCCTAATGAGGATCACTTACCCTTTCACTTGGTTACCACTACGATTGAATCTACACCATCATCTCGGATTATTTCATTCACAAAAACATTTTATTAAAAAAACTTTAATTCACATTTGACTTAAATATGTGTACTAGATTTCTGACCTGATCTCAAATATGCAAGTGTAGTTCGTAAAGTAATGAGGTTACCCCTCAACCACACAAAATATAGATTTTTAATTATAATTTTGATTGGCGAAATTTTGAATGTACAATGGTATATTCCTCTAAGTTAAACTTTGTATATTTTTTAATATTTGAAAACTCAAAATCAGAAGAAAAATATAAAATTGATTCCTGCAGTATTCGCAGCGAACGATACTACGCTTTTATGACTATGTATGTACGTTTCATTAATGTCTATACTCTTACATTATTTATTTTTGCATTATCTATAGATTATTTACAAAGTATAAAAGCGAAATGTTGTTTTTCTGACTATCTTGTGCACAAAAAAGGAAATATAAATATTGCTTTAATGCATCTAAAATTCGAAATGATTGTGCAAAAAAATAAAAATTATTTTTTTCATAAAAAGGTTTTATGATTTCGTAGTTATATAAGATTTTTCTATAAATTTTCTTAGGGCTCAGTTGCCTAGTTTTATGCTACGAATGTTGTTTATGAAGGCAAAAGAAAATATCGTACAAAAAAAAAACATTTATCAATGCAAAATTTTATTTTAGAAACCAAGTTTTTAATGCTTGTGGCAATGAAAATTTTAACACTTTATGTTAATAACAGTTGCAACATACCCTGCTGTTATAGGGGTACAACTTAATATGTGCATGTACCTATCCATGTATGTTCTCGCCTAGAGCAAACCACTGTTTCCGACGTTCGCATACATAAGCTATACAGAGTTTGCCGCTATAAACTTAAATCGCATGTCATTTTCATTTCAATTCCCAGAGAGCTATTAAACCTCGAACATTTTACTCAAACGCTATCAAACCAAAATCAAAGAGTTTACATTGACATTACATTAGGAAGTATGTTAGTAAGAATGTATACTCTTTGCCAGAACGTTCAAATCGAGCTCTTTCTTTTTATTATTGAGTCATACCAAAAAGTTTGCTTGAAGCTCTTGATCAAACTTCACTCAATCTCTACTAACTACCACTCTAACATGACGTACTCTCTGAGCAATTGAAATTCAAAAAAGAGAAAAACCAGTTTTATAAAGGTTGACTTACGTTTTTTTTGCGTAGCTACAGCTCACGATGAAAGCGCTTCCATGTATGTGTTGATCTGCTGCTAAAAAAATCATGTGATCATATGTGTACGTACGTGTGATGCGTGGTAAGCAGTATTAGGGTGTTTGCACATTTTCCGCAACTGAAATTTTTTTTCTTTGCCACATACTTTTATGCAATTTTTAATTAAAAATTTTTATTTATCTTTATATTTTTATATATATGTATTTTTTTTTTTTTTTATGCGTTCCCAATGAAACACCAATTGAACCCTTCATAAACCACTTTTTTTTGAAATTCTTTTTTCTTACAGCCTTTGTTTCTTTATATAGCACTTCAAAATTTTAGCTTAAACTACAGTTTTTATGTAGATAGGTAATGTTTTCACCATATAAACACAATTTTTTTTTTTTTTTACTTTTTTCTTTCTCACATATACCAAAATCTGTTCAAACTCACTTGAATTTTCTTTTAGATCATTTGGTATGTATAATTTTATTTAGGTCCCTTTTTTTATATCGCTAGGGACCTTTTATTTAGTCCTATCGTCACTTAATGGATTTTTTCCTTTTTTTTTTTTTTTTTATTTAAACATTTTTCACTTTTTGCCGACCTTAAACTATTTCTCGCCCGCGTGGTTTAGATGACTGCTCATTATTTCCATCTCCTTATGCGCTGCTTTTTGACGAAAATTTTGCCAATATGTGGTGGGGTATGGAAATTTGTAAATTGCGGTGGGAGAGTGAAACTGTACCCGATCGGTATCTCTCCCACCAACCGTATGTTGATAAAAAATGATGTGTGCAATCTGCGATTTGGGAAAAATTTTTTTTTGTTAGATTATATGTCATTATAAAGAAAATGCAAAACTGAAGCTGGGATTTACCTCTCGAAAAAGGGGTGAAAGGATTTCGTTTGAATCGTTAGATTGAGAACCTGAATCAAAATTTTTTTGAATTTACTGGAAATTTTTAATGAAGTAGATGTGCTATTTTGATATAAATATATCACACTATTCACTACTTTGGGAATGTTATTCTGAGCATGCTAAAACATATTCGCACTGTTTCAATATGCACAGATAAGTTATTAAAGGAAGATTTAAAAAAAGTATTTGGTTTTTACACATCAGGTGGGTGTCTTATTCAAACTTTAGTAAAAATTGAAACTTACCAATTATAGTCCAAATGCTAGGTTCAATAAAGACGTCCGGCTCGGGTGAGAATGAAATCCAAAAGAAGGATTGTCATTTACCGGAACAAAAGCCAAACCTCTGTTCGTTGAGTTTTCTAGTATCTCAAGTATCATATGACTTCCGTCATATGGAAGTCCGAATTTCTTTTTGGAATTTAACGAAACGCTGATTCTATTACAATCTATGGCAAGACTTTATTGCTTTGAATTGATGTGATAGGATATGCGAGGTGGATTGTTTTTTGAAAAGAAATAGTCATCCTCAAATCGCACATTACAAGCAAAGGTATCAGACAATCAGTACAAGATAGTTAGCTTAATCCAACCTCATCAGCTCGAGATGAATTGATCAACACTCAATTGTTATCAGAATGCTATCAGAGTATCGTATTATCATCGCCAAAGCTTTAAAGTAAAAGTATTAGCATGAGATCAATATATGTGTGACCAGGATATCAGATTGAAATGAGATCAATATATGATCAGTGAATGACATCAGAGTATGGTATCACGAATATAATATCACCTACTTAAAAGTAAAAATATCATATTAAGAGAACCAGATCATCAGATAAGCATGAGGGCAACATATGATAGAAAAATTAGTATCAGAATGACGCCCAAAATATCGTATAACCAGTGCAGATCACCAAATTCAGAATAAACTTATCAGTACAAAATCATCAGAATCATACTACTAACATCAGATCAGTATGAGATCAATGTATGATCAGTTAGTGACTATCATGTTATATCACATATTATCGTTAATATCAGATTTACAATAGCACATCATCAAATTCAGATCAGATTCAAATAACGTTCGGGTTTCAGTTTCAGTTTCGGTTTCGTTATTCAACATTTATTTCGATTTCGGTTGCGTTTTCGGTTTTCAATTAAAAAAAAAACTCATAAAAATGTTACTACTAAAAAACTTCAAAGTAGGTCCGAATTTTCATAACTTTTTTCTGCGGCCGTGGTAAATTTTCTTCAATATAATAATAAATAGTATTCACGCTATGGATGAATGAAGTTTCTGCAAAAAAAAATTCTAAAAATCAGCTCCGCTTTTTCTGTTAGAAAAATATCAGATCATCAGTATCATAACCCCACTATCGCATCAACCTCACCTTAACTGAAATCATCAACCTCATCCACTCACCTTTGATCACATCCTCCAAACACTGTGGACACATGCGCGCTGTCACACTTGTCGTAGCACCCAAATCCGGGCTAGAATTAATCTCTATCAACCATGGATAATAGTCTTCGCATATCATAAAATCAGCACCAAATAGCTCAAACGTATTCGGGCGACGATCCATATTCTCTTGCGACGAGAGCATTGTACCGACGATAGCTTTCTTCATACCCGGATAGATACGCTCTTGCCACATATCATGTTTGCCAATTTGACGCAAATACGCTTGAAATGTATAGCAATCCCACATATTCTCGATAGGTAAACGTTTATCACGCTTACCATTATTATATTTCTTTTGTATCGCATGATTTGTCAAATGCACCGATTCGTGATGATTTGTGAGACTATATTCTTGCGAGCTAAAACGTAGATAACTTTCTTGATACATCCAAACGACAAGTGGTTGCACATTGGTTATGAGAAACCATTGACGTATATCAAATTTTGTGTGGTGAATAGTTAAAGGTCGTTCTGCAAAAAAAAAGAAGGTGAAAAAGGTGTAAATTTTCAAAAGTTGTTATTGGAGTTTGAAAATATTTGTGTGTATGTTTGTGTGCAAGGGGGTGTGTTTGTGAAAATGCCAAGGACACTGCAAACAAGGTTGCTTTGTTATTAATACTTGTTGTAAAACCTGTGGCACTCCTATCTACCCCCTGTGGCATAATTCTTGTGTTGATAGCTCACGCAACTTTATGGTGTCGTGCCAGGAAATTAGGCTTTATTGCCAACCTGTTGAGGTCGTCCCATTAAAACTCAAAGTTCATTGATTTTTGTGTGAGCCCAACAACAACAAACAAGAAATGCTATGCTGTCAGTGGCGCCATGCCACAAACATGACAAATCGTATTGTGTAGGGTCGGTGGTGGTGATGTGATGTTAAGCGTGATTTTTGCCATATTGAGGGTATTTTTAAACCTGCACATATGACGTATGCGAATTTGTGCCAACTTACAACATCACATACAAACATGTATGCTTCCACACTATTGTTTTATTTATATCGCGTTGCAATTCACGTGCAAGGTAGTGATGTGATGTGATATGCAAATGTATGCGTGCTTCTTTTTTGCCACAAAAGAGCATATATTTTCTTAGCTATTTTTAGCCAATTTAATTTTATTATAGTTGTTGGTACTTCTGTGTGTGCTGCAATACACATCGGCAATAAATTTGACAAGACAAATGAGGATTTACGAAAATTTATAAGTTTATGCACTCATATGTGATGTGAAGTAATTTTCGCTATAATTTTGTATTACATGGTGTAGGTAATGGATGTGACCTACATTATTTGACTTGCTAGCTCGGAACGCGCTGAGTTCTACAACTTAATCTGCTGACAGCAACGAAATGAAGGTGAAGACTATTTTTCATTAAGAGGCCATGTCTGCTTTTCCAGTAACTCTAAGACTGTCAGTGTGTATATAAACTAAGAGACTATGGTTGCGCAAGGTTTCAACGTGCGCTTAATAAAAACAGAAATATTTTTTCCATATTCCTTATTCATGATTCCAGTAGAAAGAAGTTTTCACTTCAAATAACCAGTGTATCAGATTAGCAGTAGTTATCTCGATATCTGGTTTTGATCATCTATATCAGATCACTAGTGTAAGCTATTGCTATTATCATAGGACCTCAGAATGAGATATTCAGCAAAAAGCCAGTAAGTGGTTACCAGCACAAGAATATCACTACCGCAGTGACACTATAGGATCACTATCAGATTTTCATATCAGAAATGTTATAAGTATGAGCACAACCCAGAATATCACAACTTAAGCATCCCATCCGCGGCATCACCTCAACAGAACCATCATATGATTATTATTATCAATGTAACAATATCATAAAAATATTGGATGATCAAATTAAACCATTAGTTCAGGTCACTATCAGCAACAAATCTTCAGTATACCAAAGAAACAGTGGCAGATCATCGGGACACGGCGTTAATCGCAGAATTTTAATATCTAATAGTGTATCAACTAATTTTCTTTCGACGAAGAAGTTTTCTATGATCACAAAATGAGCGCGTATTTATTTTAATCATGAGGACAATCGGGAAAGAATAATAATTTCATAAATTGCCTAAGAAAAGACCCCTTTCTTGATGTACAGTGCATCAACCGACACGATAGGGGGATATCTCTAGCATGAAGGATTGTTTTGTGAGCTCCAATTGCAATTACACCTTAAGGCGACAGTCGATCTAATTGGCTAACAAATAATATATTGCATGTAGCGCCATCTATTGGTACCGAAACATTTACTTGCTTTCCTTCTTTCAAGTTGAAATTAAATGTTTGGAAAGTGACTCGGTCGATATTACGCCTCTAGCCGGAACTGAAGCCATTCAAGTTTTACAGGCGAATAGGTACTTTAACCGTCGACAGAGAGAACATGGTCCCAAGATAGAGATACAAAAACAATAGTCACATCGCGTTTGGATTTCTCAAGTCCTTGCAACTACGCTGGAAGTTCGAATGAGAGTAACTTTGGTCGACACTTGAGAGTCGTGATATAGCCGAATTATAGCGGAGATCGACAGTCACTTTGAAATAAAATCTGAACGGGAAAAATAGCTTACAAGGACGACAATCCTTTCATCCTGAGTTTCTAAGTAGTTAATGAACTGGGCCACTGTCAATGACATCGCATTGTAAAAGTGGACAGTTGAAAGCATTGCTCGGCATTTGGGATAGAACTAGTAGTGTCGTCAAATGTAGCCTTACAATAGTTTAGAGCTAGTCCAATTTACGGCGTTGCCAAGTCAAAGGCGATTTTAAAGGCCCTTGAAATCAAATTGTATTACCAGAGTCTTGGACCAATTTCTTTGAACACGGTTCAATTGATGTAGGACCTCTAACAGAAAATATCCTCACTGAAACGAAAATTTCAGCTAAATTATCTTCCAGCCAGCCTCATGAGTAGCTTCGAAATCGTCAGGCGTAATATTGATAGGAAGCTCGCCGAAAAAGCTGCAGAATTTTTTTTTTTTTTGAAATTGCGACTCGTCTATATTGAAATTTACTAGTTTTTGAAGTATTGTAACGTCGTTGAGTCTCACCAGCGCTTACTGCCCTTAGTTGTGGTTGTTGTAACCATAAAAACACTTCTTGAAGGTAGTTAATTTAAATAGCCTCTTACTAAAGGGGAATATTCTAAGCCCCTTATCCCCTGTTTTAGTAGTAAAAATGTAGTCTAGGTTCCATCTTAAATTATTTTGTTCACGATAAGGTTCTTGGAGAGTTAAGGACTTCGATCCAGTCTTGCAAGGCGTTAAGGCTAAAATAATGGACCCTTCGAGAGGCATTGAGATGCATGAGCTCACTTTTAAAGGAGAGGAATCCAAAAGGTTCTTTACCGACAAATGCCTGTATGGAATTCGCGATTGTACGGACTGACTATGTAAATCTGAGTAGTGTGTCTCTTCCAACACATTTATAACTCACCTATATACTTCTGCACGACATAACGACTCTTCGAACCAATCGATGGATTCACTAGCACCAATATCTTTTTCAAATTATCCATTAGCTGTATGCCACGACCACGACATTTATTCGCCGGTTTAACAATCCATAAATTTTGACAGCCATCCAAAGTGTATTGCGGCCAAAAGCTCTGTACAGTTTCCAGTAGCTGTATGCTTGCTTTGATCGTATACTCTGGAGCTCGCGTCGGTTCTGTGAAGATTTTTGCTTCCTCCAAAACAATCTGTTGATGCTGATGAAAAAATACATCCCATTCATGTTCCCATACGCGCGATAACTCTTCCAAATCGATATCTTTATGCTGACAACTATCCAAAAATTCGCTACAACGTTTGAGAGCAAAATCAATGCTATTGTAAGGCACTGTGCCCATTGTGGAGAAGATGGCATCAATGCCCTTGCGGCGATAACGATCCACAACCAGTCGAACAAAAGCAATACACGCGGTGAGTTTGAAGTTATCCATAAACTCGGAGAGCTCCTCCAAACTCCACACATTGTAGCAGCGCGGAAAATACAACTCCGACATGCCTTCTTCGTAGAACCAATGAAAGTCCTTGAGTTGTGCACACAAACCTTCCTTCGAAGTGAAGGGGGCGCGATGGAATTTGTTTATGATCATTCCAGGGTTCTTAGCTTGATCTATATAGTCGCATTTCTCTTTGCGGTTAGTCCACAAGAAATCGATTGGCATGTGCTCTAGAAAACGCGACATAATATTGCGTTCACACTTGACCACATACTGACGACGCGTCTCGCCCGGCTTACGTTTGGGCAAACCTTGCGCGAGATCATCGTAGGTGACTTGACACACGCCCGTAGGTATTTGTTTACGATGCACATCGAGTTTCTCGATCCAGCCACGCGAGACGAGCGCATTGCGTACGGAATGAAATGAGCCGCGTATCGTGAAGGTTTTATTTTGCTTGACGGCCTCTTGCGCGCGGCGACGCAGCTCATTGAGCCGCTCTGTTGTGATCCAGGTGCGTCGATTGCAGTAATTGCTGGGTGGCGCGGTTGGTATGATTTCTTTGCCGGTGGCGGTCGTGATTGTGGCAATGGTTGTAGGTTTTGTGTATGATGGGCCCGTAGATGCTGTGGCGGAGTTGTACGTGCTGGTTATGGGAGTGGTTGTAATCTTAGCTGTCGCTGATTCGGTGCAGTTCTTTTGCACACTTGCTCTATTCACGGTCTCCTGTGTGGACGCAGCTTCGCTTTCTTTAATCCGCACTGGTGGTCTTGCTGGAGCGCTTTTTTGCTTTGCATCCACGGACGACTCATTCTCTTTTCCCACATCCTTAGCGCGACTATGTTTAACATCTTCACTTGGTTTTTCATGCATTTTGCATGCCCCACCCGCCCCCACAATGCTGTATACTCCCCCTCTATAACTCTTAGCAAGGCGAAAACAACCAACCGCACGACCGCAAAGTCCGTACGACTTTTTACGCGAACCGCGCTTCTTCGAAAATCAATCACAACTGAATGATGAGACTTTGGTTGGCTATAAATTGAACTCTGTTTGCGGCGTATACGCTATTTAGAGGCTCTACCGTCTTGTGCATATGGCGCGCATTATTATGTAGAGCAATTTTCGGCCTACTTGTTGCCATGGCGTCCACAACACCAATCAGGTGCGCGTTGAAGCTTATTAGAGCAACGATTTAATACAATACAATTTGGAACGGAGTCGATTGTCTGCTGTGGGCGTGCAGAGGCATATTTCGTACTCAGCTGGGTGCGAGGGACCGCTGTGTGGTATGCGATTACTATGCGATTCTTGCGAAAGTGAAGTTGGCAACCTAGTTTTCGCAGAGCTTCACAAGGATTTCTTAAGTTCATTTTTTTCTGTTTAAGTGTTACATAGTTTTGCATAAGTTGTCTTACGTTTGTTGTTGTTTTTGTGGTTGTTGTTGACTTTGCTAACATGTTGTGTACTGGAATTTCTTGGCTATTTTTCATGCTTTCGTGCTGTGCTTACGTTAGGCGCATCCGTTTTTAGGTGAAGGTAGCAAACTTTTAAAGTATTTCTTTTTTTAAATAGTAGTTAAGTTATTTTTCCTTTGAAGATAAAGTTTTAAAGTGAGACAATCGAGTAATTATTTTTAATTTTTATCGCTACTCATAAATCATCTTTAATGGAGGTACAGCTGCGGCTCCGTGGAAAAATGTAGGTCAATTGGTGATTTACTTCGTTGGATAATCCCACCGCTCACATTATCTATCCCCTGCCTATCTATCCTGCCTCTAGCGTGCAGCAGATTAATGTGAGAGCCCAGAGAACGTATGAACCAAGCTCACCGCTTGGCTGAATAGAAATTTTAAGCGGAAAGAAGTTGACGGATGTATGGAAGACCTAATAATTATCACAATTTCGTCTCAAACAACAACAACATGTTATGAGATAAAATCAAGCAGTAACAGGGTTATACTGAAATAACAGATTTTGGTTAGGTACATCCCTACTCATTCCGGTACGCGGGTTGCCTGTTGTGGGAATTATTCAGTCTCTTATCTCGCCGTTCGAACATTGTTAAGCTAGCAATCACCGATTATGACTCTTAATCGGTCACCCCCCGTCTTAGTTTCTCGGCGAGACAGGCCATAGGTCCACAGCCGCTCGCTTTCGCAGTTAGAAATAACATAAAAGAGCGAATATAAATTTGACAAGGTTTTGGTTGAGTTTCTCATGTAGTGAGGGATGCCCACAAGCTCGTTTGTCGACTACGACCGACATATATTCAGACTAAAGCAAATTAATGAAAGGGTTTTCATAGCACACGTTGTACCCGTTACCAGAAATCGTTTCCGAGTATACACTGCAGGGGCCTTATCATGTAATCCGATCCGAAAGGAAATGCGATTCGAAAGAAATTTCTTTCGGATAGGAATACATGATAGCCCCCCAGGTATAAAATACTTTTATATTGGTACTCAAGTACTGTTTCAATGTCAAAAAATTCCTAAAACATATCTAGTACCGTTAATGAGTATTTAATTTCCGAAAAAAGTTATCGCATCTGAAAAGCCAAGTTTCCAAATAAGTAACCGGTTCCAGAAAGGTCATTGGGGATGAGAAAGTAAGTTTCCAAATAAGTAACCGGTTACAGAAAGGTCACTGGGGATGAAAAGGTAAGTCTCCAAATAAGTAACCGGCTGCTTCAAGTAAAAAAACAAACGTAAAAGTAAGTTTCAAATAAGTAACCAGGTCTAGAAAGTAAAGAAGATAAAAGAAGACAAGTTTTCAAAAAAGAAGCCAATATTACAAAAAGTCATCGGATCTGAAAAAGTAAGTCTCCAAAAAAGAACCGGCACCAAAAAGTCCAACCGATCTGCAAAACAAAGTTTTCAAGTAAGTAACCGGTAACAGGAAAGTCAACTTCTTTAACTCATATTGGAGGCCTTATCTCAAGTAAGTTTACAAGTAAGTAACCAGTTCTAGAAAAGTCATCGGATATGAAAAAGAAAGTTTCCAAGTAAGTAAACTAAGCATCGGATCTGAAAAAGTACGTTTCCAATAAACTAACAGCCACCTTTATAAAATAGCTTTCCTGGATCTAGGAAAATATGATCAACACAATGAAAAAAATGTTTTTTTGTGATGTATACTCAAAAATTGTCCCTCAAAATTTTTACAAAACCGACAAAATTCTGGTTACACTCAACTCGTTTTTTCATGCAACTAAAAAATACGTGTGTTTTTGTTCTTGTTGGTTTTGCTTGTTTTTTTTTATGAAAACAGAAACAAAAAAAAAAAATGAGTGTGACGTCATTATGACGATCTATCGGATAGAGTTACAGAAGCGCAGTACTATTATAAAACTAAGTACCTTGGTAACTGACTTGCTCGGTATTCCTTGAAATTGTCCCCAAATATTATTTACCAACAGTATAAGCTTTCGAAAATATATTAAAAACAAAAAATGGTGGCAGCCCCGTAACACAACCCAAGTGAAAAATCTTAAAATGAAGCATAACATACCCTACCAAAACTTCATCCAAATCGGGCAATTGGCAACCGAAATAGTGTTCGATACACAAAGGAATGAACAAAATGCGGCTAGGTAGCAACCCTGGATGGCAACCCTGCCTGAAAATGTTGTCGTTGAAATGCAGACGGAAATTCAGTTCGGTTTCACTTGATACCATCTTGGCATATCTTGTTCAATATTTAAAAAAAATTTAATGGGTGGCAACCCGAAAAACAACCCCCAGTGGCAATACCCATGCATATAATTTTACAATGAATCATATCGGTTCAGCGATTCCCGAGACATAAGGAGAAATAATTAAAATGCGGTTAGGTGGCAACCCTGTTTAAAATTGACCTATTTGGAATACGGCCGAAAATAGCTTTAATTTGATACCCATATTGGCATATCTTGTTCAAAATAAAAAAAGAGATAGGTGGCAAACCTGTAAACAGTCCTAAGTGGCAACACCCATGTATATAATCTTAGAATGAAACATACTATATATATGCCAAATTTCATTCAAATCGGACAGGCGGTTCCAGAGAAATAAGGAAAAATAAAAAATGCGGAGAGGTGACAACCTCAGAAAAAATAAAAAATACGGAAAGGTGGCAACCTCAGGTGGCTTCCCTGCTTGAAGTTGACATATTCGGAATACGACCAAAATACCTCTCATTTGATACCCATATTGGCATATCTTGCTCAATATTTAAAAAAGAATTGAGATAGGTGGCAACCCTGTAAAAAGCCTAAAGTGGCAACACCCATGTATATAATCTGTATGCCAAATTTCATCCAAATCGTTCAAAGGGTTCCGGAGATGGTACGGATATACTAATATACAAATTTAAAAGAATAGCTTGTTTAAAGTTATAAGATATCAGCTTTTCTGTCTTCTCAATTAATTAAGTAGATGCGTATTTGGCTATAACTTTGTAAGCCGTTGACCCGAGTAATTTTATTGATAAGCAATAATTGGAATGCTATTGTTTTGTAACAGCAACCTGCCATCGTGTTTGTTTACCCCTTAATTTTGCGCTCAAATTACCAATGTTCCACATACGCCCCGTATGACAATTGATTTCGAATGAACGTACGAGTTTGTGGCAATTGCTGTGTACTGTTTATAGCCAACATGCGTGCCTGCCTGCTTTTCAAATTTGCTCTGAAGCAAAAGTCAACCAAAAGAAAAGAAGCTTATTGTCTAAAAAGCAAAGAGCTTTACACGTGGAGTTTCGTTGCGCAAACGCTTCGTATGTTTTTTAGCTCGTTAGCTCTCGTATGCCGGCATTAAAGGTAGGTTGCTTTGGATTAAATCGTTTTGCTCTCTTTGTTACTTATTGGTTTTGGCTTAGCTGGTTTTCTTGTTTGCATTCTCACTGCTCCTTTCCTTTTGTTTTGTATTCGTTTTTTTTTTTATGTTCTTTTTTGTTCCATTTGGTTTTTTTTTGTTGAATAAACGCGTTACGAATGCTGTGGAGCGGGAGAAGCGACGTCAAAGGTGCGTTGTTATAGACGGCGCTAGTCGGTGTTGGTCGGCTTTCTTCTTACGTTGTGGTATACGCATCTTCAATGTTGCCATTTTGTCCAATTTAACCAAATTTGGTATACTTTTTTTTTTAAATTTACTGCGATAAATAAAATAAAATAATTAATGTTCATATATCCCTGCTGAGTTTTGCGTTATGATTTCGTGATTTGACACGATAAATGCATAATGCAATGACACCCAGGATTTATTTCAAATTGAGCCATTTCGGATGGCATGACATCACATCAACTTAAATTATACGTTCCTAATGTGATTTTTTATTCTGTTCGAAGTAAGTTTAAAATATAAATATCGCATCACATCGTTCACAATCAAATTATGACATAAAATTTGATCATATCGTATCGTGTGATGTCACCATATCAGATTAAATTCATACCGCAACACTTGACATGAAATTTTATCATATCACATATTTATATCACGTTATTGGAATTAAATTTAGTAAACTTAGTTCAAATCACAGCATTAAAAGTAAAATTACGAACTCAAATTTGATCATATCGTATCATATGACATCACATCATAACCCCTTCTACCACTCTTCACAATCTATCACATCATTGCAAACAAAAATCATTCAGTTAATACTATAAAATGTTTTTTGTAGTGGATTTTTTACTCACATGTCTTATATGTAATTTGAAATCACATCACATATTATAGAATTCATACGATATCACATCATATAAGATTATTTTAGGGTTTTGCAAAAGTGTTGGTGCAAGAAAAATTTGCTAATTGGCAACCATGCACTTTGTACACCCATTCGGGGTCTTAAATCTTCGTCTATTTGCTATTGTTGTTGTTTTGGTAAACAATTTCTGCGCGCATATAAAATCAAATTATTTGGAGGAAACCAAATCATAACGTGCGTGTAGCAATACCAGCAAAGACATCATACAAAGAAAATTCAATGAAAAATCAAAAACACATACACTCAGTGATTTTTGCTCTCCAAAAGCAAATACAAACAAATTTTATTAGAAAAGGAAATATAAAAGCCAGCTACTAGCAAGCAATATAAAAGTTTATGCTCACGCTAATTTCAGAACATTTACCAATCGAAGACTGTGTTGTGTAGATCGATGAGCAAAGGATTCGATAAGCGCAAGTGAAAGTTATCCTAATGTACCAGAGTTCAAAAACGTCTTAAATACACAAACGATTTGCGAAATTTATAAATTAAAATTGTGTGTGAAATTTATGTGAAAATTTGAACTACGACAAATATTATGTGCGAAAATTTTGCAAAGTGAATAAATAAGCTGAAAAATATTTGAAATTAAATTAAAAAAAAATCTAAAATAGCTGCTGAAATTGTAACTGAAAATATTTTCGAAAATATAATAAATCTTATACTAGATTTAAAAAAAAAATCTGAAAACAAATAAATCAATTAACACCAAATAAAGTTCAAAATTTAAACCGCAAAAAAAAATTAGCCGCAAAAAAAATACTTTCTCTGTGCAAAACGACAAAATATTTTTCTCAAAAACAAAAAAAAAAACACTGCGCCTAATTTTTCAACTTTGCGGATGCTTATGCGGTTTTTGGAAATTAACTTATTTTGGCGTGAAAACACACAAAATACTGACAGATAAACACACATGAATATACAATATTTTTCTACAACGATATCGTCTATATACTTAATAGACATTTTGTTATTTTTGTAAAACATATAAACTTGTTTATATTAAAAGTGCCAAGAAATTTTGTCTACTACACAAAATTTATGAACTTTGTGTTGAAAATTTCAAAAAAGTGAATATTGAAATATTTTCACATCTTTGTCAAGTTCATTGCCAAATTGACTAACGCACGGTTTAAGCCACAGGTTTTGTGGTGTAAAAATATTCATAAAACGATTAACGTTCAACGTTTGAGGGGTGTTGCTTTTGAAAACCTGCAAACTCGTAGGCATACAAAATATTTGGAATCATCATATCGCTTTATAAGTAAACTGGAACAGTGTGGCGGCTAAAATGGGCACTATTGGTGAGTTATCAATAGTTAATATAGCTATTGAAGTACAATTGTGATTAGTGTTGTTGATCTGATTAATCAAATTTTTTTTTGATTAATCAATTAGAGTATGATTAATCGCAAATATTCATCAATCGCCGAATAAATCGTTTTGAGGATAAGGCAATGACTATCTTCTAGTTAACAATTTAATTAATAAATTAAATTAATCAAATTGATTAATTAAAAATTCATTAATCTGCAATTAATGGGTAATGAATATTCCCTAGTTAATAATTTAGTGCGGTTTAGTTTAAATGTCACGTTCGCACATTCCCATTGACCGACGGCAAATTGCCAGATAAAAAAACATGAAATACATACATACATACTTTGAGATTGGATAATAAATTAATAATTTTTTTGAGAAAACCAGTAAACATATCTAAATCGTTAGAGACGGAATAAATGCTAAATTTTTTGGGGATTTGATGTCCGCTTGACTGTCGTTGAAATCAGATGGAAATATCCTATAAAATATCAATTGAAATAAATAGTTACAGCGTTGCCACGCCCACTTTTTAAATTTAACAGAAAATCACGATAGAATGAGCAGAAGGATTTACCTACCAAACTATATTATTTTAGCAATTTACCTTACCGAATTATGTGAATTTATGTGATTTTCGAAATTTTCCATATCGAAAGTGGGAGTGGTTGGAAAGCGATTTCGTCCCGATTCCATCAGGTATACTCCCTATAATGTTAGTATACCTTGTGCCAAATTTTGTGATTTTACCGTAATCTGTTTAAAAGTTATGACGAGTCGAATTTTCAAAAATGCCTCCCTTAAAAGTGGGCGGTGCCACGCCAACTTTTAAAAATTCGTCAAAAAATCATAATAGAATAACACTAAATTATATCATTTTAGCCATTTTCGTTACCGAATTATGTCAATTAGGTGATTTTCGAAATTTTCGATATCGAAAGTGGACGTGGTTGGAGGGCGATTTAATCCAATTTTTGCAAGTACATATACACCCAACGATACTAGTATGCTTTCTACCAACGTTCTACCGTAATCAGTTTAAAACTTATGACCAGTCAAATTTTAAAACTGCCTCCCTTAAAAGTGGGCCAGGGTAATTCGCATAAAAAATTATATCATTTCAGCTACTGAGATATATCAATTTATGTGATTTTCGAAAATTTCGATATCGAAAAAAAGGACATGGTTATAATCCGATTGCGCCCATTTTCAATAGCCACCTTGGCCAGAATGTAACCTGTATACCAAATTACATGTAAATATCTCATTTTTTTTCTCTATTTATAACAATTTATGTGATTTTCGAAATTTTAGAAATTGAAAAAGGGGGCTTCGCTATCAACCGATTTCGCGCATTTTCAATAGAAACCTACCTTGGCCAGAAAGTAGCCTGTGTACCGAATTTCATGTAATTATCTAATTTTTTACTTAATCTATATTAATTTATGTGATTTTCGAAATTTTCGATATCGATTTCGCCAATTTTCAATAGCAGAAATGTAGCCTGTATACCAAATTTCATGCAAATATCTAAATTTTTACTCAATTTATATCAATTTATGTGATTTTCGAAATGTTCGATATCGAAAAAGTGGGCATGGCTATCACCCGATTGCACCCATTTTCAATTGCAACCTACCTTGGCCAGAAAGTAACCTGCGTACCAGATTTCATGCAAATATCTCAATTTTTACTCGATTTATGTGATTTCGAAATTTTCGATATCGAAAAAGGGAGCGTGGCTATCAGCCGATTCAACCAAATTTCATGCAAATATCTTAACTTTTACTCAACTAATGCCAATTTATGTGATTTTCGAAATTTTCGATATCGAAAAAGTGGGCATGGTTATCATCCGATTGCGCCAATTTTCAATTGCAACCTACCTTGGCCAGAAAGTAGCCTGTATTTCAAATTTTCTGCAAATATATCAATTTTTACTCAAGTTATCGTGTACACGGACAGACAGACGGACGGACACGCCTTAAACAACTCCTCTTTTCAACCTAAGAACTTTCATATATGGAATTCTTTTTATTTTGTGCCGTTACAAAGTACCGCTATGTGGTCAAACTTATAATACCCTTGTACTAGTACACCGTTACGCCACTTGTAGACACATGCGTATAATAACGGTAATTGTATACCAAGAAACGGTTATAGCAAGTGGTTGACTAAATAAATTAGTAGATATGTATAAGCATGTAATTTTCCACAACTTCGACACTTCCAAATGTCAACTACAAATAGAACTTGCTTTCGTGTGCATGTCTATGTTAGACCTTCTGTAGCTCCCCATGCAGCATCTCACTTAATCAACATTACCACCAACCACGAGGCGACAGGATATTTTTCGTTTTTTTCTTTCATGCTGCTAATTTTAGCTGCTTTGTTAAGACTTTGACTTAGGTGCATTTTAAGTGAAATGCACTGAAATTAATAAAATAAGTAAGAAATGGATATGAAACAAATTCAAAGAACAGCTACTTGAACTGTGCATTAGGGTGATTAAAAAATTACTTCTTTGTTTTAACACCGCTCTAAACTAACGGCTACAGAAAACAGCCACGCATGGATGGAGGCAAATTATTAAATTTAACTTGGATTCAATTTGTAAGGCTTTTATTTGCATATCCAAATCCTTTGTGAAAACAAAAATAGAATGTTCTGAGAATTATCTCCCACATGTCTCATGTCGATGTGATGAATAAAAAAATTTCATATTTCTTTAATTAAAGCTGATTGTATTACTCTACCATTTTGCTATCCTTTTTATTACCCCTTTTATACATATTTTTTCTTATAACAGTATGAGACTTAAATATATAAATTTACATACACACGCGCAAAAATACATTTTTAATGAGGCACAGGCTTAAATAAGTACCTTCCAAAGAAACACCCACATAGCAGCACATGTAGACGGTATTTCAACAAAGCTTAATTTAATCTTTTAACATGAAATTAAGTATTAGTGTAGGCCTTAGATACAACAAAAGATCTAACAGGATTTTTTTTTTATTTTGAGCTTTTATTTTCCCTCTTTTTTAATTTATCTATTTGACATTATTTTATTTAAGGTTTTTTTAATTTTAATTAATTTTTTTATTTTTGTGTGCTTATTTTACCGTACTTTACTCGTATTTTATTTAATTTTGTTTTATTTAATTTTTTTTACTTCATTTTTTTTTATAAAACTTTATTTTATTTTATAAAACTTTATTTAATTTATAAAACTTTATTTTTTTTTTATTTTATTTTATTTTATTTTATTTTATTTTATTTTATTTTATTTTATTTTATTTTATTTTATTTTATTTTATTTTATTTTATTTTATTTTATTTTATTTTATCTTATTTTATTTTAATTTATTTTGTTTTATTTTATTTTATTTTATTTTATTTTATTTTATTTTATTTTATTTTATTTTATTTTATTTTATTTTATTTTATTTTATTTTATTTTATTTTATTTTTTTTATTTTATTTTATTTTATTTTATTTTATTTTATTTTATTTTAGTTTATTTTATTTTATTTTATTTTATTTCATTTTTTTACTTTATTTTTTTTTTATAAAACTTTATTTTATTTTATAAAACTTTATTTAATTTATAAAACTTTATTTTATTTAACACAACTATATTTT
The DNA here is from genome assembly GCA_964058755.1 of Campiglossa producta. Lineage (NCBI taxonomy): Eukaryota > Metazoa > Arthropoda > Insecta > Diptera > Tephritidae > Campiglossa > Campiglossa producta. The sequence goes on from CAXKVI010000003.1 coordinate 105,645,430, forward strand.
ATTTTATTTTTTTATATTTTTTTATTTTTTTTATTTTATGTTGTTTTATTTTATTTTGTTTTATTTTGTTTTGTTTTCTTTCATTTTATTTTATTTTCTTTTATTTCATTCTGTTTTATTTCCTTTTATTTTTTTTAAATTTTTTTAATTTTATTTCATTTCATTTCATTTCATTTCATTTCATTTTATTTTATTTTATTTTATTTTATTTTATTTTATTTTATTTTATTTTATTTTATTTTATTTTATTTTATTTTATTTTATTTTATTTTATTTTATTTTATTTTATTTTATTTTATTTTATTTTATTTTATTTTATTTTATTTGATTTTATTTGATTTTATTTTATTTTATTTTATTTTATTTTATTTTATTTTATTTTATTTTATTTTATTTTATTTTATTTTATTTTATTTTATTTTATTTTATTTTATTTTATTTTATTTTATTTTAATTTGTTTTATTTAATTTAATTTTATTTAGTTTTATTTTATTTTATTTTATTTTATTTTATTTTATTTTATTTAATTTAATTTTATTTTATTTTATTTTATTTTATTTTATTTTATTTTATTTTATTTTATTTTATTTTATTTTATTTTATTTTATTTTATTTTATTTTATTTTATTTTATTTTATTTTATTTTATTTTATTTTATTTTATTTTATTTTATTTTATTTTATTTTATTTTATTTTATTTTATTTTATTTTATTTTATTTTATTTTATTTTATTTTATTTTATTTTATTTTATTTTATTTTATTTTATTTTATTTTATTTTATTTTATTTTATTTTATTTTATTTTATTTTATTTTATTTTATTTTATTTTATTTTATTTTATTTTATTTTATTTTATTTTATTTTATTTTATTTTATTTTATTTTATTTTATTTTATTTTATTTTATTTCATTTTATTTTATTTTAATTTGTTTTATTTAATTTTATTTTATTTAGTTTTATTTTATTTTATTTATTTTGTTTTGAAAAGATCTGCCCGTCAAAAGTCATTAGTCTTGCCACAGCCTAAATACAAATTAGGTTACTGTGGGATTTTCGTGTGCTAGATTATCAACGCGAAAGTGGAAAAAACATTGTTAAAACCTACGGAGTCTATAAATAAACCGACAATTTCATGTTTATCTGATATTATCACACAACTATAGGAGCAATCAAGAGCAAAGAATAGCAAGCCAACGAACCTGCTTGGCTGGCAAAAGATTCGTGCTTGGTGGTACACGAGTTGGTATAGCCTGATACGAACTGACGCGGACCAAAAAAAAAAGGCTGAGCATACACGAATACAACATTACCAAAGGACGAATAGCAACGAGCGCTGAAAAAGGACAATGCTTTTTTATCTTGAATCACAAACAAATTGTATAAGTTGCATTGGTGTATTTGTGTGTGTTTGTGTCACAATGATGACGTCAATCGAAGCTTGTTTCCAAACGAATGACTGCATTTTCATTTACAAACATACTTACATATTTCTTTTCGTCACTAAATGGCGCCTATGGCGTTAATAGCGTCGACAGCGCTGCTAGCGTAATTGTTGGCGTCGTTCGCGCTGCCTCAATTAGGGCTTACTGTTAGGGTAGAGTGTAAGTGTTGATTACTTGTGTTAAATTTTATACCCAGTTCGCAGGGACAATATTCGCAAAGGAGGTTGCCAGATGTCACAATATTTGAATTTTAATAAATTAATAAAATGATTCACTTTCGTACTGATATTAAAAGTTTAAATTAAATCATTTAATAAGGGCCCAAACCAAAGTGGGAGTTAACTATAAAAATTAAAAGAGAGTTACCACCTTTTTCGAAATTATAAAAAAATATAATATGGAAGGAAAAAATGTTAACTAAATTAAAAATAATTAAAAGGGCTGCCACATAAACATAAACATTTGGAAAAAAATAAGTCTAACATCCAATTAAAGAAGTAGAAACATCGCTTTACTAAGATAACAGGTAGAAATGCGAAAAACGTTAAAAAGGGTTGCCACTATTACAAGTTTGAATTAAAAAAATCATTCGCTTAAAAGAAAGAATTTCTAAAACGCACTTTGCACAGCGTTGCCAAATGAGAACTTGAAACAAATATTTATTTCAAAGTGACACCGCCCTCCAACCCTCCACTTCATATACCGAATTTCCTTGAAACCCACAGCTGGGTATATAATATTTTCCCCCACCTACACGTTAACAGTTAAATTTTTATTGTCGCTGCTTCTGTGGCTGTTTACTACTGCTGCCACTACTCCTAAAACCATTGTTATAACCTTTATGTTGGCGTCATTTAGCTACCTTTATTGTGTGTGTCATCACTTAACCCCTTTTTGGACTGTTTTAACTCTCACCACTTCACGTAGTAAATGTCATACGCTTTTAACTTTGAGGTCTGTTTGTATGTACATATGTATGTGCGAGGAGGTACAAGGTATCAATAGGACAATGCCTATATTTAGACAAGCACTGTAGGAAATTGGCACTAAAGATATGAAGGTCATCACTTCTACTACTACTTTTCGAGTTAGGTGTGAACCAGTTATTGAGTATTTCATTCACTTTGGGTTTAATGCAACTGTCCTAATTAATACAAATGATGATAGAATCGGTATTCCGCCCAGTGGTCTAAGCGCTATGGGCCCAGCGCTCTCTGTGGGATGCCTATATGAGATAGAGAAAGTCTTCATATTCTATCTAACATAAAAATCTCGCGTCTCGGTGTTCCTAAGCATACATCTTCTAAGCGGCTTGGTCGATTCTTATGAAAGTTTGTAAGTATAGTTGGGGGATATGAGAATAGGTTTTAAACTATATTTAATATACCTAGGTGATTAAGGGTCTTGAAGCCCAATGTGGACCAGCTGTGACCCTAGAAGGAATTTCTGAGATATGGGTCAAATAAAAGGTGTTAATAAGAGTTTTAAGGGAAATTTGTTTCAAGTCCCATGTAGGAATCCGCTTCCGAGATGTCGAGATGTGGCCCAGGTGTGACCCCAGAAAGTGTTTGGACAATATTGGTATCAAATGAAAGGTGTTAATGAGGGTTTTAACAGGGAGTGGTTCTAAGTCTTATGTCCGAACCCGTTTGGCAAATATCGACCAAAATGTGGACCATGTATGACCCTAGCAATTGTTTGTACGATATGGGTATCAAATGAAAGGTGTTTAAGTATAAGAGTTTTAGCAGAGGATGGTTTTTAGTCCCATATGGGAACCTGTTGCCGAGATGTCGACTAAAATGTGGACAAGGTGTGACCGACACATTGACTTAAATGTGTACTCAGAAGATGTTTGTACGATATGGATGTCAAATAAAAGGTGTTTGCGGGGCTCTTAACATGGAGGGGTTCTATGTCCAATGTACGAACCCGTTTCCCAAATATCGAATAAAATGTGTACTAAAAGTGGGTCGAGAAAGTATTTGTACGATGTTGGTGTCAAAAGAAAGGTTTTGGTGAGTGTTTTAAAAGTGAGTAGTTCCCTGTCCCATGTATGAACCCGTTTCCGAAATATCGACCAAAATTTGGACAAGGTGAGATCCTACAAAGTGTTTTGACAATATGGGTACCATGGGTAAAAGATGTTGCTGAGGGTTTGAACAGGGTGTGGTTCTTAGTTCGATGCCAACTGGGTTCTAGGATATCAATACCACTCTCACAAAAAAAGTTCAAATTATGGGAAGAGGGGATGTGGCACCTTCCATACAAAATTCATTTTTTCGAATAACGAAGCTAGTTTTATTATATTTAACTTTATTATATTTTATTTTACTTTTGTAATTTAATTTATTTTAATTTTATTCTATTTTGTTTTATTTTATTTTATTTTATTTTACTTTATTTTTATTATTTTATTTTATTTTATTTTATTTTATTTTTTTATTTTATTTTATTTTATTTTATTTTATTTTATTTTATTTTATTTTATTTTTTTATTTTATTTTATTTTATATTATAGTTATAGTTTATATTTAGTTGCAAAATAATCTATTATATATAAATGCGCAAACATAACAGCTTTCTCCCTTTTTTGCAATAACCACCATTCTAAGGTATATAAAATTTGGTATGTATCGATATGTCTCGCCGAGCAGGGTGTGCGACAACAAACCAAAAATTTAAAAATATTAATTATAATATGATTTCAAAATCACACCACTACCAGGGCTATACACGCATTCGCTTTATGGAGCCGCTGTTATGGGTGTATGTAGGTACACTTGCATTGTTGTGTTTGCATTCATTGCAGTAGGGTGAGTTGTTTTGTTGGCAGCAATAAGATAACATGAGCCATGCTTTTGAAAAAAAGCACAAACAAGCTAGATCATGCACAAGGCCCTTCGTGGCTAGACTTAGTGAAATAAAATAAAATGGAAAATTGATAAAATTAAAAAAAAAGTAAAATCAGAAATAGAAAAGTGATTTAAAGTAAAAAAATAAAATTTGTTGGAAATGAAAGGAAAGGGAATAATATAAAATAAATAAAAAAAATAATGAAATAAATAAAAGTATTAAATTAATAAAATAATAGGAAAGGAAAGGGATGGATAAAAGGAAAATAAAGGTAAGTTAAGGTAAGGAACGGAAAATATGAGAGAAAAATCAAAGGGAAAGGAAAGGAATTGAAAAGAAAAAAGGAAGGGAAGAAAGGAAATGTAATGTAGGTAAAGCAGTGGAAGAGAGAAGCAAAAGGAGAAACACAAAGAAAGGAAAGAAGAAAAAGAAGGGAAAGAAAAGGTAGCGAGGAAGAAGGTATGGAAAATAAATGAAAATAAAAAGAAAGAAAAATAAAGGAAAGAAAGGTAATGAAAAGCCAAAAAAAGTAAGTTAAGGAAATGAATGAAAGAAAAAGAAAAGCAAGAACTCTAGTTAGCTATAAATGCACTACAAGTGACCTAGTTATAGCTCGTTTTAAAGTATTCAAAAAGTAGTCAGTTGCTTTCCCTACAGGCCACATACATAAATAGTTAAATAAACGTTCTTGAAACTTATATTGCATATCTGTGTGTGGGTGGATATTTGAACAATACATCTACCTACATACCATGAGCACATTTTCCTTTCGGCTGCATAACGTAGCATGTGGTACGAGCTTACGCCAAAGTTTGATTATTATCCTCGGCACAGTCATTATTCAAAGTGCTTGTGTTGCAGTAGTGTCGCTGGCTCGTTTGGTTAGGGCAGGAGCGTGTTTGAAAACAAACGAGCTTAGTAGTGGAACGTCTAATTTGCGCTTCATTCATAGAACTCATTGGTTTTGTGGTGCGCCGCGTATCCTTACAAATTTAGTTTCATTCAATGTCAAGTGGTGCGTGGTGGTGTTGATGAAGTGCATATATGTGATCAAGTCCTTGTAGCGAGTGTCATGGATGCGTGATTTTTGTCACGTTTGTGTGGATTCCTGTTGCATGCGCTTGTTTTGCAAATAACAACAAATTGTGTCCATCAACACTTGTGACTGGTGGCTGGCTGAGTGCGTGAGTGTGTGACCACAACCTAGCGTAAACAATAAAAACGTCATATTCAACTTTTTCCTGTCTTCCGCTTGCACAAAACTTTCATTTCACAAATTGACAGTGACAATCAGCCTCACGCGCACACATCACGCACAGTGGCGTCGTCGGTTAGTATGCTTCATTTGAGTATTTTCAAAATTATTACTGCGGTTTTAACGTAAAATTTTTATTATGCACATTTTTCAAATTGAATTGCCTAATTAACGCGTGTGTAGTTTGTTCATTTGACTGGTTTATGCTTCTTCGTATGAGGTTTTAAATATTCGGTCGTATAGACACTTGTGGCGTAGAAAAATCATATACAATTTACAACAATAATTCTAAAAAAATACTACTTTGTTGCTGCGGAAGCGTGAGTGTGTGCAAAAACGACACAAAAATGCATTGGCTGCTGATGAAAAATATCGGAAAGACTGTGGCTTACTTGAAGAAGCTGAAAGGTGAGCGGTTGAAAGGAGTGAATTTTCATATATAATTTTTAGTACTTCTCAGGATTAGTTCGGGAATGTTTGAATTTATTATAAGTTGTAAATTTAAAGTTTTTTACGACGTCTAAGTATTACAAATAATCTATTTAAATTTCTTAAAGTTGTCAAACTAAGTTGATTAAGTTGTGACAATTATGTTGACTATATTAGCTCGTTGATGTCTCAGCTAAAGCGAAGAAAATGTTAGTTCATTAAGAGAAGGATTGATGCACTCAATATTGGCCACTAAAAGAGAAAAAAAAGGAAAAACGAAAAAAAAACTAAAAGAAATTATAATAAACTAGCTGACCCCCAAACTTCGTTCTGCACAAAATAGATTTTTGTTGAATTCATTCCCGATCAGGCCCGTATTTTCTTTATTCGAAAAAAAGAATTTTGTATGGAAGGTGCCACGTCCCTTTTTCCCATAACTCGAACTTTTTTGTGAGCGAGGTATTGATACCGTATATCTCCATACCAATTCCCAGGTAGCTGCGATGAACATTTTTAGAGGTATTGAGCCTTAAAAAGTATGTATGTATAGAAGGTGTCAAGCCTTTTCCCCATTTTTGTGAGTATGGCCGTTCACCTTCATACCAATTTTAATAGTCCTGCCTTTAACCCACATAGAGATATTAAGCTTAAAGAATAAAGTATGTATTAGAGCTACCGCGTCTCTTTTGCGATAACTCTAACATATTTCTGAGAATTGTTCAATACATGTTGTTTATGTATTGGAGTTTGCCCCCTTTTTCCATAACTCAGATTTTTTTTTTTTTATAATAGTGATATTAAAATGAAAATAAATATATATAATAGAAAAAAATTAAATAACATAAAATAAGAAAAAACAAATAAAAAAATAAAATAAAAAACAATAAAATTAAATAGATAAAATAAATAAAATAAATTTTTTAACTCTAAACGAGTTAACTTGTATATATGTATTTATGTATGTATATCTCGGGAACCGCTTGACCATTTGAATTTGATGAAGTTTGGCATAGAGATAGTATGATTGATTATAAAACTATCCACTTGGGGGTTGTCACTTGGGGCGGTTTACAGGGTTGCCATCTATTTAATTTTTTTTTTAAATTATGGAGCAAGATATGCCAATATGGATATCAAATGTAAGGTATTTTCAACGACATGCCAACTAAAATATTTTCAAGTAGGGTTGCCACCTACCCGCAGTATATTTGTATATCTGGTACTATCTCGAGAACCGCTTAACCGATTGGGGTGAAATTTGGCATAGAGATAGTATGATTAGTATGAGGGGTTGCCACTTGGGGTGCTTTACAAGGTTGCCACCAATTTCAATTTTTTTTAACTATGTAGCAAGTATGCCAATAGGGTCATTATGGGAACATTTGAGGGTCTTTTTGGCGTCGTTTTGGGATTATTTTATGATTATTTTGGGATAATTTTAGGGTCATTTTTGTATCTTTTTGGGATAATTTTGAGGTCATTTTCGGATCATTTTGGGTACATTTAAGGGTGTTTTTGGATTTATTTGGGAATCATTTTTGGATTATTTTGGGATCATTTTATGGTCATTTTGGGATCATTTTTGGGAAGTTTTGGGTTCAATTTCGGATCATTTTGGGAACATTTAAGCGTCTTTTTAGGGTCGTTTTGGTTAATTTTAGGATTATTTTGGCATTATTTTAGGGTCATTTTGGGATCATTTCGGGTAAGTAAATAAATTGATAGCACCGAGCAAGCTCGGTCACCCAGGTACTAAAATAAAAAAAAAAAATTAAGTAAAATAAAATAAAATAAAATAAAAAAATAAAATAAAATAAAATAAAATAAAATAAAACAAAATAAAATAAAATAAAATAAACTAAAATAAAATAAAATAAAATAAAATAAAATAAAATAAAATAAAATAAAATAAAATAAAATAAAATAAAATAAAATAAAATAAAATAAAACAAAATAAAATAAAATAAAATAAAATAAAATAAAATAAAATAAAATAAAATAAAATAAAATAAAATAAAGTAAAATAAAATAAAATAAAATAAAATAAAATAAAATAAAATAAAATAAAATAAAATAAAATAAAATAAAATAAAATAAAATAAAATAAAATAAAATAAAATAAAATAAAATAAAATAAAATAAAATAAAATAAAATAAAATAAATTAAATTAAAATAAAATAAAATAAAATAAAATAAAAAAAGACAAAATAATTCAAAACAAGATAAAAAATAAAATAAATGAAAAGAAAAAGAATAAAGTAAAATAAAAAAATAAAAAAATAAAAGTAAAGTAAAACAAAATGAAATGTTTAAAAACAAAAAAAAATATAATGAAAAAAAAAAACAAAATAAAAAAAAACAAGTAAGGAAGTCTAAGTTCGGGTGAACCGAACATTAAACCCAGCGGTAATTTTCAGAACGGGATAACAATGATATAGGCCCTAGGAGGATTTACCTAAAGTTTTTACTATCTTAGCTATTTCTCTTACCGAATTATGTCAATTTATGTGATTTTCGAAATTTTCGATATCGAAAGTGGGCGTGGTTGGAGAGCAATTTTTGCCAGTTTAATCAGGTATACCCCAACGATAATAGTATGCTTTGTGCCAAATTCCATCGTTCTATCGTAATCAGTTTAAAAGTTATGACCAGTCAAATTATTTTCAAAAATGCCTCGCTTAAAAGTGGCCGGTGCCACGCCCACAATAAAAATTTATGAAAAAATCATAAGAGAATGACTAGGGGGATTCACCTTTAAAATTATATCATTTTAGCCATTTCAGCTACCGAGATATGTCAATTTGTGTGATTTTCGAAATTTTCGATATCGAAAATGGGGGCTTGGTTATCATCCGATTTCGCCCATTTTCAATAGCAACCTACCTTGTCCAGAAATTGACATGTATACAAAATTTCATGCAAATATCTCAATTTTTACTCAGGTTATCGTGTACACAGACGGACGAACATGGCTTATTGAACTCCTCTTTTCAGCCTAAGAACTTTCATATATGGAACTCTATATCTATCTCGATTATTTTGTGCCGTTATGTGAACAAAATTAATATACCCTTGTACTAGTACTAGTACGCTGGGTATAATAAAAAAATATAGAAAAAAAATTAAAATTAAAAATAATAAAATTAATAAGTAAATCATTTAATTTTATTGTATTTTTTTTATTTTATAATGTATTTTACCCAACTTATATTATTTTAGTACCTGGGTGACCGAGCTTGCTCGGTGCTATCAATTTAGCGCTAAATTTACTTACCCAAAATGATCCCAAAATGACCCTAAAATAATCCAAAAATAATCCCAAAATGATCCCAAAAAGACCCTTAAATGTTCCCAAAATGATCCGAAATTGAACCCAAAACGACCCAAAAATGATCCGAAAATGAACCTAAAATTATTCCAAATTGGTCCAAAAATAATTCCCAAATTACCCCAAAAATACCCTTAAATGCACACTAAACGATCCAAAAAATACACCAAAATGATCCCAAATATATCCTAAAATAATCCCAAAACCACCCCAAAAAGACCCTCAAATGTTCCCAAAGTAACCCAAAAATTATCCCAAAATGATACAAAAATTATCCAAAAATGGCTCCAAAATGAACCGAAAATTACCCAAAATTGTACCAAATTAATCCGAAATTGAACCCAAAATGATCTCAAGCAAGCCCCAAAATTATCCCAAAGTGATGTTCTCAAAATAATCCTAAAATATCCAAATATGATCCCAAAATACAAAATACAATTACAATACGGTAAAATGGTAACCCTGGGTGGCAACCCTACTTGAAAATATTTTAGCTGGTATGTCGGCGCCAATGCCTTTACTTTGATACCCAAAAATGATCCCAAAATGACCCTAAAATGATCCCAAATTGGTCCAAAAATAATTCACAAATTACCCCAAAAACACCCTTAAATGTACCCTAAACGATTCGAAAATTACCACAAAATTATCCAAAAATGATCCCAAAATAATCCTTGAATAGTCCCTCAGATGTTCCCAAAATAACCCAAAAATTATCCCAAATGATGACGTGGCAACCCCCAAATTGATAATCTTAGAATCAATCATACTATCTGCATACCGAATTTCATCCAAATCGGTCAAGCGGTTCTCGAGAAAGTACCGGATATAGAAATATATTGTGGTAAGGTGGCAACCCTAGGTGGCAACCCTACTTGAAAATATTTTAGTTGGTATCTCGCCGAAAATACCTTTCATATGATACCCATATTGGCATATCTTGCTCCATAATTAAAAAAAGGGATAGGTGGCAACCCTGTAAACCGCCCCAAGTGGCAACCCTAAATTGGGTAGTCTTAAAATCGATCATACTATCACCATGCCAAATTTCAGCCAATTCGGTCAAGCGATTTTCGAGATAGTACCGGATATACAAATATATTGTAGTAAGGTGGCAACCCTAGGTGGCAACTCTACTTGAAAATATTTTAGTTGGTATCTCGCCGAAAATACCTTTCATATGATACCCATATTGGCATATCTTGCTCCATAATTTAAAAAAAGGGATAGGTGGCAACCCTCTAAACCGCCCCAAGTGGCAACCCTAAAGTGGGTAGTCTTAAAATCGATCATACTATCACCATGCCAAATTTCAGCCAATTCGGTCAAGCGATTCTCGAGATAGTACCGGATATACAAATATATTGTAGTAAGGTGGCAACCCTAGGTGGCAACTCTACTTGAAAATATTTTAGTTGGTATTTCGCCGAAAATACCTTTCGAATGATACCCATATTGGCATATCTTGCTCCATAATTAAAAAAAAATGGGATAGGTGGCAACCCTGTAAACCGCCCCAAGTGGCAACCCTAAAGTGGGTAGTCTTAGAATCCATCATACTATCTTTGTGCCAAATTTCATCCCAATCGGTCAAGCGGTTCTCGAGATAGTCCGAACATACAAATATACAAGATTAACTCGTTTAAAGATATTATATTATTAAAATAAAAGTAGATTTATTTAATTATAAGCACCACGTGTTGCGTAGCAACAAAATTTTAATATTTCGAGCTTTTTGCAAAATTAAGAAGTATATAATTAATAAAATTAAAATTCCGTCTAAAATATGAAAAACTTTAAAATTTCCATAATTACATACATTAATTTTATGGCAGCAAAATACGCACGCGACATAACCTTCAAAAGCCAGCGTGCATTAAAAAGCGACCAATAACCAAATACGCACATTGTCTGTCCACTAAAATATTAATCAAAATATCATTACCCACTTAATCATAAACTCTTATTAGTAAACAAAAAAATCAGAAAAAAATTCCAAAATTTATAGCGTGTTAGCGTTGCGTTTTGCTATAAAAATTTTACTTGTGTAAATTGTAAAAATGTCAAAAAAAAAACTGTCAGCATAAGTGAGATGCAAACAAAAAAAAACAAATCCACAGCATCAACAAAATATCTGTAATACAATGTGACTTTAATGGGCCACTTGTGACGCACATAATAGCCTTTGACAAACCAAAATAAGTATTACAAAGAAAATAAAAAAATGATTTACATACAGAACAAAGAAAAAAAATTTAAGAAAAGACTTAAAAATAAAAAAATAAACACTTGAGAGAAAAAGTGAAAAATATCGCACATAAAACGCCCGGCATTTCAGCAGCGCATAGCGGCCAACTGGTCGGCAGACGGCCAACGCTGTAAAGTCGGCAACTTTTTAATGTGTCTGCGGTTGTTGATTCCACCTCGTTGTTGTTGCCTTGTTTTAATTGCTTGCGACGCATCATTATGATGCGTTTAATGGTGACCTTTTGACAGCTAATTTTTGTGGTAGAGCTTTCTCAACAATTTATTTTAAATTTAATAATTTTGAAAATAATTTGTATTTACAGTGAAAGTTCAGGTATTTTTGTTGTTGTAAATTTTTTGTTTTGTACCTTTCTCATGCGTATGTGACAGCTTTCACGATCGTTTT